>OW152838.1:1200000-1800000 GCA_933534255.1 Iphiclides podalirius | reverse complement strand
TTTGTGAAGATCATAAATAATTAAATATATTTTATTATTATTATTATTATTAAATCTTTTTCCCAATTAACCCCTTCCATTACCGCTTTTACCATACAGGTATCGCAACAATAAAATACCACATATTTAGTTTTTAGTAGCCGTAATAGCTCAATGCCCCGTCGCCTTTACTTTATAATCATCATATTGTATACTGGAGTTCAAATTGAGGTGCCGTCCAATGAAATAGTTAATTACAATTTTAAGTGCCGACTCATCACGTTCTCAGCGGTGAAGGAAAACATCGTGATCCTGCATATCTTCGAATTTATGAATAAAAAAAAAAAAAAAAACTTTCGGCTATATTAAAAAGTCATCAAATCCGCAGTGTTGATAGATTGCAATAGGAAAAAAAGAAAAAAAATCCGCAGTGTTTCTCTCTATATCCATTAAAGAGGAGGCTTTTATTAGCTGTAGTGGGAAATATAAGCCGTCATTACTTTTGTTAAAACATTCTCCATTTACGTTTCGAACACAACACACCTCATCGTTAACACAAAAAATTACATGAACTGTTCACCGAGCATTGTAAACGGATACAATTATTTTTATTATTATTTTTTTTTATTTTTTTTATAAACTTAAAATTAATAAGTATAAGTAGTTAAAACAAAAATTATTATGCACGAAATCCAATTAATAAGTAAAAACAGTTAATACAAAAATTATTTTCAGAAGGTTGTCAACGCGTCTGGAACTGGGTGTAGCAGATGTCCATGGTCAGTATTCACTTAACATCAGGTGGACCGTCGGCTCTCTTGGACCGCTTGGCAATTTTTCACATAAAACAATATTATATACGGAACCATAGAGTGGATCCGCCATCGCATAACGGGTGCTTTATCGCCCGGCCGCGTCCCGCAGGTGTAAGATTGAGTTATCCACGGCGGTCCCGCGGGACGCCGCACGAATGGGCGTTTTTACGCGGCGGACGTCCAGATTTATGGCGTTTAATAACGTTGTTTATATTATTGGGCCCGCTGGTGTCGGGTTACCCGTTGCCGGTTAGGGGACCATTAGAGGGTGCGTTCGGAGATGGCTTGTGGGTTCGAATCACGATCCTTACTCGGTCCCGCTGTAAGTAAAGTAACGGTCATTCCCACCGTTGGGAACAGGCCTCATCTGTGGGAATAGATCCTTCGTTGCTTAAGGGTTCGATCTTATGCGATAAAGTGGCAAACGTGCTGGCCGTTAACCTGGTGTTGACTGACCGCCGCCGACGGACTTTCGCAACACCCATAGGGTTGTAAATGCGTTGCCTTAATACCTTTAAATGAAGTGGGCCCCGGCTACCTCACTCGCGAGACCAAACACAGAAGTGTAACACTTCACGCCGGTCTTCTGTGAGGTCGTGGTACTTACCCGGACGGACCTGTCCATTCGTGCAACAGTGAACACTGTTGCTTGGACCTGCCATGGTTATCACCGTTCGTTTAAAATGCTCCCGCCAAGTAACAGCCTATACACGTCCTACTGCTGGGCAATGGCCTCTTTTGTACAGAAGGTCTTGGACATAATCGCAGGCGACCCCGACTTATTTTTTTTGTTGTTATTTCGAAAACGTACAGGTTTCGCTGAGTACGTGATCATTTAGCACTTAATATTGACTGGGTATTGCGTTGGTAACTCAGGCCGCTCGATATCGAAATAGAGTAGTGTAAAATAATGAAATAGAGAGCGAGACGTCATACTGAGCTATCACAGCTTTTAGTAACGGTCCCGCTGTAAAAGGGGATTTTAACTGCCGCGAAATCACAGCAAACCCATGCTAGAAATAAGTACTTGCGGTGCAAATTATTTGCAAACTAACCTGCAAGCGTTAGCGGTTAGTTGAAACATTTGTACTGTCGTGCACGTGCTGGCAAATTTTCTAATGAGAAACACCGACGCCGCTCCGAAATGCGTATAGCTACAAATGTTATAAAATAGGTGCCTAAGAACTCTTCTTACAGGGTGTGTGGGTGTCGACCGCTTTAACTCAATGACTAGAGCGTCTGGACGCGTTATAACGAAAAGTTGGTTCGAATACTGGCTGTCGTAAAGGAATTTCATCATCATCCACCTGCTCTTATCACACCGAGGTTTTGGCTATGTTTTTTCAGACCAGCCGACTTCAACCGTCCTTTGAGAAAGTAATTATAAACTCAACAACGACAACGCAATCGCATCGAGGCTTTGCTTGTTAAATGCGAACACAGGACGCACACGTCCTGTATGGCATTCGAAAAATTAAAGGCACATTACATCAGCTAAATCATGTCCCAAGCGTACATTGAGTCGAAATAAGATGCTTCTGAATGCGTTGTGATATTATTCAATAAGTATTCTAGAGATCAGGCTGCAACAACTTCTACTGTACTGTGATGTGAATTATCGCCAGCTAGCTTCCCTCCCAATCTTCCCCTACTTTCGGAAAAATATATATCTATGTATTTTTCCCAAATAATTGTTTTGGTATTCATTAGAAGTGGTATTGTAGTGTTATAGTCTTATTGTTCCTTAGTTTTATCTTTGCCTTTTTCTTTTATTGTTTTACAACACTATGGCAGGCGAGAAAAAGGAAGGAGATATTTTATTCCATTTCGGACCTGTTCGGCTGTGAATTGAAATATTGTGAGAAGGTACTCATAACTGCTCATTTGAGAAAACTCACAAAACATATACGGTTCGAAATAATACTAAGTCTCGTTGTAGACTTAAAGCGTTCTTTAGGTACTGTGAATGCTTTCTCCGTTGAAAAGTACTTATTTTTTAAAATTACTTATTTTTACACACATTGCTTTGCTGTAGAATAGAGTATTGCCTCCGTCAGTCCTACATTCACCTGTGCTGTCACCATTCCGAATTTTACCATCCCGAAGTGGGAAAAAAGCAGGCATCAGTGATGTTATAACAATATCGTCATCTATGTCATGTATGTAATCCGACAACTGGCTTTATAAACGTGTCGTTTGTAATTGCAAAGCCAAAATCGGGTCGCGTTCCGCAAGACAAGGCTCGCCCAGAGACATCGCTTGATGGACTGCGCTCGAGACCCGCCAAGCCTTTGGTGAGATCGTCTCGCTATCGCCTCATCGGTTCCAGGAACCGCCCCCCCTGCAGCCCGCACCCCCAGGGGGTCGTCTGGTGAGTGAGGTAGCTGGGGCCCACTTTCAAATGTCCGTGGGTTGCGGTTATCACTTAACATCAATTCTGAGATTAAAAAAAATATTGTATAAAGCTTTCACGCCGGTCTTCTGCGAAGATTTCCTCGGATCAGCCTATACATTCGAGCAACAACAGAAGAACAGGCATCACACAATGCGTACAACAAACATCTCTTAACCTAGAGATTTGCCCGACTGTCTGTGCAAGAATTATAGAGTTCGTCTGTTTTCGTTGATTCCATCATAAGTTCTTGGCACAATTTATATGACACCCTTGAATTGGGTTCTTTCCACGGAAACAATACAAAAGTAATCATCAAAAACAGCTGACGTGACTGTTGTCTGCCTATATTTCGTGGAGCCTAGGTAAATTCAGGAGTTTAATGAATTTCTCGTTGTTTTTTTATTTCCCAATCCCATGGCAGCGTGCCAATTTTATGTGAAATACCTAATTATGAGGTATCCGTACTATCTTCTTTTTCGACGATTACTACTAAATAAACATACAATTATCTCTGAATACGTTCGTACATGAAAAAATATATATCGACGAATCGAGAATCTTTTATTTGCAGCGGGTAAAAAGAAAAGTTTGGCTTAGACATATTTCTAGATTCATTTAGCCGGTCCTAACATCGGTACAACAACTGGAGCTGTTGTGCCAATCTCGAACTGTGGCAGCAAGCACCAAAAACGCGTGGGCGCTCTAGCCCCGGTAATATATTGATGATGCTGTAACAGTCTATTGTGATCTTTTGTTAGATTATGATAAGCGAGATAACTTATTCTCGACTTAATATAAACGTCCGTTGGTGCGTCCCGGCGCGGGAGTGTGGAGGCGGACTTTTAGTTCAATGCGTTATAAGTTTATGAAAGAGCACAATTTATGAAATAATTACTTAAATAGTTAAGGTATGTTTCTTGTTCGCACTGATACGACCAGCTTTGTTTTACTCTATTCCTTGTTTAAAGACAATCCGGTGCAATAAGTTGTTAACCCAATATAATAATTGTTGTTTCTAATTCTACCCTGAAAATTAATACTGTGAGTGAAATTAAAAAAAAAGATTGTAGTTGTGGTAAAAACGGCCTCTATATGTCCCACACAGCTGTGGCAGAGGTCACCCACCAAGCGACCCCATTTCGGATTTGCAAACTTCACATATATTATAGATATTTTATTATTATTATTAAAAAATGCAGGTTTCTTCGCGGTGTTTTCCTTCACCGCTGACCAGACGTGGTCACTCGTGGTATCACGGATAAATCAGCACTGAATGTCGCACTTAAAAATTACTGGTGCCGGCACCGGTATGTGATGTCATGATGCTACATAACAGCAGCAGCGGACACTGAACTATCACGGTTCAGTATGCAAAAACTACAAAGAATGTACCAGTATACCGCAGAATGAATATAAAATTAAAACGCTTAGGCTTAACGCCGCGGCTGTTGACAAGAGATCTGGTTCTTTTCTCGCTCAAAGGTTAAGCATAACTATTCAGCTAGGAAATGCAGCTAGCGTTCTTGGCACAATGCCGCGTGGTTTAGGTTTATTAGATAATATGTAATTTTAGATAGATTTAATCTTGTAAATATTAGATCAAATTAAAACGAAGTCATTTATAATTATTAACAAAAAAAAAACTGACTTCAAACAGGAAATTATAAAAAACATTGAAAAACATATATCTACAATATTTGAGGATAGCCCACGATTTCACTGGGATGCTATCATCAAACAAAAAAAGAATCATCAAAATTGGTTCATAAACGACGAAGTTATCCGCGAACACGCAAAAAAAATATATCTATACATACGGTCGAATTGAGAAACCTCCTTCTTTTTTGAGGTCGGTTTAAATAGTTGGGAATCGAGACACTTCACCCAATCGCCTTTGCGCAGCGGAGCTCGCTCCACCCTTGGCGAGCTCTTACAACACTCCGATTGCCAGACGTGTAGGTGCGTGTGCCGGCGCTGGGCGCGCAGTTTGTTTAACACGATAATTGGCCGCGACCCGTGCCCTGGCCGCTCAGCGCCGACGCCTCGACTAATAACGGGTTCGATCCCGCGCAAATTTCGGACCGCACCTCAACGCACCAGGAATGCGCCTAGAAGAGGGTTGGATGAATGTTCTCGTGGCTGGAGGTGTGAGATTGGAACGAGACTGAGATTTTCTATGGTATGCGTGAAGAATTATATGCACGGATATACTCAGGGATGCGTATTGAGATGGTGGCTGTTGGGAAAGGTTATGCTGCGTCGAGTGCGGTGAAAGTCGTGTGACTGGAAGAGTGTTGGGTATCGGTGTGGTTGGAGCTGTAAAGCTAGGGGAAAACTGAGATTTTTGATGGAATGCTTGGAGAAATAAGAGATAAGAAGAAGATACGAAGCGGATATATGAAGGGTAAGTATTGAGATGGCGGCTGATAGAGGAAAGTGGAAGGAAAGGATATGCTGCGCCGATTCCACCTAGTGTGGGTATAACAGTAGAAAAAGAAGAAGATACAGATTAGTCCGGTTGTAAGATGATGATGAAGACTGTTAGTTAGATGATGGAGACACTGTAAACTGGCAGAACAGGAGAAAGTGACGAAGGACCTCTCAGTGCCCCAAGGGTCATAATGAGCATTTACACTTTTAACTGAACTTATATATAAAAGGAAGAACTTATATATAAATGTTTTATGTCAGAAGGACGCTAAAGAAATGTTTAAAATTGTCTTATTACCGCCAGTTGTCTTAAGTAGGTCAATCGGGAGCCTTGGTCGGGATAAAGAAGTTTTGACTTGACTATTACGTACATAAAAGATAAGATCGAATGTTGATTGCATATGCGTCAACTTTCTGCGCCGTCCATAACCTTTACCGATGGATTCGCCGTTTAGTGTCTGCCTTCCAAAGTGACCACCGGTCAGGTATTTCCAGCAGAGAACTCCTCAATAGATCACACGGCGCGTGGGACATATCGGTCGACGAACACGACACCACCGACCTCACCTCCGCCGTAATTGATGGCGGATCCGGGCTTATTAATGGCCATTAGCTCATTTTAATGGCCGATTTGTGGACGATCCGTACCGTTGTGACGCATAGCTAATAAAAGCCGTCGTGTTGAGGCGTTCTAACACGATTTTTTAGCTTTGCCCGTGTGTAACCAGCGATGAAGTAATCTTTCAAATTTTTTTATGTGAGAATGTGGCAAGCGAGTGGTTGAACTGATGTTAAGTGGTAATCGTCGACATTTGCAACACCCGTAGGTCTGCAGATGCGTAACCGTCTATTATCAAAGTGGGCTCCGGTCACCTCACTCACCAGATGAAACGCAGGAGTGTAACACTGTCCGACACAGTTCTCTGTTCAGCGTCGCTAGTTTTAAAATTAAATAGTCTATACTTTTATAGGTTCTGGGAACCTTCAAAAACAGAGCATGTTTATTTATTTAAAAATGCATTGTTTACACCCCAACATAAGGCCAAACAAAAGGCAAACTTTTGGGTGACTTCGTGGCGCAGATAGTTGTTTCGCCACTGGGTGTTTGTCATTGAAATTTATGTTTGTAAAACGTCATAACAACCCCGGATAATATTATCCTAAAGTAATGGCAATGGTTTAAAAAAAAAAGGAAAATAAGAAGTAAAATTTAATGCTAATAAGCATTCTACTTTACTCTTTCTTAAAAGGCCGACAACGCATTTGTAAGCCCTCCGGTGTTGCAGATGTCCATGAGCGGCAGTGATCACTTGGCATCAGGTGAGCCTCCTGCTCCATTGCCCCTTTTTTCCCAAAAAAAAAAAGAGTGGATAAAATAATTTGTATCACCAGTTAAGTTTCCCCCGAAAATCAAAGAAGGTAAAGAGTTAAATATAAAAATACGCAACCCTAAAAAGGAATTACAACGTAAGCAATTAACATAAAAATAATAATGATAATGATGAACAATAAGAATAGCAGTAGTAAAAACTGTAATAAGGCAAATAAATTCGTTTTTGAATGAAATTTCGATATTAAACTATTGTATGAAAGGGAAAGGTTAAAATTCACGGCACTATCATATTTTCAAGTTCTGTAGAATCTAAACAAGAATGTATTTTTTGCATAATTGTGCAAGAAAATCTCTGTTCTGAACAAAAACGAATGATAATGACTCTTTTAATTCTTTTAGTATGGTCTTTTTCATTAGATAAAAGATTATAATTTTATAATATTAGATAAGGTTTATAATTTATTATTTTTAAGTTATTTATAATTACAGTTTTCCACTTTTCAAATTTTTTCATCATTATTTTCTTTCTTTTTTATCATCTTTAAGCGCTAGTTTGTCCGTTTCAATTTTTAGGTTAGGTATCTCTTTGTGTTTTCTTTATTTAATGTCACTTTCTTTTTTCCCGCTTGAAATGCCTCGCAACCGTTATTCTATCTTGGTTAGGAGCTCGCTTAGCGCAAACGGGAATAACAGTAGCCATTTCTCCTGCATTAAGGTTTAATACCTTGACATGAGAGCCTTTACTATAGAGCGTTCGGTGGCTTTACGTAGAGTGATAGCTCATTGTCCGGGTACTCGCTTTTAATTCAATATACTCGAGGAACCTGAGTTTATGACGATTTTAAGTGACTGACTTATCATGTCTTCAGCGGCGAAGGAAACATCGTAAGGAAACCTGTATATTTTCGTCATAATAACAAAAAAAATATTTCGAAGATAAGTGATGTCCGCCATGGCAAACTATGGCCTAATACCCTCTGTAAAAATGAGGCATTTGCCCAGCCGGGGGACATATATAGACTGTTAATGACTTTACTTTCATGTAGGGTTTCCAGATGATAATTTGAAAAATTTACGAGACGACTAAACAGGAATTTTAATATATTTAATGTTATTTTAATCATATTGCAGAACTGACAATTCGAAAGTACACTTTGGTTATTATGCATTATAAACGATTAACAAACATTAAATAAAGGCGAATTTTGACGGATAATGCTAGACGGCATGACAAAGCATAGATATGCCTATTTTTGGACACCATTTGGCAACGCCATATCAATGTAAAGTTGAAGGCACGACGCGGAATTCAACCGAAATTGGGCTTTTCCCAAGAATTCGTGACGTAATCGCAAACTGGTTTTAATGGATCGCATTTCGCTGTTTCCCTGAAGCGCAGTCGACGTCGACCAACTGAGGGTCTGAGCTTTAGTCCGGCGGTTTTTAGAGGCGACTGTACGACCACAAATATGTATATGTAATCGTTTGAAATCTATGAAGATATATCTTTACTAAACCTTACTAATATTATAAAGGCGAAAGTTTGTATGTATGGATGGATGTTTGTTACTCTTTCACGCAAATACTACAGAATGGACTTTAATGAAACTTTACAATAATATAGCTTATATATCAGAATAGTACATAGGCTATAATTTATATACATATGTTATGTATATCTGTCTTTCTGTCTGAATGTTACGCCTTCACCCGATTCTACGCGGACGTAGTCGCGGGCAGCGGCTAGTTACCTATAGATTCGTTAACGCAAACA
Organism: Iphiclides podalirius; assembly: GCA_933534255.1. Classification (NCBI taxonomy): domain Eukaryota; kingdom Metazoa; phylum Arthropoda; class Insecta; order Lepidoptera; family Papilionidae; genus Iphiclides; species Iphiclides podalirius. The sequence goes on along the minus strand of OW152838.1, from coordinate 1,791,274 downwards.
TTCCGGGACGATAAGGTGCGTAATATAATGGGGAATACTTCTTTCTCCTTAACTATGCCGCCTGCCAGACGTCAACCCTACTTGGGAATTAGCACCCATATCCGGGACAATTATCCGTCAAACAAATACTTGTCTCGTGTGGAAAAGACAACACTGTGTTTGCCTGCATGACTGATACGTTTCTACTAGGATGACTGACGTTGCTTTCATATTTCCAAAATAGAATGTGAACATCGCATGTATAATTTTTTATTAATATCCTAGCGACGTTTATATATATCAAAACTGTCACTGTCCATTCACTTTTTTTTTTGTGGGGTGTAATATTTTGTCCTCTGCGGGAATCGAACCCACGAACCGTAGCGCCGAGGAACAGTAAACAGTAGTAGCTACATGCCTACAACACCAATACACTATGTTAATGTTTTGGAGAATATGAAAGTTTTCCTCGCCCACGGTAACTATTCCACGCTCGGAATCGAACTCGAGACCCGGTGCGCCCTCCGCTGGGATATCGTGCAAACGACACGCCGCTAATTACCACCCGCCGTGATGTATCGCCACGCATACGCTCATTAACGTAATTTGAGCAATCTAATGGCCGCTGAGACAGATCACTATCTGAATAATTTAGCTAAAGCAAGACTATACAGGAGGTCGCGTTACTCGTGCGTTCGCAATCGACTTTCGTATTTTGCATGAAAAAAAAAATACAAGACGTGGAATTGTTTTAGTTACGATTTCGTTTCGGGATGAAACTACTTAGTACTAGCCAATTTTTACCTGTCCAGGTAATAACGGTGTACCCTTTTATAATTAATCGATATAAATAATAACTCTAACTTGATTATTTCAGACGCCGCTGAAGCTACCTATGGTATTTAATGCATTAATTGTTAATTTTTCAATACTTAATGTGGCAGGGTATAATTGGCTTATGCTTTTTGGTGATTTTTTCGACGACTATAACATTTAGTTATTTCTTCAAGTATTACTGTTTCCTATAAAAGTGTCAAATCCTATTCTCTATATATTAGACAATTAAAACTTACATTGCCACAATACAGATTTTATTGTATACGAAGATTTATTATTCTTTAAAGACGGCAAAATATTAAAATAACATTGTATTAGCATCAACTACAGAGTTACGTGTAAAGTTAAGCGTCAACCTCAGAAGGAAATTAGTGTAAAATCGATTTGAAAACTGCCACCGATATTTCAACTGTGGTAGGGCCCCGCGACACAGTTGCACCAATGGGCAGGTCTGTCCGGGTAAGTACCACGACCTCACAGAAGACCGGCGTGAAGTGAAGTGTCATACTTCTGCGTTTCGCCCGATGAGTGAGGTAGCCCAGTTTATTAAAAGGCGGCAAAACTGAAAACCCTACGGCTGTTGCAAATGTCCATGGGCGACGGTTATCAGTTAACATCAGGTGAACCGCCAGCTCGTTTGCCCTCTTCTTACATAAAACGCAGCCAAACACACGAAAGCTAATTAATAGAAAGTATTACGAACACCCTAAAGATAGGATCGATAATAAATCGGTCACTGCCACTTTGATATAGATAAAAATTAATGTACCTACACCTTCCGTTTACAATGTCGTTACTATTCAATACTCAAATCATTTCTTTATTGGCATATTTGGTATTTTATACGACGCTACCGTCGGTGGATACTTTAGTGCGTTTTATGTTATGTCAGGTTTGTCAGAAGTTTGTGAGCCTGTTTCGAAGAGCCATGGCCTTCGTTTAATTGACATTCGAAGATAATGCATAAACGCCAATGATATTATATACAAATACGAGGTTGATATGACACAAGCGTACCAAAACTGAGGCACTCAAGTCGCGCCAGGAAACAGTAATGAAATACGATACAAATTACAGGTTTAAATTTTTATTCTAGATAAGTTTTATTAGAAACTAGCTTTTCGCCCGCGGCGTCGCTCGCGTTGAAGCCCTTAAATAAATACCTTTCTTTAAAATATACACATATTTCAAAGTTTTTTCCAATTTAAAAAAATAGCCTATGTCCTTCCTCAGGCTCTAGACTATCTGAGTAACAAAATTTATTTAAATCGGTTCATTAGTTTTGCCGTGAAAGCGAGACAGACAGACAGAGTTGCCTTCGAATTTATAATATTGGTATGGAGGTATGGATCATTTAAATTCGCGTTAAAATTGAGATGGAAAAGATGGTATTTAACAACTTTAGCGTAACAGGGACAGAATGCTTTCACTTTCAAAACATTTTTCACAAACAAAAATAATTTGAATGCTTTATTATTAAGCACTGAATCATTGGCGTATCTAGGTCCATTTTCCAGGGTGGGCCTGGGCCATTGCTACAAAAAAAAAATCAAACATTATGCATATTATAGTGGAGAAAATTCAAGAATTTCAATATCTACACCCGTACGAAGCTGGGCGGGTCGCTAGTTTCCTATATGAAGAAGAGTAATGCTTGAGGACGTCTCTTCTCCCATGGCAGATCTCCACTGATTTCTTTGGATAGTTTCATAGGTGTCCAGCCTAGAATTTCGAATCGGTAACCCAAAATCCTGGGGCAGCACTAGACGATACTAGGGTTGGCACGGCCCACCCGGCCCCCCTGCTATATACGCCTATGCACTGAATCCGCCTGTTCGCTTGCCGCCTTCTCACATAAAAAAACAATAATAATTGATAAATCGTAACTAGCCAACGTTTATCTATCTAGGTACAGATAATAAACAGAAGTAGTAGGTGAGGATGAATAAGCACCGTTGTGCAGTATTTTTACCCCTATAATCTTAATTTATCTGTGGTAGGGCCACGCAACACTGTTGCACGAATGGGCAGGTCCGTCCGGGTAAGTACCACGAACTCACAGAAGACGGGCGTAAAGTAGAAGTGTTACTCTGCGTTTCACTGGTGAGTGAGGTAGCTCGAGCCCATAGGGTTGCACATGCGTTTAAAAAAAGCATTTGCATAGGGTTGCAAATGCGTTTTTTAAACGCATGTTTAACGGGTGTTACAAATGTCCATGGGCGGAGTTTATCACTTAACATCAGGTGAACCGCCAACTCGTTTGCCACTTTCTCACATAAAAAAATCTATTTTGACTTTTTACAACCTTTTTAAATTCTAAAAAATAGAATAGAAAGATATAAGTGCTCCCATACAATAGACATGCTTTTTTTGTCATTTTTATAAATAAGGGTACGTAGCGTAAGACCCTTTGTGCGCAAGTTCGACTCGCACTTGGCCGGTTTCTTAATTAAATTTCTGTTCTCTAGAAATTAAGTTAGTTTTATAGTGTTGTTTTCAACGATTATTTGAGTACGTACAAACTTTACGATTGAGTTAAATCTATCTGTATGCAATGTTTCTGTATGTATTTAGCTGGTAAGCCTTAATAAATTAATAAAATCTAGGATCTCTTTCGTGGTTGTAAGAGAGTTAGAGCACTCTATAACTCCGATGTTTATCTACAGGTATTCTTAAAATTTTGATACTTAAATGGAGAGGTTTTTTTTTAAAGTTTAGTAGTGCTAGTTAAGAGATTAGTACAAATATGAAAAAAAACCGCCCAAGTGCGATTCGAACTCGCGCATAAGGGTCCCGTACCATTATCAAATACTTTTTTATTCTGTTTATAATATTTGTTGTTATAACGGCAACAGAATTACATCATCTGTGAAAATTTCAACTATCTAACTATAACGGTTCATGAGATATAATCTGGTGACAGACGGCCATACGATTTTAAGCTTTTTCATTATTCAAAAACAACTTGAAAGGCAACTTATGGTTAATTAATATTAAATAATATGTCAGTCAGTAATGTTATAATCCAAAAAATCAGTATTATCAAATGCAGTGAGGGACCAGTATGATGTCAGTTCAAAAAATTTGTTATTTTAATTTAATCTTTTCCTTAAGCCCAAGATTAGTTTACTAATTTAAATGATACCAATCTTAATTCCACACTTTGTTTTACTCGTTTCGTTCTCCTTGTGTATTTTAAGTGTTGTTAAATTTGTTTTTTCGCCGACAATTATTATAACCAGTGAGTCGTTTGTGTCACCTTTAGAAGCTTCCATTTTTAACCGACTTCAAAAAGAGGAGGTTCTCAATTCGACTGTATTTTTTATGTTTGTTATTTCAGAACTTTTGACTGAGTGAATCTATTCTGATGATTCTTTTTTTATTTGAAAGCTGGTGCTTCCCACGTGGTCCCTTATTAATTTCATTGGTATTGGATTTTGGGATCCGGAGATACTTCGGGAACTCCAGAAAATCAATTGTAAAATGAATACAGAGCGAGATATTTGAAGTCGGTTTTGCTTTTCGTTAGTAAAAAATTGACATTTAATTTTATTCAAATAAAAATAAAAACATGATTAAGCTACGTCGTTAAATGCTTTCTTGTCGTCCAATAAATATTTTATTGGACATTTAAATAAATGTCCGATTACTTTAACCGTGGCTACATCTTAGCATGGGGTCCCATCCAAGACTACCGTGCCTTGATATCTGTATACAAGCCGTTAGGGAAACATTCTTAATTGAGAATTTCCCTGGCCATCGTTCGTATAAATTTAATATTACGACTTTGATCAACACTCGACCATAATCGTATAAACATATATTTTACAAATCCAATTTTTGGTAAATTCATTCATAGTAATTTGAGACGATTACACTTTTATGCACGAACAAAACAAAATAGTCCAGTATAATAATAAAGGTCGGAGAAAATAACTGTTTAATTCATTTTAGTAGTGACAACACTAAACTTCGTCAATAGTTTCCATACGAAAATAGAAGAAGGAAATAAGGGAAGGAAAATAGAAGAAAGAAAAAGGTAGGTACTGGATTATTTTTCCTTTACTTACCACTATGTATTATATGTTATGATAAAAAATCCTCCACCGCCACTGTCTGTCTGTCTGAACGTGTGTTCACCGCGGAGCACGTGATAAGATTGAGACATGTACATGTCAGAGAATCGGGCATGCAGGTGGCTCTGGAACGCGCTTCGTGGCAGTCTGTAGGGGAGGCCTATGTTCAGCAGTGGACTCAGACAGGCTGAAATGATGATGAAAATCCACAAGTTATTGTAACATGTAATATTACGCGTAACACCATGAAATCAATATATAAAGATATCGTCCTAATGAAAGTTTGTCTTGTGAACAACCAAACAAATACAGTACACGGTGTAGTACATCACTACATAAGGTATATCGTTAATCAATTCGAGTAACCAACGCGACCAATCGACGGCCAGGTCCGAGCGGAAAAGCCTCACATAATTTCCACAATTGAGCCATTTGGCTGCCGAAATGCGGCTTGAGCAGGAAGCGTGGTTGACACCCATTGGCCGGTGGACGACGCCTCGTTCTCGGAACGGCGCGCGATCAATTCCGAACCATCGATGGGCGCAATCAGCGTAATCGTTTATAGGGTCGCTTTTAAGCCGAGGTCATACTAGACCTTTTGACGGCGTTTCGGAACGAAATAGACGATGAAATAGAAACGCTCGATTTAGAAACGCAATGATGTATGACAGAGGATATGTATGATTGTTAAATGAAAACGATGGTACTTTATGCTTAAGTTCAAGCTTTTGTTATTTTATGCAATAATCAACTTGAATTAGCATTGATGACTACAAGTTATTTTCTTCTTATAACTGACTGGTCGTAACACCGGATCATAATTATTAGTCTAATACTGATATCGTTTTATATGGAGATATATTTGGAGAGTTTTCAAATTTTTTTCAGGAAATAGGTAAGATTTTATTGAAATGTCACATTGTATTCATGCATATATAATTACATTCAAGTTAATGGAATAAAAGCTTGTTTAACATCGATAATAGTCGGGCTATTTTAAATGAATAAATTCTAGATTAGATTAGATCTAAGAACTAGAAAACCGTTAGAAAAGGTAAAAATATATAGCCATGTTGTATCCTAAGTTGGATTGAAATTGTGGTTTAAAAAATACGCCCTAAATAAAGCAACAGTCATATAATCTGTGGTATTCAATTATTGTTTCACAACTTATCAGACGGTATACGAAACTCGATTGAAACGTAACAATGTACACGGCGCCTTAGTTGCATAATCTGTGGTGCTCTTTAATATTTATTATTAAAATGTAATCTGTGGTATTCGCCGCACGCGCAACAATTTAGTGTCAGGCAATAATGGCGCTGCGTCTAGCATAGCAATTTTAGTTACCGCGGCACACTGCGAGATATGCAAAGCGATGTATTCGTTTGAAGCTAGGAACTATTTGTGTTGGCTGGCTGCACATGGCTTATGAATTAAACTGAATAAAAAAATACAGTTTTTACAAAATTATATAAGAGGAATGGATAAAACTATTAAATAGGAAAAGAAATAAAACTATTAATTAGGAAAAAAAAAGGTCTGAAGAAATTTATCATGTTTTAAAATCTTTCTTATATTTGAAGGTATATTCGAGTTGAGGTGTTCAGTATTTGTAGAGGTTTATCTTTTCGCTTCCATATGCCATCGTTATCAATCAATAAGTTTGCTATGCTATGCAATGGTCACGGTTTTTTTATGTTAAAAATTATCAAATAAGCAGACAGTTCACCTGATGTTAAGTGATTACCGCCTATGGACTTCAACAACACCTGACGGGTTTCAGCTACGTTGTTAACTATTATAAAGTGTGCCCTGGTTACCTCTCTCGGAACACGAAAGTATAATGATTCCGTTTCACGCAGATTTTCTGTGAGAAAGTGGTGCTTCCATGATTGAGCCTGCCCATTCTTAATAACAAAATTATTTGTTACTTTTCATTTATTACACTGAAGAAGTATGACCTCTTGCATACTTACATTAAGTACATATACACGTTCTTTTTTATTTGCTCGAAACCATTATGATGGTGACCACTGCTTGCACTCGGCTTTCCTCTCTTTGAGTAGCGTTTATCTAAAATTTAATTAAAATGTCTTTTACCGCGCTTGAAAGCGCCGAAAGCATCGAGAGACGACGAGCGCACCATCCATCTGTCAAGGCCGATATTGCCTACGTATTAGACAGTATTGACTTGAAATACAGCTTATTTATACCGCAACTTGTAGAATTTAATCAAAAACATTGTTACACAAACGCTGAAAGATAAGCATAATATAGCCAATATCTTTATCGCTTAGCTTGCTGTGCGCGCGTTTCCTTACCACCAATAGAAAGGATAACGCACTCCGCGATACGCAATTAAATTTCGAGCTCCCGTTCTTAGAAATTGAGACAATTCGGGCATTCGGCCGATTTGAATATCGCTTGTTCCTCTAACGCAAAATCCGAGTACCGATACTAGGGAGTGGAGGTGAGTCGTACTAGTTAAAGCACGTACCGAGTCTTACGAGTACGAGTATTTAAAAGTACGCGTCTTGTCACCAAAGTACTCCAGGGACTTCTTAGTTCATAGTTTCTAGTACAGAGTGAGGATGTCCCGTTCATCTTTTTTACAGTCGTTGTTTTAAGGTTATTACTAATTTTGAAACTGATACTTTTTCCTCGTTTTAAAATTGAAATCGAATTGAACGTGTAAATAAAATGTAAAATGCAATGGCACGATTTTTGTTATGCGAAAAAAACGTTTTGTCAAAAGCTAAGCGTTGCCGGCTTCCTAGAACGAACTAGATAATTTTAGATGTCTTTTGATTATGATATGTCTTTAACTAAATTCTCTAATGTGGGTTGGCTAGTTTTTTTTTTTGTTATGTTTACAAAGATTACATAACAAAAAGTTACATAACTACATAGTTAGCGTACACAAAAGTAATTGATGTCAATCAAACGGAATTAGCCTTGTTCGTTTTAAATAAGTTTTTTTTTTTATAAAAACTATAACAGTTTGTTTAAAAATAAGGCTAGAAGTTAAATTTCATTATTTAATATTGCGGTTACACTTCGGTCACATGCATTTTGCATTTATATTAGAATAATTTTAAATAGTATTAAAATTATTACAATATAAATAATAGTAGGTATGTCATAATTGTTTTTTCATATTAAATTATATGTTACATTGATTATAGCGTGTTTACATATTTTACCTTACTGCGTCAAAAGAAGGGTCATGTTTTTCGAGAATATGTATGTATTTATAATTGTTTGGCACGCTCTGCAGCTTGAACGGCTCGATGGATTTTAACTTGAGAGATGTCGTTAGGTTCGTATTTACTGTGAAAGTGACACTGGGTACATCAAAATAAAAAAATACACAGAAATGCAGTCGGGTTTTTTAGTTTTTTTTAATTATATTCCACTTGTCTTAATTTATATTTAAACATATTTATACCGTTACATTCTTTAAAGGAAAAGTAAGTTGTTAAACGTCTCCCTCAAATAAAACCGTCTTCTTTCCTTTTGCGTTAAGCACCTCCGCCTTCACAATGTGCCAGGTCCAAAGTCACGGTGCACGATGTACTTAGATCCGTAAAAATCGACGTCCACCATCCGAGCCGCTAAGGGAATAACAAAACAGTTGGCTATATCAATTCCACTAGCCCCGTCTATTGTCGAGGGCCGAGTTTATTGCCGTGCCGTCATCGACATCGGTGAAATCATCACACTAAGAGGAATTACGTTGGACGTTTATTTTGTTTATCTAATACCTTTAATCGAGCAATTCTTGTATATATATATATATATAATCGGAATCTCGGAAACGGTTCCAGCGATTTTCACGTAGTTTAGTATGTGCTTTCATGTAATTCGGGGGCGAAAAATCGAACTAGCTAGGTTTCATTTTTAGAAAATGTCTTTTTATCCCTGTTTTCAGGGAATGAAAAATATCATTCGAATATGACGGTAACTTTCGCCGAAAAAAAATTTTATAATAGGTCGGTCGGTAATCGGGCGGCCCCGAAACAGAAGGCCGCGGTTCGTGTCAAGATCATTTACACATTTATATTTTTCTATACCAGATCATTGCTTTCTTTATTTTTTTTTTAATTTCCAAAATACACGATTTACCAAAAACCAATATAAATCAGATCTCAGAATCAGGTATGTGATTTATATCTGAATGAGCTGTGACAGTATACAGCGCAGTATATACGCGTTATATAGTATAGGCATTTTCCTCTTCAGGTTGGGCGTAGAAAAAACTTTAATTAATTAACAAGCTTTAATCTTTAATTAATTTAATTTTCTTATTAATTAACTTTAACTTTAATTACTTTTGGTAAGTAGGACTTACTTGTCACATATACTACTACTTACACTGTAGTAGGGCCACGCAGCAGCCTCGGCTGTTGCACGAATGGGCAGGCTCGTCCGGGTAGGTACCACGACCTCACAGAAGACCGGCGTAAAGTGGAAGTATAATTAATACTTTCGCGTTTCGTCTGGCGAGTAAGGTGGCCGGAGCCCAATTTTCAAAAGGTTATCAACGCATCTGGAACCCTCGGGTGTAGCAGATGTCCATGGGCGGAGGTATTCACTTAACAACAAGTGAACCGCCCGCTCGCTTGGCAACTTTTCACATAAAAAAAATAGATATCTTAATAATTCACTAAGTGATAGGTAACTTTTTCAAATGTCAACTGTCTCCACTTTAACAAATAAAAAAAATTGGAACATCACATTTCCCGTTTTCGGTACGAGTTACATTTTTCGGTACAGCCGTCGGTACCGTCTTTTCGAAACACGTACTTACTCGGAAACTGTTTAGATAATATCGCGATATTCGCCGATGCCACGTCGGGCAAACTCATATTTAGAGTATTTCGGTATTTTGGTTTAAACAAATGGTAACTAGATTCCTGTCCTGATTGATGAAGGCTCGAACTATCATAAAGTATTAATAATTTTAATAAGAATAGTGATGTAAATACATAATGTAAATACTAGGAACAAACACAAGCTTGTAACGCCAGTTACTAGACTCCATACAGTAAGTGACTCGTTCATGGGACGGTGTATACGCTTCTACAAACAAAATCCCAGCACTAAATGCACAAAGCCTGCCTATTAACAGGTTTAAGAAGTTTATTAAAGAAAAACTTTTTAAAAGGGTTATTATAATATAAATAAATGCATTAATGATAACAACCCCTGGGAATGAGATGACCGCTCCTAAGCTGTTTCTAAAAAAAAATATGTACTGTATAACAATGTAATTGATTGGGGAAAAAAATTACGAAAAAGGGGATATCTACGGAGTTTCTTTCGCCTGTTTCTTCTCCGTTAGAGGAACCTCATTACGAAACGGTGGTAGATTTAAAAAATGACTATCGATAGATGAAATGTATATTTCTTATTACTCGCACTCGTGTTTCTAAGTAACAATAACTTTTGGGTCCCACCGAATCAGAGGTTAGCAACCTCTCGGTGTTGCGGAAAGAAGAATCTCCCATTTGCCGGTTTACCGACTTCCCTCTCAAGCACAGGGACCATAAAAAAAAAGAGAAAATCCCAAACGACGTGCGCTGTGTGAAACTACGGCATTAGCCCCCATATTATCTGAATCAACCGTCGTCCGAGCCGTTAGCCGTCGACGATTATGACGAAACTCCGAATCTCGACGGCGTAAAACGCTCTAATGGACGTGTGTAGCTTACGGTGGCGTGTGACAAGTTCTTTTGTCATCGCAGTTCCGGGACGCGGCGGGTTCACATGCGGCGATACAGCCGTGTTGGTTTTGAATCACGAGCGATCAGATGCTCACACCGTCTGGAAGGGAATGCTCAACTAACGGTGAATTTGTGTAAAATTTTCTGAAATAGACGTGTGTGGACCGAACTTTATTTGATAATGACCCCGCGTCTACCGACAAACTTATTAGATATTTCTTTTTAAATATTAACTAATTATCCAATAAACCTGGAAGTCTTAAAAACTAAAACTTCCCAGTATTGCTCAGTAACAGTCTATGTACATGTTCCAGGGCAAACGCCATTGATTATATCATGCCTTGTTTGAACAATGTCATTTTTTTAATCCTCATAAATGAAGTATTTAGGTCCTAAAGGTCATAAAGATTTTACAGTTACACAAGACAATCGGTGTATTTCAGAATGATTTATACATAATGTTTATGGATTTTAAAAATAAACGAGATATATACGTAAAATTAGTTTCATTTATAATGTGTAATCGCGTAACAAGAAATTATCATATAAGTGGCGTATAAAACAAAATTCGTTATGAATGCATATAAGCCGACCCTTACGGCCGGGTCAAACGCCAAACTCATTCGACACAAGACAACGGAACGCGGGGCCATCTCGCCGTATCTGCGCTATTAGGCGGTGAGCGCTCGTCCGCTGGCAAATGAACGGTGCACGTACCTCAATACAATTCTTTTGTAGAAATTACGACCGTTTAGACGCCTATCGCTGACGGTGACCGTCGTTATCCTCGCCGGAGCGCAATTCTGATGGTCTAATACCGCTTTGGCCTCACTGGGACTGAATTGGACCGGTTCGTGCTCGCTTGGTTTTTTGACATGATATACGACTGGCCTTAGGGGCCTTTACAGATCCGCCGGACTTGAGTGGCTCGAGGTGACTAAGCTCGAGGGTTCCCGAGGGAGCCTCGGCTCGGGCCGTCACGCTATTATTATCACCGGTTTTGGGAGGCCGCCAAGCTCTTAGGGCGCTTTGGTGGATGCTCCATGGAGTGACGAGGCTCAAGGGCCCCGAGAGGGGACCTCGGCTTGTGCTGTCAATCAATACCCGTCCAGCATTCCGATTCGAGGGTGCCCGAGGCCGGACCTCGACTTGATCAGTAACTGTAAACTGGGCTCGCTTGGATAGCGCGTGTTGGTTATAGGGTGAGCTCTAGAAAAATAGTTACAACAAACAATTGAATAGGCCATAGTGGAATTGTGACAATCGTTATGTTTACGGAAATGGTTATGAGGCCCTAGGGCGGGCTATAGTCGACTTGAGACAATTGTGAAGTCTAGAAGAATAGTAAAATACACAGAGTAAAGAAAAACTGTGAATACTCAAGCAGTGAATTAAGGAGAAAAATAGTATATACAGTTGAGAATCAGTAAATCAGTAGAGATCAGTAGAGAATCTAGTTTAGTACGTTATAGAAAGCTATCGAGGAATGAGTCTATTCTTTTCTCAAAAGGGCAACCACTCTATTGCAATTCCTCTGATGTTGTGAATGAGTAACACATATAATTTATCATCAGACAAGCCCATTGCTTGTTGTGTTCCTTTCTAGTACAGTTACAGAACATGACAGAAGTTCAGACATCTATTATCTCATGTAAAGTTGTAGTATATCTAAAAAGTTGTGCAAAAGTGTGATAGCTTAGCGATACCTACCATCATAAAATCATTCATAAGTCGAGATTCCGCTAATATGGAAATAACGTATACAAATAATAACTAGATTGATAGTTGCTGGGTGGAGCAGACCTATTCGCATAGCATACTCCGCTACGAGTTTCTGGCAAAGCTCATGAAATTCATACACCTAAAGACCACCCCGTTAAAATCAAATAAAAATACATTTATTGCCACTACACAAGAGTAGGTATAACAAATAAAACCGGCCAAGTGCGAGTCGGATTCGCGCACGAAGGATTAGTATTTGTTGTTAGAGCTGCAACAGAAATACATTATCTGTGAAAATTTCAACTGTCTTACTATCACGGATTATGAGATACAGTCTTGGGACAGACTAACAGACAGACAGACAGCGGAGTCTTAGTAATAGGTTCCCGTTTTACCCTTTAGGTAGGGAACCCTAAAAACGACAAGTGAACATTAGTACCACACTATGTAGGCTTGTCTTGTGCTTGTTAGAATACATAATAAAGATGGCAAACCTTGTATATTTGTAGAAACATATTCTTATACCTTACTTCGTCAGAATCGATTTGGTAAAGAGGAAAAGTTTATTTTGGTTCCGACAAAAAGCTCCGGCTGTCGCTAACACCGTCGCCTAACAGCCGTGTAATTATTTGGGATCTACGTGAAATCGATTCGTGGCTCAACCGCAAAGGACTCGAACACAACACAAATCGGGCAAACATTTGCCTAGCGGTAAATGACGCCCCCCGACAAAAAGGCGAAACTAATTCGACAGAATTAGTTCTCGGAACGGCGATAAGTTAGACGGTTAGTTAGTTTTTCTGACGAGCTAATCGGCGGCGTCTACTCAATGACTTAGAAGTCTCAATGGTGGCATTTCCTCTGTGGGTTGACGGAGCCAGTTCTCAAGTTACTGTCATTGCTCATGTCCAGTTATCGGACCATATATAAAATTCCAAAATATTATTATGACAATCCTACACCAACAAATAAACTTTACAAAGATACTAAAATATTTGATCTCCAGTAACTGTACGCATATAGAACACTAGCTTCGGCTCGGCTTCGCCCGCGCGGCCAAGGATGAGTTTTTTATTATACACCAGAATATTTCGCAGATGGCTGAATTTTTTCTTACGTAGTTCACACTTATCATTACCTATATTTTGGAAAATTTACACAATATCTTTTTATGTTTTACCCTATGTGTTATTCTGATGTATAAGCTATATTATTGTAAATTTTCATTAAAATCTATTCAGTAGTTTTTGCGTGAATGAGTAACAAACATCCATCCATACATACAAACTTTCGCATTTATAATATTAGTAAAGATATACCTAATTATAAGAAATTACAATTATAAGAAATGACGAAACGTTTCACAGATAATAAAAATTAATACATCATTTAACAGGCGATCGATATATCTCTCTATTACTATAAGCAGCTGTCAAAATTCGGCGGGGAAAAAAGACAGCGTTGCGAAAAAAAGACAAAAGTGTCTCATACGCGGCCTGTCAGTGAGGGCTAATAAAATTATACGTTTCTAACATGCTAAGATCATTCGTTATACATCAATAAGGGTATAATGCAAGGGGCAGTTCACGCTCAATTGCTTGCAAATTATCGTTGGGGTGTTATTGTACGTCCCCTAAACACATGTGGGTCCCAAATTTTACACATATCCTCCCGAGTTATTTATTATAAGACGTTATTATCTGGCGCACGTATACTGATATTTTATGTTACGTACGTATTTTTATGTATGTACTGTGTGTATTGAAATGAAGAAGCGACATTTCAGTTTAAAATATAGCTTAAAAATAATGTTTAATGTTTAAAATATTTGGCGGTAAAATGTTAACAGATAAATAAATATCATTGTAAGATTTTAACAACATAATCATTTCAACTGCACAATAATTATTTTCAAAGAATCACATTTACTTTAGAAGGATGGTCCATTCAGATTCTAGCAATCGATAATACCTTATTCGTATTTAATTAATAAATTTCACTTTTCGTCGCACCCTAATCTAGCCGGCGGCCTACATTCGGCGCAGATGTCTAAATATTTTTTGTCCCACTCAAACGTCGGCTTCGGTCGCTTTTGACGTCTGTCCGCTTGACTTTTTGCCTCCGCCATTGTCTGGACTATCGGACTATGGGATGGCAGTGTCGATTTCAATTACATGCCCATTGTCGGGCCGGGGGCATTAGACTTGCCCCGGTTTGTGAGAAACACCTTTGTGGTGGTCTGTGCGGAGTGGCATTGTCAAGTTTATTTGTTGTCCACGCGAAGGACTCAATTGGGATGTGACGTGCGACGTTGAACGTATGATAACTAGTGTCTAGACCAAGCTTTCGATTTAGTGTTTTCGAACAACGTTAGTTCGAAAATCGGGGAGTAACACATAAAATCGAAATCGAATCGAAATGATTCGAAATCGAGAGTGGCCGGTTCAATTGCTGAATCACAATGTGCTCGCGATTGATAGAAATCTCGAGGAAACCTGAGAAAGGAAAGAGAAAGAAACATATATATCACACTGCTGAGCAAAGGTCTCTTTACAGAGCGTATTAGGACATAGTTCACCACTCAATACCACTACGAATTGACTGTTGGCAGACTTCATCGGAATATTTTTAATAACCAATTTCAATAGTTCCACCAAGATTCGAAGTAAGGTTGCTCGAGAGGCTTTTAAAACGAAAACAGGCTCAGAGAAACATGCACATATGCTAAATAATTTAAAAAATAAAAAGATTTGTCGTAATTGTAGCATGACCATGTGCAGTTTCACTGCAACATTCTGCTGAGTGATGTCCTTTTTGGCATGAATGGCGACGTACTATAATGAAAAGGGAATATTATGCATACTGGAGTTTTTTATTCATGTTTTTTTTTGTCTAATTTTTATTGATTTAAATGATTGTTGTGTACGTCAGTCTTATGTCAAATAAATCTCTTTCTTTCTTTCTTTCTTATTATATTCACTGTGGTAGGTCCAGGCAAGTCTACGCTGTTGCACGAACGGACCACGACCTCAGAAAAGACCGGGGTGAAGTGGAAGAGTTATAATTTCGCGTTTCGTCCGGAGAGTGAGGTAGCCGGGGTCCATTTCTTTTAATTTTATCAAGCCATTTGCATTACCTAAGATGCTGTAAATGGCTGGCGGTATTCAATTAAAAAAAACTTAACGAATAATTGTCACCAATGACTTGTACATCACGCCATACATTTGTGCAACAGTCTCCGCTATAAAAGTAAGTACATAGTGTACTTGCCTAAGTAGAAGCTTTCGGGGTTGAACCCGTGAGTTGACGTGAACTTGACCAGTCGGCTTAGCAGCCAACCCTAAAGGGACGTTGTTCCCCGAACCGCCAGTCAACTGACAACGGGACACACGCAAAAACAAGCCGAATTTACGACCTCCACGGACATTTGTCCGGAATTTTTTCTCATCCCAGGTGCTACAGTCCTCGCGGAACATTCTCTTCCAATTTGCACAACTAAGCACAACTAAATGGACATTTAATCTATCCCGAATGCGTGAAACGACGCGCGAAATACAATTTGTCAACAATGGACTCTTCGGCCACTTTCAACTGTTGAACAAAACAATTTTATGGATTGTGGAAAAACACATCTATTTACAAATGTGTAGCGTCATCGTTAGTAGCTAGCTGTTGAGGCGATTTGTTCGAAAATGGCTTATTTTCATAAAGGCCACATTAACTGCCGCGTATACCTACTCATACCTAATTCTTTTCTTATCTGCGTGTCAGATTTCTTAAGTACATAACCAGCAATGGTTATGCTTTAAGCTGTTTTCCCAGAATAATATTACAAATATAATCGAAATCGGTTGTCAATACATCCTTATTTTACTATGAGGTTTTCATCTTTTAGATTCCTTGCAAGAAAGAGAAGAACTCGATAAGTTTGCCTAGTTCTTGTAACAGTTGAACCTTAAAACTGCACATACCATGGACTATCTAAAGTAGTCGAAACTTAGAGAAATGAGTCCAAAAATAAACACTATTAAACCTATAAAACAATTTAATTTATCAATGTTCATACTAAGATGCATTATTTCTTGATATTTAAATTACATTGTATCGTGTCAGTGTTTTATATAAAATGTTCAAATGGATATAAAAATGAGTAATTTTGATTAAAACAACCGGCCAAGTGCGAGTCGGACTGGCGCACGAAGGGTACCATTATCTATAAAAACGACGAAAAAAATCATGTCTGTTGTACGGAGCCCCACTTAAATTATTTATGCTGTTTTTTAGTATTTATTGTTATAGCGGCAACTGTCTAACTATCACGGTTCAGGAGATACAGCCTGGTGACAGGCGTAGGTACGGACAGACAGACAGCGAGGTCTTAGTAAAAGAATACAAAACATTTGCAACTGAAACGAATCTATTTTTGATAAAATAACTAACCTAACCGGCATATAGGTCGAAACGGCCTCGTGTGACGGGACTTGATCTATCCCCGAACAGTACCTTGAAACAGTATGGTAGCAATGGGCTACCACACAATGGCCCCGGGCCATTTAGCGGCGGGGGTCCGCCCTATCGCGCGACAGGGTCCATCCAATCTCCATGCAGATGTTGCATCTGATGAATACGTTACTGCGGAGGCGTTAGTACGGCCCCTTTATAGGCGATCAGGAGTTCTCGTTTGATACTGTTCAAGAAGGCTTGTTTTTTTATGTGAAAGGTAAAAGCGAGCAGGCGGTCCACCTGATGTTTGGTGATTACCACCGCCTGTGAACATATAAGGGCTTGCAGTTGCCTTAACAGCGTTTAATAATAATGCATTAATTTAAATAATGTAATAACTGTAACATCATTGTCTCTGATTATGAGTATAAATTAAGTCGAAAGTTGTGATAAGTTAATTTGCAAGTCTCATGTAAGTGATTCAATAAAGTTTTTTAAAAAAGTCTTTATTTTTTTACAATAAAACAATAACGTATTAATGTAAATATATATTTAATGATTAATTGTGAATAAGTTAAAATTGTATTTTTCTTAATTGCCACAACTGCCTCATTATACTGTAAATCGTCAAGAACTAACCTCCTTAGGACAGGCATTGCCTAGTGGGGGTCAGAAGGAAATTAAAACGTAATTAGGCTTCTTCGGAATAAAGTTACTATAATTAAGTTTAATAAATGCGACACCAGACGAAACGCGAAATTAGTAGTTAGTAGTTAGTAGTTCCACTTCACACCGGTCTTCTGCGGGGCCGTAGTACTGCGCCGGAGTATTCTGCTGGTAAGTGCAACAGTAGAGGATGTTGCAAATGCCTGCAACTTTAAAATCAACAAGCGGAGCGTATTTCAGGCAGCGTCCTTTCGCTTTGACTTTCGGTCGCTCGCGTTCGATTCGCAATTTTCGCAATTTTATTTCAAATACATTATTAATCAAGCGCCTCGTTTATTTAACAACTTATGATTATTTTTTCTTGGGCTTTTATATATCATTGCCCTTACTGTAGGATAACGTTATCCTGTATTTAAGGACGATTTACACATATATTTTACGGGGACAAAAATCCAAATCGGAAACAATTATCTGTGAGTCACACAAATAGTTGCCCCGTGTCGGAATCGAACCCATGACGCCGACGCCGAAGTTACTCTTAGCGACTACGCCACTGAGTCATCAATTATCATTTAGTAATGAGAGTAATAATAGTTTATTTATTGAATATATCTATCAAAGAAGGACATAGATAAATTCGTAACTTTCGATTATTAACTGAACTACCACAATGCCGTAATCATTCTAAACACCAGCGCGCCATAAATAAAAACAATCATATATCATTTCTAATCTGTTCGTCCGACGTCACTCCTACGTTCCCAACGCTGGCCGCTCACAATTGTTTACGACATTAGACGTGGAGAAAAAGAAAATAGAAAAAAAAAAACAACACGCAGACCATAAACAACGCGCCAACTAGCACGGAGAGCGAGCCAGAACGCCCAAAAGCGACAAGGATCTAACCGTGAGCACGTAGCTCGCTTGGTGTCGGGTTTCGTCGGGCCCCATCGCCAAGCCCTGAGTGATGTCTCCATTGCCTGACGCGTTTTAACAATTCCGGGCTTCCATTTGAGACTCTAAATGCGTCCATGGACGGCCCATGTAATAATTTCCGACGCTAAAAAGTCAACTCCACAACTAACCTATCCAGTTTCATGTAAGTTCGAAACGTACGCCATAAATGACGAATGACTTTATGGAAAACAATATTATTGTTTTTTACGTGAGAAAGTGGTGCGAGCGGGTGATTCGCGTGATGTCAAGTGATAACCCATGGTAATTTGCAATTTAATAACGTGGGCCCAGGTTACCTCACTCAAAATCAAAAATTAAAATCAAATCATTTATTCATCGAAATAAGAAATATACATTTCCTCTATCGATAGTCATTTTTTAATCTACCACCGTTTCGTAATGAGGTTCCTCTAACGGAGAAGAAACAGGCGAAAGAAACTCCGTAGGTAACCTCTTTTTTGTCATTTTTTTCTCAAACAAAAATACATTGTTATACAGTACAATTTTTTTTATTTAGAAACAGCTTAGGTGCGATCATCTCATTCCCAGGGGTTATTATCGTTAATGTACTCTTTTATATTGTAATAACCCTTTTTAAAAAGTTTTTCTTTAATAAATTTCTTAAACCTGGTTAATAGACGAAACGTGGAAGTGTAACACGCCGGTCTTCTGTGGGGTCGTGGTACATCTTTGTAACAGCGAGAAAGACTTTCCATTTTTGTAACAGCGAAGAAAGTTGCGTGGCCCAAGTACAGTTAAATTGCTACGCGAATTTGCTATTTACTGATGAGTATCGTGTAAGCATCAATTCAATACAATGGCCGGTGATAGTTGCTCAAAGTCCTAGAATCTTTACATAGTCAGGACTCAAGGCTATAAATACGTCTAAGACCAACAGCCGCACTTAGAGACGACAATTAGCGCTTAATTCACATAAATCAGTTTCGTGGTGAATAAAGATCTCTAAGATAGAAGCAGAATAATGTTTGATGCGAGATTCGTTGATAATGAACTCAATGCAACACATTTGAATAGGTCGGTTCATGCGGACATGAATAAATTAGGATTTCAATGTATATATGACCACTATAATTTCGCTAAGCCGAACCCTAATTATTTCCGTATCCTTTACTGCGGTCCAACAAACTCGGCTGGAAGCGTTTGCCCAGCGCATTCGAGCACGAGCGAGGCACTCGATTTGTGCAAAAACAATTGAAACAATCAGAAAAACAACGAGCTATCAGTTTCGAACAATGTCGGTATTTAGCGCCGGATCGGCGGTCGGAAACAATTAGGACGAAAACAAAATTCCCCAGCCGCAGAGCATCGCGAGCTTAATAAAAAAAAAAAAAAAATTCCCCAGCCGCAGAGCATCGCGAGCTTAATAAAAAAAAATCCCCAGCCGCAGAGCATCGCGAGCTTAATAAAAAAAAAAACGGACCGTTTTCGGCCATTGACAGCTCATTAAAAGACCACACTTCAGGGTCCGGGGGTCATAAATTAGCCGGGCCATTATTTTCTAAATAATTAGCGGAATCTTGTATTTGGGGATGATACTGTTTGGCCAGTTTGAAGCAGCCAGGGACGTATTCAGGAGCAGATGTTATTCGTGACATTTCGTTATAATTTTTTTTTATTACAAAACTGTAATATTAGTACAGGTACACAATATGTTTTGATAGTTATATAAATATAAATAATTTGTTATAAATATGCTATGCACGTTTTATGCGGGGTAGACAGGGATAGTAACGTCGATTTTTACCGATTGGAACAAGATGTGAGAATAATACGAGATTTCATTAAATAATTACACTAAATAAAATAAATTTGTTCATGAGCTTGCTTTTCCCGCCTTTGCGGCCAAATGCGTTAAATTAGAGTCATAAAATGGTCTCATCTTCATTTAATAAGTTGCAGTGTTTCAGATACGTTAATTGGGTAGCTATCGTGAAACATTTACATTGGGGAAGAACAGCCTTAATAGACATATTAATTGGCGTATCACAGACAGTCACGACTACGGTGTTATTGCGTTTGACGTTTTTTTTTTTGTGACAAGGCACGATCTGTTGGTTTACCTGATGTTAAGCGATAACCGCCGCCCATTTACATTCGCAACGCCCGTAGGGTTGCAGACGCGTTAAGTGGGCCCCGGATACCTCACTCACCAGACGACAGAAGTATAACACTTCCACTTCAAGGTCAAAGCATCTTTATTCAATATAGGCTCAACTTAAGCTCTTATTGAACGCCAACAAAAAATCTACCACTTCACGCCGGCCTTCTGCGAGGTCGCGGTACTCACCCGGACGGACCTCCCCATTGATGCAACAGCGAAGACTGTGGCCGTACTGACGTATTGTTAATAGGAGACCCTGAGTCATCTCACATTCGCGTTTTACTTGGGTGCCCGAGTCCCACTCTGGGCCGAGAGCCTAATAACGCACCGCAGGGGTCCGACGTCCGGACAGCGACGTCCAGAGTAGCCTTTACGCGGCCAGCGGCGCAGATGCGGATTGATACTCCACCCCACCTTTGTTGTCTCTGAATACTTTTTCTTATCTATGACTGTGTACGAATTGCCGCGAACGACTGCGATGTCGATTGTATGTATTTCTTTTAGTAAGTACTCCGATTGCTCCCCCATTTCAAAAAGGGAGGTGGTTCTATGTTCGACTGTACAGTTTTTCAGCAAGTACACCGATTTCACCCCCATTGGTGGACCGATTCTCAAAATTAGGTTTTTGTTCAATATGGGATTTCGAATTACTCATGATCAGAATCTAAGTCTCGGTTTCTGAGACACTGATCATCGTAGACGTCAACTAATCAGTTGTCAAATGGCTTTTCAAATGTTATTTGAGTTCCAAAAAGAATTAGGTAAAAAAAAAGTTGAACGTTCCAAAAAAAAAAAAGGTAAAAGTCTCTGAATTGATCAGAATGATCTTCTTATAATCACTTATAGGCAAATGTCAAAAAGTTGTTATTGGTTGCCATGGTGATACCGTGAAACACTGCACCAACAAAAATTTTTGCAAAAAAATTACCCTCATAATTTTTTTCCAAACGCGCCAATATATAATATAATATGACTTCGAAGAAATATTATGACCATGACTTAAGCCTTGATTTAGATAGTCCCTATCGTTTGACACGACTACCCTTATTGATACGAGTCAACCGCCACCCCTAGCTAAACGATTTATTTATTGAGCCCCCGGCAGTTAATTGTAACTGCGAGCGCTTGGAACGCTTTCAAAAACGGTTTTATGGGTCCGATTTAATGATACAGAAAATGCATTAGCCGTTCCATTGTGCACAATTATACGAGATTTACTAGAATGTGCTACTACCAAATCGTTATTGTTATTACTTGTGTCTCAATTAAACGTGGTTCGCATTAAATGTTAACAATCGTTCGTTATTATTTGATGAAGTTTTCTCGTAGTGGCCTCTAGTTATTTATTTATCACTGCAGTATACCATGTGGTCATGGATAATTTTTAATGTGTTAATAAGTGTGATACATACTAAACCCTTTTAAATTGATCAAATAATTTTTTGAAACAACGATTTCTTTTTCGTGTTAGAATTTCTTTTCCCACGTTAATCTAACATTAATTAATGTCTTCTATTTTTCGCGGCTATTTCTAATTCGAATATGACGGTAAATTTCGCCGTAAGAGAAAATGTCATAATAGCTCGGTCGGTAATCGGGCGGCCACAAAACAGACGGCCGTGATTCGCGTCACGATCATTTACACTTTTATTTTTTTACTTTTTTTTCGATTCCAGATCATTGCTTTCTTTTTTTTTTTTATGCGAAAAGTTGTCAAACGAGCAGACGGTTCACCTGATGTTAAGTGAATACCGCCACCCATGGACATCTGCCACTCCCGAGGGTTACAGATGCGTTGACAACCTTTTGAAAATTGTAATTTGTATCTAAATATAATTTCCAAAATACACGATTTACCAAAAAAAAAAAACACCCGGTCCTCCGGGTACTTCATAATTAGGCTTACACGGTCAATAGTCGCAAACAACAGTTTACAATATAATAATTAATAAAGTATTGTCGTGTGTCATAATCAACTCTCACATTTATTACTAGCCGTGCCCGCGACTTCGTCCGCGTGGAATTTAAAATAAACAAATGAAATTTTGTAAAATAAAAGTAGCCTAAGTTACTCCTACATCAGCTATCTGCAACTGAATGTCAGGTCAAAATCGGCCCAGCCGTTTCAGAGATTAACAGGAACAAACAGACAGACGGACTGACAGAAAGACAGACAACAATTGTAAAAAATGTCATTTTGGTAAATGTACCGTGTATACATACACATGCATTTAGTAAAAACAGACACTCCAATTTTATTTATCTGTATAGATTAGCAAACGGTTTTAGAAACTGATTGATAGCCCGTAACTGTCATGAATAAATAAAAAATGGCTGTCACAGACAGAAAGACGACTATTTCTTTAATTGTAATTTTTTTACAAAATACATAGGAAACTTTATAGTGTGCATAAGTGTGAATAAAGGCAATAAAAATTCAAACACTTAAAAAATAAATCGAATGAATCGATAGCATTTTCGCGACATATTTTGCCCCAATTCAAAATGTCCGCGGCGACAAATTGTGGCCCTAGCGATATATCTCGACGTTTCGTCGAAGACGCAACGCGTTAAATTATTTTCGCATTAAATACTCTAGCGAAACTCTCAAGCGATTCTCGGGCTTATGCTATCAGCAATATGGCGTTGAATCGTTCGCGAAGTCGTATTCAATAATGCCAGTCCCCAACAATGAATAGAGATGTCAAAAGTCCAACAATACGCACTGATTGCCGCTCGATTCTTGAGATTATTCACGGCCATTATATTCCATTTAGCTCCAAATAACCGTTTAATAATAGTTTACGAACAACCACGGGTCCCCCTTAGCATGCCTATTAACAATACAATAAATATAAATAACAAATAACACAAAATAAGGGATCCACTTTACACCTTCTTGGAAGCTGGCAGTTGTGCTGCGCCTCGGAAAGAAGAAAAAACGCCAACCGCTCTCCTCTAACGCGTAGCGGCGTCTCTTTCTTGAAGCCAATACGGCGACGCCGGTTTGCGATGTTTAAACAAAATATCACCGAAAAATCGACTGTGTGCTTATAGCAATACGAACTGTGTGTGTAGTACAGAGCGAATTTGGCACTTGTTTAATAATAGCTTTTGAGCATTAAAAGATAATGGCTTTCATAGATGAAGTGGAAAACGATACAGAGAGACGTGTCGATCCCTTTTCAATGGCGCGCTAATAGAAAATTAATAATTCTGTCATTGGTCACGGGGGGCCATAGAAAAAGTATTGGCTTCGGTACAATGATTTCACGCGTTTTTGAGCTTCGACAATCATACATACATACCATACATGTCAGTACAATGGAAACGTGCTAATGCAAATTTATCTACAACAGATGGATTTTATATTTGCAATAGTCATACACTGTCAGTGTGTGCATTGCTTTACAAAAGACATTGATACGTATAGAAGCATACAAAAATTAAATTGAAATATTACTCTATTTAAATTAAGATAATGACGTGGAATGTCATTGAAAAATAAAAATTTAATGGATTATGTCTTTTATTTAATAATACAATTCTTAAAAGAACACTTAGCCTTATTTTTTGTTTACTTGGGGGAAATGACTATGCATACTCGCCCTCGCGGGGGTAACAGCGGGTCATGTCGGGCTTGCACGATGTTCCACCTAGGGACATATCGGCAAGGCCACGAGAACGGTACCAGCGCTGGCCGCCTCAGCAGCTCTCTCTCGAGGAGCAACTCCTCTCTCCTCCAGGTAAGGCGTGTGGGCCCAGTCAGCGAACTTCCCCGAGTTCGCTGACTGGGCACGAACATTACAATGGGAGCCGGGAGAGCCAGTGCCAATAAGCAGCAAGCCTCCCAGCCCCCAGCGGCGGACCTGGTCTGTGGCACCGCCGCTCACCACGTTTCGGCTGCGGAGGGTAGGGAGAACGGCGCACTGCAATACCGACACCTCTCTCCCCCCGCGGCCCCATCACCACTGCATCAGCAGTGCAGCCCAGCCGAGTCGCAGCGGATAGGGAGCGCGGCCAACATTACACTTAGCCTAAATTTTCAATTTGTTACTTCCAATGAAATAAGATATACGTAAAACATATTACAATTACAACAGTATATTGATCATAAATGTGTATTAAAAGAGTGTTAGAATTTTTCAATTATGCTTGATTTTATAACGAAGATAATTTATTCTAATCAGATTGTTTCAAGCGAAATCTAAATATGTATTGGGAAAACACTTTCGATAGATTCTGCCTAGTTATCTCGGCCCAGTAGGCTATGAAGTGCCCAAAAATAGGTACACCAAGGTATACAAAAATTCTTTCACTGTTCAGGCTGCGCTAATTTAAAACTCCTTGCCTGATGACATATATATGGATAACAGGACATCATTCAAACGCTTGGTCCGTGATTTATACTTAAATATGGGACTATTGTCCGTGATTAACTTTAATATTTATACTTAAATGGGTAAGTAATGATAAGCTAGAATATTGATGCTATCCTTGTATCACTGCCGTTTGTATCATTATATATTTATATTTATTTGTATGAGTTAATGTCTTTATTATATTTTATATGTATATTTATATGTTTTACAATGAACAATATATATGTATATATAAATTGTCAAATATATAAATAAATTAAAATTAAAATTGTTTCACCACGTCGCGGGGAGAATAGGTACCAAAAGGCATTAAGTTCGCCCTTTCTTAGTTTTGTTTAAGCTAATTGCAATATTGAATGTAAAAATATACAAAAAAGTATTAATGGATAATATATCCTAATATAAAGTATATTACTAATAATATTAGAAAATAAAAAATTAAAAAGTAAGTAATTATAAAAAAAAAATACATTACTAATCAATTTGAAATTCTATGTCATGAACTGCCGCTTCTTGCTTCATTATCATGTAATCACTTATTGCGTCCAGGAACTGCGAGTACGCAACATAAATATTGTGCCCGCGTCCTTATTTAAAATTGGGCGGCGTAAAGTTCACCCGCGTTCAAGGAAGCCATATTGTTTCGGGGCCGAGTTTTACTGGCCGCACACGGTCAGCTTTTAATCGGGCAACTTTACGATCGTCGGACAATAGTTTCCTGTACGCTAATCTGTACTAGATCGATTTGAAGCCTGAATATCGATGTGTACAAAGTTGTTTATTACAGTCGATCATATAACGTATGTACTTTATTACGCAGGTGTTAAGATTTAAATTCGATGCCCATTTTTATGTGCTACACGCATAAATAGCTCGGTGTAGATTTTTGACAGATAAATAATAATTCAGCCGAACCTTGTGTGGCCAAATATATGTGTAATGTGCCATGTGAGCAGAACAGTAGGAAAACAAGGTTATGCTAATTAGCTTTTAGCTGCAATCATGAATGGAAACAAGTTATTCATAAAAATGTTTCGAATTAAATATTTAACAGGCGGACGCAATTATCACACGAATGTAACACCACCTTTAGTTGCGTTCCTTTTTAATTTTTAGAGACTACGATTTATTAATGAGTGTTTAGTTAAAAATAAATGGTTCGAATTTTAAATTATTCCTGTTGAATTATGATATTATAATATTTATGTCCATACATAAGTAATGAATATGTTGCAAGTTGTAAGTGGATTGAAATAGATAAATCGATAATAAGATAGACTTTAGCCATGCATAAAGAGCCTTTCTTAATCGAGAAGCCAGTAATAGTGTAGTAAATTATTGCGGTACCGTACCCAAATTATGGACCTACTGTTTACAAACTTTACGCGTGACATCATTGTTACATAAGAAAAAGAAACAATTTCAGGAAAAAGGAAATAATATAGTATAATTACTACATGTGAGAAATACAACAAAGGACTTTTGATTATTTTGGACAAAAAACTTTATTCATTTTAAATAGTTGATAAGATCGTTCCTGCTTATTATTGAAACCAAAAGTGCTTTCTTGTTTCGATTTCTTACTTATTACCATTACGCAAAATGATAAATATTTCCCGCCAAAACGCAGCAAATGACATAAAACATCCCCGCCTAAACAAAAAAAAACGATTGCGTAGGTACACACACTTATTCGAGTATGCTTTCTTTATGAGTGGCAAAAGCATAAAATACACGTCCCGAGACGAAATCCACCAATTAAAATAAATGACTCGGGCTGCACCGCCCCCGCCGAGTAGTATCTATCGCACGCCCACTTTAATCTGCTAAAATAACAGCCCCAGCGGTTAACGAGTTGATTAATTATAGCGTTTTATCGTTGGCCCGCGTTATTAATTCCCATACGCTATAATTAGCTAATCGTTTTTTATCTGTGCCGCGTCTATTTGATCTGCGCTCGAAAAGTTTTCGCCCCACGTCCAATTTGTTAAGCGGTCTCTATGTAAATACATCGGAATGGTGTATAATTTGGTGGTAGTAATTGTAATTTGTAATACTCTAATAAAGTTTGAATTGTTATTGTTAATTTTATGATGCAACGAGTGAACTTAACTGCAACAGCTTATAAAAGTATATAAGTTTAAATTTCTCTACACATTAAGTAAATGTGTTTGTATATCTCCGTACACAAAGTAAATTATTAATGTAGTCGAAAATTCCGGTGAAATGTGGAAAAGTAATAATTTTAAAGGCAGTATTATCTCGAAGGAATAATTCCGAACCCGTCTTTGGGCTTTGTTAAAAAAAAACATGAAGAGCTAATAACAAATTTCACTCGCGCACTAAAATAATTAATACAGAGGAGCGGAATGATTTTAATGTGCATTTAATGGGCGCTGTTTCGCGGGAAAGGGCTAATTGTATTATAATTAGCGGACAGTTAGCTACAGCCCGCGGGTGTGAGGTACATTTGCGATCAGAAGTGATGTTATTTCTTTCAGCTTTAATAGCGGTACAATCGCGATGTGTCGGCTTTAAGCATAGTCGTGAAGGAATCTGGGGTGAAGTTATAACTGTACAATTGTGTTCATCACAAATAAATTATCAACAGTGTGTATATGGGTATAGTCGGGTATAAAAAAATAATTCTTTCAACTTTAAGCAGTACAGTTGCGTGATGAGTATAAGTGAAAATTTGTAAAAGTAAATGGATTGAAGTAACAGCCTATATGTATCCCACTACTGGTTAAAGGCCTCCTTTAGACAGAGGGTATTAGAGCAGTCCACCACGTGACCTCAATGCGGATAAGCAGGTTTACATATCTTCGAAATATATTTTATTTTCTCACTCACCTGTACCACACTACATATTTTGTAAAACCGTATCTAAATTCCCCTAAATCCGTCCCGTCTATGAAATGCTTTATTCTAAAAATAAGGTAGCTGGTGTGTTCTGGCCGTGGATTATTACATAAAATCAGTTTAACCTAATTCTTCACTCGTCTGTACTAAGGAAGTTGCATATCAAAATGTTACAACTATCGATACTTGATTTCTCGATTTTACGCGAATATTATACATATTAAATGAAACCAATTTACGGATTTTATCGCGTTTTAATTTTGATTTTTAATTTACGACGTTTCGATCCCAAATCTTCAAGGTCATAGGTCAGACGCTGTTCCATGAACGGCGGTAAAGGGGGAAAACTAAAAATTAAAAATTAAGATAAAATCCGTTATAGTTTCATTTAATAAGTTATCGATTGTAACGACGTACTAAATCGTAATTACCCGCTCGAACTATCGATTTCCTCACTCCTACCAAAACCTGCAAATTGTAAGATAAAGACAAGAATTAACGCATTTGCCAATACCTAGCCCATTATTAATATCTGTATACTATTTCTCAAAGGTGTTTTCTCCGTATACCATAACTTCCAGAATTCTTGTACGAACATGTTTGAATCCTGTAATTCCGCAGTGGAGCATGGTGGACTATGCCCCTATACGCTATGTACAGAGGTGGACTTTGCCCTGCAGTGGGACATAGGCAGTTTACTTTTCTTTACTTCTTTTTTTATTCACATGAATATAGTAATGAATATAGTATGATGTTAACGTAATCCGTTACAAAGGTAAATTACGCACTCGTCTGTACCTCGTCTGTATAATTATGTAGAGATTAAATGCACTTGACCTTACGAATGTACTAAATCCTACAATTTAACGCTGATATTAGCTCAACTGGGCCTAATCATTTCCCGTTTCAACTATCAATTCACCGCTCGCCTGTACCGCGATGCAGCCGCACATTAGCGTCAAGCGTTATACACTTGGCAGCTTAAGTAATAAAAATTGCTCACGACTGTACACAGATAGGGCCCCGGTGTAATCTTGCATGCATTATCTTTTATGCGATTTCACTTGATTGGTCTCGCTTATAAGGAACGAGATGGTCTTTCGTTGCGTATTTCGGTAAAACACCCAATCTGAATTTGGAATCCGGATTTTTTTTTTTTTATATATTATTGATCGACTGGTCCAACCTGACAGTATGTAATATCGACAGTTTTTTTTTTAGTGAAAACGTCTTTAAGCGTTTTTAAACCGACTTCAAAAATTGAGGAGGTTCTCGATACGTATTTTTTTTTGTTTCCTTACCTCAGAACTTTCGACGGAGTGAACCGATTTTGATGATTCTTTTTTTTGATTTGAAAACTGGTGCTTCCCATGCGCTCCCATATTAATTTCATTGGCCCCGGAGATACTTAGGGAACGCCTGAAAATCAATTATAAAATTAATATAGAGCAAGATATTAGAAGACGGTTTTGTTTTTAGGTAATAAAAAATAGACTTGTTTTCTTTAAAAGTGGACGAACATGGACGGCAACGCTCAAGTTGATGATGCTGAATCATGTATACTTGACCCCAATCGCCATCAGCCACGTTTATCGTCCGACAAGCTGTGTTACAATAATAAAAAAATTCACAATATTATGTTCTTACATTTTTTTCAAGAATAAGTCCAATTAAATTTACTTACTGCCATTGATTACTCAATCCTTACTGTTTGTTTGGCGTTTAGTGATTTTTGTTAATGTGTGTACCTTAAAACGATCTAGATGTAAATTTATCACACTATGAGACTATTATAACTGTAATGTAACAATAATTCACGATAAACGACAGTTATATAACAATTCCGTGACAACACTATGACCACGATACTCCCACAAAAATATTAAATATTCCATCTAATTAGAGCAGTCTACAATGTGTCCCTGTAAATTAGGATTTATAAAAGAAACAACGTGATCAAAGCAGTAAAATAATTTTTGTAATGTGTCAAAAGAAAAAGTACGACGCAGACATTCGACCATAAATAAAGCCGCTTTTTAAATTCGTGAATCGGGGTAAACGTTGACGTTCGACATCACGAAAATAACGTTACTTTTTATAAAATTAAAAAAAAAATCTCGACATGAACTTAGCACTGGCCAGTTTAAGAAACAAAATTAAAAAAAAAACGGCCATTCTATTTATAATCCGTCCGGCCGGCCGACGTCACGCGCTTTCGTAATTTTAAAGAGTTCCATTCTGCCGCCGCCGTCGGGCGCGTCGGTCGCCACCTAATCGCGGATTCCCGTTGCATTGCGCGTATTAGTTATGTTTAACTGCGCATGCAGCGGTTGCACTGAATGCTTACGCTCCACTTGACCACACAGGGCTCCCGGGCCTTGAGTATTCAATGCGCGACGCTTTATCGACGGCCCGCGCTACGAATGCGCCATTGTTTACTTGCTGGTGGTTTTTTTTAAACTTAGGCGCGGTACACACGGCCGCTCAAAACTTGACTGCAAGTCTTAGTAAGAAGACAAAATGAAGACGCTTTTGTGTCTCATGCCGTGACCTTCATTTTGAACCTAGCACATCCTTATTCAAACTTTAAACCGTTAACGCCCGGTTTCTGAAACACTGATCATCGTAGATGTTAACTAATCAACTGTCAAATGGCTTTTCAAATGTCATTTGAGCTGCCAAAATGATGGTTAAACTCTTTAAATTGATTGTTAAGAAGGTCGTTCTGATCAATTCAGAGAATTTAACCATCCTTTTGGCAAATTCAAATGACATTTGAAAAGCCATTTGACAGTTGATTAGTTAACATCTACGATGATCAGTGTTTCAGAAACCGGGCGTCGATGATATGCTTTTTTTGACGGATAGCTGTATGTTTTAGCCACATAGTTTAACACCTAATATATTCTAAGTTACCAACAATTGAACTAAAAGGTTAAATTTCCATGGACTAACACGAGATAGTCCTGTTCAATGATATTCGGTAGCCGATAATTTCGATATCGACGCCCGCTAGTGTGTATTCTGCCTTATGACCGCATCCCACAGAGCTCGGTGAAAACTCTCTTATTGGAATAACAATAAACCTCGGTTTTTGGGTGGCGTTTAACATTTTTATGGCACTTTTAATGGATGTTCTCAAGAAGTGTAAGCGGTAAATTAAAATAGGCGATCGAATCGTCCGCGGGGCATGTTTATTCCGCCTTTTTGGCCGGAATGATAAGTGTTTAGGGGAATTTAGACACGGCGTTAGCGATATATCAAAAATTCTAAGTAATTACTTTACCGAGACGTGGATGCGATGTGGGTGTAGTTGTCGTGAGCCCTCGGCGGTCTACGATTTGTTAGCGACTTCGGTTCTCACGTGTAGAACGAAGTTTGTGTCAAATAATACTTTTATAACAACCCTCAAAGGATTGTAGTTAGGTTGCCAACCTTTAAGAGGTTTATCTTATTCATAGGACGGTCTTTTGACGATCAAGCTATTAAAAGATTTCATATTTTTGTTACTAACGATGGTTAATCAAATAAGTAAGATGATATATATATATGTACAAAGTGTAAGTTTGTCAAATTAATATGTAGGTATTGTTAACGTATGCGCATATAAAAACATTTATTGGTAGAATCAAATGTATAGTACACTTATAGAATGTAATTATCTAAATGTCCGGATTAATTTTTAAAAGTTCCAAAATTTTACTCACGAGACGGGAGTCACGGGGAATCCCCCAATCACAATAGCCAGAAATAGCCACACGTAGAGTGGATAAACACATTTTTACACGTTATTTAGCCCCAAACTAAGCACTCGCTTATAGTATGGGTACTAGATAACTGATTTTGTTAATAAATACGTATTATAAATAAACATCCAGACACTGGAAAAACACTATGTTCATCACACAATAATTTTACAGTAGTGGGGTTCGAACCCACACCCTCTGGGTTACTATTCATTAATCTTTGCTTTGAGGTCTTATTGAATGACAATCAACTACCACCGATTCCTTATATAAGAACGGCCCCGTGAAGAACTAGCTGAAACTCTGTTGTCTTATTCTTTCTTTAAAACAATTATGTAAATAAATTTGTAACGTATAAAATCAGCAACAGCCAGGGGACTTGCAAGTGCAATGCAAGAGTCATTTCCACACATCCTTGTCCTCAATGTATTCTTCGACATTATAATAGGCCTTCGGTATCAGGGTAGCTTTTACAAACCACACCACCTCGATGTCCAGCGTTCCACAACAGCGCGATTTTCAAGACATTTCCTGCCTCGCACAACCACTCTGTGGAACCAGCTGCCGCCGGCGGTCTTTCCTCCGAACCGTTACGACCTGGGAACCTTCAAGAAGAGAGCGTACTCATTCCTAAAAGGCCGGCAACGCATTTGTAAGCCCTCGGGTGTTGCAGATGTCCATGGGCGGCGGTGATCACTTACCATCAGGTGAGCCTCCTGCTCGTTTGCTGCTTTTTTCCCATAAAAAAAAAAAAACAAAATGCTTGAAATTGTCTGCACTTAGCCACCGTTATTAATGGACGATGAGAAGCCATAGTTTTATATAATCTATGACTCAGTCGACGTCTCGCTCGTCTGATTCAGAAATCAGAATTCCGTTCGAGTGTGGATGTAATATTTTAATGGGTGCTGCCTATGCGCTGTTTCCTGCCTCCAGGGTGGGCATGCGCACTGAATGCATTATCGCGGCCTGCGCTCTGTGCTCATGCCTTTTATAATCTGTGGTCCGCATTAATAAATAAATAAATAAACATTTTGGGTCACATTTTTTACACAACGTTCTCTAGTGCCAAACTAAGCAACGCTTGTAATATGGATACTAGGTAACTGATAAACATAATTTTCTTTTATAAATAAATACATATTGTAGTGGTAGGGCCACGCAGCAGCCTAGGCTGTTGCACGAATGGGCAGGCTCGTCCGGGTAAGTACCACAACCTCACAGAAGATCAGCGTAAAGTACAAGTGTTACGCTTCTGCGTTTCGTCTGGTGAGTGAGGTAGCCGGTGCCCACATTTAGTTAAAATAGGCAACGCGTTTGCATCCCTACGGGTGTTGCAAATGTCCATGGGCGGCGGTTTCTACTTAACATCAGGTGAACCGCCAGGTCGTTTGCCACTTTTTCACATAAAAAAGACAGTAGAAAAACACTATGTTCATCACACAATATTTTTCCAGAAGTGGCGGTCGAACCCACACCCTCTGGCGCTGGAGGCAGGTGCACTACCCACTACGCCATTCGGGTCGTCATCATAGCGTTGGTTTAATTGTCCATCGTAACTGTCCACAGTGACGCGGCCGAATGGCTTATGACCATTGCCTCGGGACTAATTTAATAAATTAAAATATGCACTTCTTGTTTTATTTTGTCCGAACGCCTCGTAGCAGACACCGCAAAAATACGGTTTTCATTTTTATTTTGCGTGGCCGTGGTTGAGTGCAAGAGCAATTGTCAAAGTAAATTAAGAAAAAAGTTTTAATGCATGGTGATAGTTTCACTGAAGAGAAAAAAACTAGTTTCATTTCATTTACCTTTGTATGAATGATAAATAATTAAAATAATATTTTTACCTCACGTTTTTCTTTGGCCGAAGGAGACGTTGTCGCTTCCATAATAAAACAAAATTAACAGAGCCCAATCTTGCGGTGAACATTTGACAGATTAAAACATCATAATAATAGATGAATGATATAGTTGTGAGTTAGATATGAGTTGCATAATATATAAATAAATAAAATGAGTTTTATCGACTTTATATGAGGAATATATGTAACAACAAATACTAAAAAACGGAATAAAAAATATTAAAGTGGGGCTCCCGCACAACAGAGATGATTTTTTGTGGTTTTTACAGATAATGGTACGGAACCCTTCGTGCGCGTGTCCGACTCGCACTTGGCCGATTTTATTTTTTTCACTTAGGAAATACAATCCCTGAGCTTGGATAGCATATCCGTGCGGTATCTAGGCTAGGCTATGACAGAACACTATTGGCAGCAGCTCGACTTGGCCTCGAGATGGCGAGGGAATTGGGGAAGGTTTACCCTTCTCCGAGGCGTGCTCAGGCTCAGTACCGGGACACTGGTGCGTTCCACAGGAGATCCCGGGGTCCCTCAAAACGTACAGAAGGTGGCCACCGAGGGGGTTTTAGTGGGTAAGAACCCCACATGACCCTGTCATTTATAAAACACTTTAGAATATGACAGGATATCTTTCGACAGCCCTGTAGTCCCGGGCTCATAGAATAGGGCTAAGGTATCCCCTGCCTGTCGTAAAAGGCGACTAAAAGGGGACACGGATGGGCAGCAGCACGAACTGGTCTCGTGTTGCTGCAACAGGGTGAGTCCCTCCAAATGTACGGAAGGCGGCCACCGAGGGGGTTTTAGTGGTCTTACCCACTAAAACCCCACATAACCCTGTCATGTAAAGTGACAGGGTATCTTTTAAGAGACCCCCCCCCCCCCCCCCCCCCCCCCCGATACAAAAAAGGGGGTATCTTTCGAAGATTTCTCCCCCCGATACCAAAAAAAGGTGGGTTCGCCACATGGTTCGCCAAGGTTTTGGCTATGATATTTACTATTTATTACTATTGACCGACTGCCAGCTTGACGTGAACCCTACTTGGGAAATTAACCCGGAACTCACTACACGAAAGGCGTACGACACAACAACTCAACTCTATTGTTCATACGAGGAATAAATTTAAATAACAAAATGGTGACGTCACTGACGGACAAAAGTATCGATTAGCACTTAATGGAATTAAATTCGCTTATTAGTCTAATATCCAATTAACAGGTTTTTTTAGTGCTATGATTTTAATTACAGTAAGTGTAACAGACACACGTATCGTGTGATATTTCGTTTTGCGTTATATGAATTTTTTATAACATTTTTTTGTATCTTTTCCTTTTATTTCAAAGAAGTAAGTAAGCGATTCACCTGATAGTAAGCGACGACCTTCGTCTAAGAGCCTCAGAACACCACAAATCTTGCGGGCACATTGCCAACCACTGACAATGATGATCCACAGTGTTAGGTACCAGACGGCTCATAGCCTCCTCTGCGGATGAAAAGAGAAACTAAACGAAAGCCATTTACTGTGGTAGGACCATGTAACAGCTTCGGCTGTTGCACGAATGGGCAGGTCCGTCCGGGTAAGTACCACTACCTCACAGAAGACCGGCGTGAAATGGAAGTGTCATACTTGCGCATTTCTTCTGGTGAGTGAGTTAGCCGGGGCCCACTTTATTATAAGATGACAACGCGTGGCAACTTAACACCAGGTGAACCCTATGCTCTCTTGCCACTTTCTCACATAAAAAAGTGTTTTTTCCTTCAGTATTCCTCCACGGAAGTCTTGTATGTCATGTTACTTCCTCCGTCCAGTTGATCACTTCGTGCTGAGGGCATTTTTTAGATTGTTGTTGTGTGTGGGTCGTCTAAAATTTTAACTTCCTAGCAAAACGCTAAAAATGCGTATTGGTCCGTATGTAAACTGTGCCATCATCGCTCATGGATTAATGATGGTAGGGCCACGCAGCAGCCTCGGCTGTTGCACGAATGGGCAGGTCCGTCCGGATGAGTACCACTACCTCAGAGAAGACCGGCGTGAAATGGAAGTACCTATAATAGATTCGCGTTGCGTCCGGTGAGGTGGCCGGAGCCAAGTTTTCAAGAGGCCGTCAACGCATCGCAAAGGTGGAACCAGATGCGTTGACAACCAGAATCAGGTGAACCGTCTGCTCGTTTGGGAACTTTTCACATAAAAACAAAATTGGAGGTGGTAAAGAAGAGAACGAACGAATAAAGAAGATACGTCGCGCCTTCTTGGTAATTCTACCGCTGTCCACGCGCCTATATAATGTCGCATCAGTAACTCAGGGGGCGCGTGCTTTGTATGCCTAAAACGGACAGACCTCATAGCTTTTAGAGTTGACAAGAAGAAAAAGAAAACCGAACAGCTAGTGTTTACCCGCGGCTTTGTCCGTGTAGCCGTGTCCGTGCCGTGAAGAACATTAGTGAAAGTCCATAACAGGTGAAACGCCAGCTCGCTTGCTATATTTTTACATAATAAAAGTCTTAAACAGGTGATACCTAAATCATTGCAAACGTGTCCCAATCTTTTCTATTTGGATGGTTCTTAATATCAATATCCTCGCCACTAACCCTTAACAAGTAACGGTGCTGTTATGCGAGTTTTGTCATCCCCAACATCTGTGTAATATTATTGCCTATTAATTTTTTTTTTGTGAAAGAATAGCAAACGCCTTTGACATTCTCTACACCCGTAGGGTTGCAGATGCGTTGCCACCTTTTAATAAAGAGGGCCCGGCTACCTCACTCACCAGACGATACGCAGAAGTATATATCTTATTTCATTTGTCCTGTCTACGGTTTTCCTTAGTGTATATTGAATTGGGAATACATTATCCCCAGTGATGTAACTAACCTTCGATTAGCAATAGTGTCTAAATAGCCCATTCGATTCTGCGGGGAATGCAAATTGGGTAATTATTTTCGCTGACAATAGGCATTACGCTATAGTCTGAGCGATGGCTTTAGGGCCGCTGTATCTAGCGGAGCCGTTTTCTAATCTGTTATAAGTTGGTATTGTCAAACGATAGTTTTATAACAGATTTTATGTACGATTTCAATTTAAATTCTCGACGTTTTTATTCTGTGTACGGGATGGCTTGAGGTGATTGACCTTCTTAGTTCTTATGTCTTCTTAAATGGACTACAGTGGGTTTTAGAATAAAATAGTTTAAGTGCGGTAAGGCCAAACAGCTGTTTCTTCTTAATGGGCAGGTCCGTCTGGGGCAGTACCACAGTCTCACAGAAGACCGGCGTAAAGTGGAAGTATGATAAATACTTTCGCTATTCGTCTGGTGAGTGAGTTAACTAGTACCCACCTTTTTAATTAATGTACTTTTTTAATTTGTAGTCAGTGCCTCTGTAACCGTCTGTAATGCCCATGGGCGGCGGTAATCACTTAAATCAGGTCAACAGCCTGCTCGCTTGCCGATTTTCAATTAAAGAAAGCCAATTATTTAATTCAAAAAAGTAGGGATCTAGAACTAATGTCGTTAATAGTTGTTGGTGGTGTGCTTGGATGTATATTTTCTTTTTTTTACCAATCTAATAGATTCTGATACAATATAATCAATATAATCTAATGAATATAATAGAAAACAGAGGAGAGATGAGGCCATCTGATAAGACATGACAGATTCATTAAAACATCATGCAAGGAAAATAGAAGCGAGAGAAAAATAAAGCGGAGAGATCTAAAATAAAGAAGAAAATAAATGTTGTTTCCTATAGAGAGGTAAAGGAAAGGGCTATGAACAGGGAAGGATGCAGGGTGTTAACTCCTGGGATGCTGCACCGAGAAGAGCCTAGCTCTTAAATTAAAGATAGATAGAAGAACCAATATAAAGAATAGGCTTGAATTGAGTGTTATTCGCGGAAATACGAGGAATATATATGTGGCAATCTGTGGGGGTATACATGTGGCAATCTCCTGCTTGAGTCCACTGCTGGGCTATGTCCAGCAGTGGACTCAAGCAGGGCGCGACGACCCCCATGGCCCCCCAAAAAATATATCATGAAAATTCGCAAAATCCGCATAACCCTTAACTAGTTTTTAATTTTCCTTTACAAAACATCGAGTCCAAGAAATGCCCTTTAACACTCGCTCTTTCTCAACTGATGATTAAAGTATAGTTTAATAATGTGTGATTAAGATTATAGCACAATATTAACGAAGTGTGCACAACTACCATTAAACAAATTTCCAAATCTGCTAAGTGCCAACTGAATAGTTTGCAAAATCGAATCGACTACCCGCGACGTCAAACCCTGACATTTAGCCTCGAATTGAGCCGTCGAACAAACCGCTCTTCTCATATTCGCAAACGCATTCGAATTCGACCCGCCATTATCGGTGTCTCGCTCGCACCCGTGCCGGCGTCCCGCTCGCACGTCATTACGTCATTAACATGGCGGACCATCGGGGCCCGTGATTAGCGAGTGATTAAGCCTCATTCAACGTAATCATGTAATTATTTATTTGTGTTTTACAGGCGAGTGTGTTTTGTATGCAGTGCGGCCGAAGGTATAACATTAAGCGATTGTTTTAAACAATATAACACTTAATGGACGCTCGTATAGATACCATAATTAGGCTGAGCCCATTCATTCATAATATTACACGCCATACTCTACATAGGTTACAAATATTTTTAGAACGTGATAATGAAATTTCAAGGACGCCTTGTTACATGAGAGGGAGAAGGTATAACGTAGAAAGAGAGCGACATATACAATCAATATGAGTATTATTTGTATTGATAGTAATCAATGCAAATTTTATTTGTATTGGTCGTGTACGTCGATATTCGATAGAATAACATTGACTTCACTGCATTGTATAAAGCAAAGTTGGCCCGCTGTCTGTCTGTCGCCTATATATGCTTAGATCTTTAAAACTACGCAACGGGTGTTGATGCGGTTTTGTTTAATAGATAGAGTGGTTCAAGAGGAAGGTTTATATGTATAATTCACGCATAATATAGTAGAGAAACACTGATAATTTTAGAGGTTTTTAATGCGATGTCGAAAACAAACATTCAGCATTGCTCGGGTTGCTAGTGCTCAGAATAAAGCGATTGAATTTTTCTTCATATGAAAAGTCAAGTGAGCAATCGGTTCACCTGAATTAGATGTCTATACTACTGTCATATAGTCTGGCGACGCATAACGTGACGACGGCATTCGGTCTGAACCGCCGCATTAGACGTTTCACGTCAAAATAAATTAAATACGCGATAAAATCCGTAAAATTGTTTCAAAGCTATATACACATATAGAGGTATGAAATCTCAATGTCTTCGAAATAAAAAAAACAAATGTAAATACACATATTTTGTTGTGTTGCATCTGCAAGTTTCCGTTGAACTGCGCGCTCCGATCGAGCGCCACGCAGCAACGATATCTGCTCACGATCGCTAATGAAATGGACGTGAACGTTCCTCGGCGGGAGCGCGACACACGACCGCCGCGGACGGGGTTTCGCAATGTTTATAAGCTACCTTAATGGCAAGGGCCTACTATAATATCCAAGAATACATAGAGGACAAGGATGTTTGGAAATGACTCTTGCTCTGCACTTGCAAGACCCCTGGCTGCTGCTGATTTTATACCCAAATAAGTGTGTATAATTGCATTAAAAAAATATATATATATATATATATATATATATATATATATATTTATATATATATATATATTTTTTTTTTCTCTTGTTCTTTTCGTCTTGTTCTTTTTGTTATATATATATTTAACAAAAAGAACAAGACCGCAGAGTTTCTTGCCGGTTCTTCTCTGTGCAGGTCTAGTTTAGTGAACCGGTGGTAGATTTTTGTTGACGTTCAATAAGAGCTTAAGTTGGGCCTATATTGAATAAATATACTTTGACTTTGACTTTTATATCGAAGAATGCAGAAAGAACTATGTGTAATACAAATCGTATTGCACGTCTTTCGGTGGTTAATAGACAAATAGTCTACACTTACAAATCTCGTCGATTTCGGCGAACGGCTTATTTAATTACTTAACATTACCAGTCTAAAGACATGTTTTTAGTTTAAATAAAATGGAAAAAACATTCACGCCAAATGCTACTTTTATGGTTTGTTTCTGCAATACATAAAAGATAAATTTAAAAAGCCAGAACACGATCGTCATTTAGCCTAATCCAGTGCTCTGCTCTCGGTATTTCATGTCTTGAAGTATATTGAATCAAGTAATATTATTGCACAGTAAACGTGTTGTTAAGTGTTCCACTCAGCAGTGTGTACGCGATGATCATAGGGCTGTACATACACGCCTCAGCACCGGAAACGTGAAGCACTGCCCCGTCCATTATAGTTCCTCTGAACAAATACCCATCGCTAGGGCTGCCAGTTCTTCAAGTTCTATCGGAATGTCTCCTTAAGGCAGATCTTAGAGTAACCCAATTATTATTCTGTACTAGACGTCAAATCAAGCCCACGTATAAACATCATACGACAAGACGTCGTGTATCTTCCAAATATTTCCAAAAGTTTCCTTTACCAAAAAACACGAAACACATTTTCCGCCATTTTTCTTGTTACTGTCTTCAACATATTTGTTACAATATTTTTTTATTTCACACAAAATAACACAGGTCTTTGTTACACCGTACGTACTTCTTATGATCTAATATTATACCCAAAAAAGGATTTACATTATTTAAGTAGTACCTACTCATTTAAAATTTTTTACAGACATTTTGAAGATAAAGTAGTTCGGACTTATATAGTATGCAGTGTTTCATCGTTTTGTTTGCAGTACAACTGCGTCGTATTTATGTTTAACTAGCGGCCCGCCCCGGTTTCGCGCGGACGCAATGTATTATACATATAAACCTTCCTCTTGAAATATATAAATCTTCCTCTATCTATAAAAAAACCGCTTAAAGATTCGTTCCGTAGTTTTAAAGATCTAAGCACACATAGGGACAGACAGACAGCGAGACGACTTTGTTTTATACTATGTAGTGACACATAAATTTCGAATTAAGCTCAATTAATTAAGCTTAATTCGTAATTTACGTGTTAAATATAATAAGAGTTACGTGCCACTCAGGATCTCATTTCGTGGCATTCTCATTCCCTGGACACATTGAATGCTATAATGGTTATAGCATTCAATGTGTCCAGGGACGCAATTACGTAACCTTAAAAAAATGTTTTTGACTTTGACAATCATTTTCCCTCCTTTTTTTTTCAACATTGACAGATGACATTTTAATAAGTCAATAATAATGAAAATTTATCAATATAACACATTCACAATTTATAAAGTTTCAGATTGATTTGACCGATTAGTCCACTATTTTTTTTAATTACGTGTTTAATTATTTATTTTTTATTGTAATTTATTTATTCGCAATACAGTTAAAACGTAGGCATTTAGTCACGTGGGGCACGTCAATGGGCACGTATTTTAGCAGGCATTTCTTGTTACCATGTCATAAAATATTTATTTTCAGTAGTTAGTCATTAAAAATTCTGTCATTGTTAATATTTTTTTTATTTAGCATTTGCTTGCAATAAGGAATTTAAAAACAAAACATGCATTAAATTTATAATGCATCGGTAAATATGTGTAACTCACGAGTACTAATAATACATAATTATATGAAACAGACAAAGAAAAAACTACTTCAAGGCAATTCCCTTTAACGAAGTAATTATGGTAACATTAATTACAAACTATTCGGGCGTTCGTACACAATAAATAATTTGGGTGGGCGTGTTAGGTTTGTTTTATCTTCGGCCCGTATGCAATTATGGGTCTTACGTCCTGCAATTACAGCTGAATGGATATTACAATTGTAATATGTTACTTTGTATTACGAAGTTCATCGATTACGGAAATATGAAAAGAAATCGTAGTGAAAGTCAAATTCGGAAAATTATTTAAACGATTTAGGTTTGTCCCGAATCCTACAACGTTACAAACCACCGTTCGTATATTTCTATATGTATAAATAATATGCTTATATTATACTAGCTGTTAACCGCGGCTTCGCCCACGTGGTCGTAGAGAAATAACAATTAGTTTGTTATTATAAGTACATCAGAATATCTCGCAGATGGCTGAATTCTTTCCTACTTAATTGACACTTATAATTACCTATGTTTTGGACAATTTACACATATCTGTATAAATTATAGCCTATGTGTTATTCTGATGTATAAGCTATATTATTGTAAAGTTTCATTAAAGTCTATTCAGTAGTTTTTGCGTGAAAGAGTAACAAACATCCATCCATACATACAAACTTTCGCATTTATAATATTAGTGCGGATTAGT
Organism: Iphiclides podalirius; assembly: GCA_933534255.1. NCBI lineage: Eukaryota > Metazoa > Arthropoda > Insecta > Lepidoptera > Papilionidae > Iphiclides > Iphiclides podalirius. The sequence continues at coordinate 1,749,565 of OW152838.1, read as the reverse complement.
AAGGATTGAAACATCCAGTGGCGCAGTTGCTAAGCTATTGGCTTCTAGGGTCGTGGGTTCGATTCCCACACGGGACAAGTATTTATGCGACACACATAGTTCCGGATCTACAGTTTATTTCCAAGGAGGGTTGATGTGAGGAAGATCAGTATTAAAAACCGAGCCAATACCGGCCAATTCAAATGTAGAGAGAGAAAGATGATACAAAAGTAGAGAGAGAAAAATATACAAAAATCCAACAGAAACCAAATGATTCGAACTCGACACGCCATCATCATTCAGCATCCCTTAATACTCCTATAGTTTAACTAAAGTTTGGAATCGGAACGCAAATAGTTGACAGGTTAACAGGTACTGTTTTGTATGGGAAAATAAAATTGTTGCAATTTCGATTTTCCATACAATTTTTCAATAATTTCGCATCGTTTAAACCTTCTCGGACTGCCGCAAATATTTCAAAACCAAAATTAGCCAAATCGGTCCAGCCGTTCTCGAGTTTTAGCGAGACTAACGAACAGCAATCCATTTTTATATATAAGATAAGATAATATAGATTACAGCTAACATGATGATGTTGGAAGTCGAGCGAAGCCATTAGACTGTATTATAGAAAGAGTGTTAAGTTTTATACGCCGTTTTCGACTTTTTTTTTATGTGAAGAGTTGCCAAACGAGCAGACGGTCCACCTGATGTTAAGTGAATACCGTCGCTTATAGACGTCTGCTACACCCGAGGGTTTGCAGATGCGTTGACAACCTTTTTGTAAATTGGGCTCCGGCTACCTCACTCACCAGACGAAACGCGAAAGTATTTGTCATACTTCCACTTTACGCCGGTCTTCTGTGAGGTCGTGGTACTTACCCGGACGAGCCTGCCCATTCGTGCAACAGCCGAGGCTGCTGCGTGGCTCTACCACCGTGAAAACTGGGTTGACTGGTTACAATAAACCTCGTGCTGCTGCTCAGCTGTATCTATCAGTGTAATCTCTCCGTTTTCAATATGCCGTAAGGATTCCGGATGATCATGACTGATTTGAAAGGTGTTGCGCCAAGGATCGCTTTAATCACATCTTTGACAGCCCCCCCACCCCACACACACACACACACACACACACACACACACACACACACACACACACACACACACACACACACACACACACACACACACACACACACACACACACACACACACACACACACACACACACACACACACACACACACACACACACACACACACACACACACACACACACACACACACACACACACACACACACACACACACACACACACACACACACACACACACACACACACACACACACACACACACACACACACACACACACACACACACACACACACACACACACACACACACACACACACACACACACACACACACACACACACACACACACACACACACACACACACACACACACACACACACACACACACACACACACACACACACACACACACACACACACACACACACACACAAGGAGGGTTGATTACTTGAGACACAGGATTCGTCCAAGTGTCAATCCACCATAATCTATTCTTGTATTTCTGTTTTCATGTATTTTTGTATCGTATCTTATAATTTATCTTAGTTTATACCCACTTTTGTTGGTTATGGTGAGGAATACATTATTATTATTATTATATGGGGATATTCATTTGTTTTCTCGTCTGGTTGGGTTTATAAATAAAAATAAAAATAAAGATATATATTGCATATATAACATAAATATTATGGATAAAAATAAACATATATATATAAATATTTTATATAATACATATATAAATAGGACCCAACCAGACGGAAGCCCTCGGCAGGGGAGACCAAACGGCCGAGGGTTAGGGCGAAAGGGAGAGAAACCGGCGGACGATGCGGGCGGTATCGAGGAGCACCGCCTTCTGCATTTGAGCTTGGAGCGATCCGTCCCGGGGTCCCAGTCGCCTCAGATGTTTAGAGAGGCTGACTGGGATTAACCCATTGGCAGAAACCTCGTCAGCCAGGTCCAGATACTTTTTATTATTATTATTATTATTGAACGTCAACAAAAAATCTACCACCGGTTCACTAAACTAGACCTGCACAGAGAAGAACCGGCAAGAAACTCTCCGGTCTTGTTCTTTTTGTTACATATATTTTTTTTTTGATGCAATTATACACACTTATTTAGGTATAAAATCAGCAGCAGCCAGGGGTCTTGCAAGTGCAGTGCAAGAGTCATTTCCAAACATCCTTGTCCTCAATGTATTCTTGGATATTATAGTAGGCCCTTGCCATTAAGGTAGCTTTTACAAATTGTTTGAAATTGTTTATACTTAGTTGTTTGTGGATGTCACCTATTTTATTATAAAAGTTGATGCATCTTCCAAGAAACGACTTTCTGGTTTTAGCCAATCTAAACCTCGGTACTTCCAGAGTGTTACCACGGCCCCGACGCGATGTGGATTGTTTTTTCGTAAATAGGTGGATACTATTACGTACATACATGATGTTCTCAAGTATGTAAAGCGACGGGAGCGTCAAAACGTTTATTTGCTTAAATATATGCCGTAGTCACTCACGTGGACCCAAGCCATAGACGGGCCGAATAGCCTGCTTTTGTAATACAAATATTGTGTTTAAACCGGATGCGGAACCGCAAAGTAAGACACAATAGGACATTATGCTGTGAAAATAAGCATAATAAACTAATTTAGCTGTTTCCTCGTTAGTTAGCTGCCTGATTTTGCGTATGGCAAAGACGGCAGCACTCAATTTCTAACTTATCTACATGAAATCCCCATTGCAACTTGGAGTCAACGCTTATTCCAAGAAATGCTGTTGAATCCTCAAGGGGTAGGATTTTCTCATCAATAGATATTCCTGATTGGTGACACAACTTTGAAAGAGTAAATCTAATACATTTTGTTTTATTGGAGTTCAAAAGTAAGTTATTGGTAGCAAACCAGCCAGACACAACATCTAGTATTTCATTTGGTTGTTCTAGTGCATCATCTTTCCTTTTAACTTTAAACAATAATGAAGTGTCATCCGCAAACAAAACAATTTGGTCTCTTGCGTCACAGGGTGTGGTGGGTTCGATTCCCACTTCTGGAAAAATATTGTGTGATGAATATAGCGTTTTTTCAGTGTCTGGGTGTTTATATATGTTTAATAAGTATTTATTTACAAAAGAAAAGTATGTATAAGTACGTTTATCAGTTTTCTAGTACCCATATAACAAGCGTTGCTTAGTTTGGGACCAGTTTTCAGTAAAAATGTTTCCTATAATTATTATTGTATAAAGCGAGTGAGATATCTAAAGTCGGTTCTTTAGATTGTTATTATATTGCAACAAACAAACGCGTCGCATTCTAGCCGACCGATCGATTACTTCGCTTTGAATGCGAAGGATCCGAACCCACCGAAATCCGGAACGACGGTGGTATTTACGAGCCTTGATAATTGTACCAGGCGGCACCTTGTTAGTACATTGTCAGTAGCGGGCCGGCTACGCGCGTCTGTCACACCGCCGCGTAACGCGCATTCAGAACTTGATCTTGCAAAACTTTCTTTGCAGTCCCAGCGACTATGTGGTGTGTAACAAGTTTTAACAAGTTTTATAACGAAAACCAAAGCCGACTTCAAATCTCGCTCTGTATTCATTTTATAATTGATTTATGCGATGCGCAATAAGTGTCTCACGACCGGTTTCTGAAACACTGATCATCGTAGATGTTAACTAATCAGCTGTCAAATGGCTTTTCAAATGTTATTTATGTAGCCAAAAGGATGCTTAAACTCTGAATTGATTATTCTGATCATTGAAAAGATTATTCTGATTATTGTGCTTAAATAACGTGTTAACAAGGTGTTTGAACGAAATTCAACGCGTCTTCAAGTTAACTCAACATTATCACGTACTCAGCGGTGAAGGAAAATATCGTGGGGAAACCAGCATATTTTCGAAATAATAACAAATACAAACATTTCAAAGATATGTGAAGTTCGCCAATCCTCGGTGGGATCGCGAGGTGGACTATGCCCTAGACGCCTATGAGGCCTTTGTCCAGAAGTGAAAAATATAGATATATACTGTCACTTTACTTTTTTTTTACTTTACAACGCGTCTTCTAGAACTTCAAATGAGAGCTTGACACGGCTCTGGTAGAGCGGCTCCGGGATCTGAAAATTAACTAGTTTATATAAATGAAGGAAGAGTAATGAGAAGAATTTGGGAGATAACGATAAGTCGTTAAAAATCTCCTTAGAGGCTAACGTATTTCGTCCTGATTGGCAATTTGAAGGCGAATGGAGCAAATACTATCCGTACATAACCTACGTTCATGTATTGTTGTATATCATCATAACAGCTTCTTACAGTCGACTGGAAACCACCACAGACTGCCACGAAGCACGATCCACCTGCTTCCATCGACTTCCCGCGCATTTGCACAGGTTGTCACTCCATCTAGCGGTGGTCGTCCTACACTACGACGGCCAATACAAGGCTGCTAGTCTAGAACGTTGCTTTCCCATCATTTATCTTACTGAATTTGGATTCTATTCTAGATTCTATCTTACCTCATCCTATTATAAAATTACAATTATCGGTTCTAAGACCTATGTATGTATATATATGGAAAATGTATGAACTCTTGTATTGATTCGTATACACGAGAGCATTACGAGACGGTGTAACATAGAAAATATTTCGATTGGCACCTAAATAAAGAGATACTCGGAATTATTCCTTTAGAAAGGGCTGCGCTGTTCGAGTTTACAATCTCCGGGAATCCGTTAAACACCCAACTGATTAAAACCAATAAAATTGGGACGGTGTTTACTGGTTACCTTGTACAGCATTGTTAGTGACGTTCATTAGTATTTATAGTCTGTGGCAAAACGATGATGGTCTCGAGTATTTAATCATTTTACGACAGAGTCCATCGATCGGGTTGTAAATCGTCGAAATGAGCAGCCATCAAATATATACGAGACGACGATTGTCTGTTGGTATGTTATTTTTTTATTTTATGTTGCGCGCTGACAGATGAGGATGCCTTCAGTTGTTTCTGCAGTAGACCAGCAAACGAGCAAACTCCAATACAAGGTCTTCTTGAGGCAGTGGCGCTTTCCTGGACTTCTTTTATACAACACAATAGACTAATAAACGTTTTCTATATGTGCGAAGGTGGCAGGCGAGTAAGCGGTTCACCTGATGTTAAGTAATAACCGCTCCCTATGCGTTGCAGATGCGTTGCCACTTTATAATAAAGTCGGCCCCGGCTACCTCACTTACGCAACACACTGAAATACAGAAGGATAACACTCCCAGTTAACAATCCCTTCAGTTTATACGAATTATCCACATTGCAAAGTGTAGGCAATTTTTACGGTAAAGGCTGAGATAGTCTTATGTCCAAAATGCCAAAGTTAGCAATTAATTTGCACCTACGGCAATAGCTGCTATAAGATCGGAAGAAACAACGTTAAAATTTCCTTTAACCTTTCCTCAACTTTCTACCAGCATGATCGCGTAGTTGGTGCAGCTATCAAGCTATTGTTTTACGACGCGGGTGGTGAGTTCGATTTTTACACGTTACAAGCATTAGTGTGTAGTAGGTGTATACATATACACGAATTATACATAATGTATATGTATACATTTTCCTGTAATTATTAACTTTAAAGGAAATTCATGTATTTCTTATATTTACTCTTCGGTTTAGCACCTGCCATCTACTTTTCGCCATGACAAGGGTTGACTGGTAGAGAATGCCATTAGGCATTATGTCCGCCCATTGCAGCCTGTAGCCTGAGGTGTAACAATGAAGTTTAAATAAATAAATAAGTTCTCGACATGACTGTTTCTGCTGAAAACGGAAGACAATTTAAATAATCGTTACGATAAGAAATTAAATAAATATTTTGGGACACACTTTTACACAACGTTCTCTAGTCCCAAACTAAGCAACGCTTGTACTATGGATACTAGATAACTGATAAACATACTTAAGCATACTTTTCTTTTTTGTAAATAAATACATACACATGTACCCCTAGACACTAGAAAACACCATGTTCATCACACAATATTTTTCCAGTAGTGAGGAAAGACCCCAAAACCCCTGATGCAAGACGTCGGTACACTACCCACTACGCCAGTCGAGTTAATTATATCATAACATATTATATTATTTTATCATATGTGAGCTGTGATAGCTTAGTGTCCGGGCGCTCGCCTTTAATTCAATATACTCGAGCAACCTGAGTTCGATCCCCGGTGCCGGCACCAATGAAGTTTTTAACTTTAAATGCTGACTTATCACATGCTCAGCGGTGAAGGAAAACGTCGCGAGGAAACCTGCATATTTTAGAAATAATAACAAAAAAAATATATTTCGAAGATATGTGAAGTCCGCCAATCCGCAGTGGGGCCGCGTGGTGGTCTATGCCCTGATACCCTCTGTATAGAGGGGGCCTTTGCCCAGTAGTGGGACATGTATAGGCAGTTACTTATATCACTTTACTTTACTTATATCATATGAAATTATATCATATCGTAACGTCTCTTTCCTAAACCTATCCAATCGTCGACGTGAGACGTGCGATTAAATTATATATAATAAACGTTTTTCTGCGACAGCTCAACTTTACACAGTTATTAGGACCGACAAAATAACAAAAAGAAAAGAAGAAACCCAGACAAAGAAGCCGCCCTCATTATCCCCGACAAAACACACGCGTATCTTCTGCGCCATCTAATCGAACAACGATAAACAGATACAAACACTGGGGGTAATTAAATTGCGTCAAAAATTAGCAGCAGCACCGCATCGCTTGAAATTGTATTAGCAAATGAATATAACCTCGCTGGTTCGGTTGCTAAGCCATCATCAGTAACAGCGGTGGCGGATTCGATTCCCACACGGGACAAGTTGGTACGTGTGAACCACGCCTTATTGATCGCTGATTGATAACTGATTTTTTTTTTTAAAAGAGCAACTTTTGAGTTTCTTGCCGGTCTCTTTGCAACAGAAACTTCCTTCCGAACCGGTGGGAACCCACTTTCCAGCTTACGTATTAATTTTTACGTAAAATTCGACGTTTCATAAGAACGCGCAAGCGTCTATTTGATTAAAGATATTCTGAATTTGAATTTAATAAGTTAGAAAAATAGCACATAAAAATAGACCACAGAAAAATAAATGTACTATATACATATGTATGTCTTTATATACAATTTTTCTGTACGAGTGTATGTCACTGAATGACCTCTTGGAACGGCTTGACCGATTTTAATGAAATTTTTTAGTGAGTTCGGGTCGATTCGAGAATGCTTTAGATTCACAATCTTTTTAACTTATCGGATTTAAGTCTTGTGTATCGGTCCGCTTGTAGATATATAAATATATGAGGTTACATAAATTTTATTTAGTGTTGACAACTAAAAGTGTATCACATTTCCAGTAACCCAATTAAATGGCAACATGCAAAAAAACTGTACCTTATCATTGCATTTGACTACCTGTTAACTACGATACAATTCAAAAGAAACATATCTAAACATTGGCGTACAGAAAGCCAAGGAAAGCGCGTCAAGACAAAAAGACAAACGCGCGCACAAAAAGGCGGCGCGCGAACGGATAAAGGCCTGGGACAAAGCGTCCTTCGGGGGCCTAATTGGGCCGAACGGAATTCGAACCCTGTACCTGGCGATTGGCAACGGGTCATGCGTCTCTGTCAGGCGTCAGTCAGTCTGTTTGCATGGATCGTAAAAAGGAGCTCTTCGAGTTTCGGCCAAGCGTTTCGGACCCCTACCACGAGTCTGCCGTCGTGTATTGGTTTGCATTGATTTTGAAAAAAATATTTCGGCACATGGCGGTCCGCCAATCCGCAGTGGGGCCGCGTGGTGGACTATGCCCTGATACTCTCTGTATGGAGGAGCCCTTTGCCCAGCAGTGGGACATGTATAGGCTGTTACTTTATTTCGGCACATGACAAATCTAACTAAGCAACGCTTGTACTATGGGTACTAGATAACCGGTGAATATACTTAAACATAATTTTCTTTTGAAAATAAATACATATTATAAATATACAGCGTGTCGTTACCACCGTGACAATAAATGAACACACGTCTAACGCTACTTGCCAATAATCATAAAAATATTAACGTTAATCAAAATTAATATTTAAAAAATATATTTTTCAAACAAACTAATTAAGTAAAAAAGAAAAAAGTTTGTAACACCCTATACAACTCGCGCCACAGCGTCGTATTACAAGCCTCTCCTTCTAACAGTATGTTTTGTCTCTTTTAAATTCATTCAACCCATTCCTATGCTTTGTGACCTTTACAAAAGAACTTTACAGTTTTATAGGTAAGGGTGTTCTAAAATTCTTTGTTTTGGAAAATTTTATAACTCTGTAAATATTGATGTTTAAAGAATTTAAATGTTGAATACAATTTTAAAAAGTTATCCTCTATATGTGTGTTCATTTATTGTCGCGATGGTAAAGACACGCTGTAGAAGCAGTAGCGAGCGTTCACGTTCTTCAGGATCAGCCATGGTTATTTTTACTATATTATACGATATAAAATTACATTAGGTTGTCAACGCATCTGCAACCTTCGGGTGTAGCAGATGTCCATGGGCGGCGGTATTCACTTAACATCAGGTGAACCGCCTGCTCGCGTGGCAACTTTTCACATAAAAAAACAAACTATAAAAAATTCACTACACATAATTGTGGTCAATGGTATTATATATATGCAATAAATCTAGCCCTCTATCAATAGCGCATCGAAACTGAGGCACTTGAATTACACCAATCGGTTTAATACTATAGACTGCCATCTCTTTCCGTATCATACGTTCTATATTATCTGTCACATTCACTTATATATGTCATATAACGTAAAGCGTAACGGCACGCAGTATGGACATGCGTCGTCTATAAACATCATTGTGGTACTCGAACACGAAACACTACCTTAGTAGGGGCCCGTACAAAGGCTTCCGACACCGTTTCGAGCTCCCGTACCAAACCGCAGAGTCGTAACCTCAAATAACAATCTGGTTGTGACAGTTTCCTAATTGCTCATCGAGCGAACAGTAAAACGCCGAGATTACGACGTATTTAACAGTCCGCGTGTCAATTTGAAATTGTCCCTTTCAAGAGCGAAGTTAGAGTTGAAACGGTCGGTTATCTCTAAAGGCCAGATTGATATATCGCTCACTAATATAGGCCTTTGTTATTTCGCATGAGCTTCCGTTGTGAGGATTTTCGAAAATGCCACTCACATTTGCGCAAAACGATAAGCGATTACACTTATATTTGAAACACCTAATAAATTTTCGTGGAATATTTTAGTATTTTAATAACTGATAGACATTACACTTTTTTTATGTGAAAAGTTGCTAAGCGAGTAGACGGTTCACCTGATGTTAAGTGAATACCGCCGTATATGGACATCTGCTACACCCGAGGGTTTCAGATGCGTTGACAACCTTTTGAAAATTGGGCTCCGGCCACCTCACTCACCAGACGAAACGCGAAAGTATTAATTATACTTCCACTTTACGCCGGTCTTCTGTGAGGTCGTGGTACTTACCCGGACGAGCCAGCCCATACGTGCAACAGCCGCGGCTGCTGCGTGGCCCTACCACCGTAAAACTTGAAACCACACTTCACTTCGTAATAACTGATTGCATTGATTGTACAATATATAAGATCTATTTTATTTGTATTTTGTGTGTGAGGTGTTCACTAGTGTGTCACAAAGACCGCTGCGACCTAGAAGATCTATTGTAGTCTACCTTTCAAAACATTGCCCACTTATTGTATTCTAAGGACGTTTTACACACATAAATTTCCCGTGGACAAACACCCAGATCCGAAACGCAAATATATGAATAAAACCCACGACCCCCTACGCTGAAGTCTTGGCAACTGCGCCATGAGGTCACCGATATATAAAAAATATAAATAAAAAACAAAATAAATATTACTTAATATATTACTTACTTAACTCTTTCTTCTCTGTAATTATTAAGTTACCTGTGTTGTAAGTTATGCGCATACAATTGGTAAGTGTCGTTTAGTTCATGTAGAACTGTTTTGTTAAACCTAGCTACATATTTTCTCCATGTGTTTTCATATTGGAATAACCAGTCTTATAAATTACTTCCTATACCATTTATCGAATTAAGAATGAGATGAAACTTCTTTTTTCATGGCACGAAAAAAAATCCATTATTCAAAAAGATAAACGTGGCTGGTTTGAATTGACAGCTATTACGTCACAAGAGCCGTGATAGCTCAGTGTCCGGGCGCCAGCCTTTAATTCAATATATTCGAGCAACCTGAGTTCGATCCCCGGTGCCGGCACCAATGAAATTGTTAAATGCTCAGCGGTGAAGGAAAACATCGAGGGGAAACCAGCATATTTTCTAAATAATAATAAAAAAAAATTTCGAAGATATATCCACCAATCGGCAGTGGGGCCGCGTGGTGGACTATGCCCTGATACCCTCTGTACAGAGGAGGCCTTTGCCCAGCAGTGGGACATGTATATGCTGATACTTTACCTTACTTTTTACGTCACAAGATGGCGTGTGGTCAGCCTTTAGCCAGGTCTTATCTGAAACGCATTGTGTGTGTGTTTAAATATACACATATACGAGAAGCTAATAATGACATCGACCAAAACGACAAAATGTGCAAATCTCGAGATGGACTCTTTCACGTCGCGCCGTCACTGATCCGTCTTAAGGTGCTCTGCGCGATGAGTTCAGTGGCCATTACCATATAATTAATTTTCCGCTTCGCCCGTCGCTATCAAATCGCGAACGCTAATACGACGCGATGCTAAAGCGATGCGAAAAGGGATACGCACGCCGCAGTGTGCGACATGCGTTAAATGAGGATCGACGACATTCGACCCTCGTACCACATTCCGAGCAAACCATAATTTAATTTGGTAACTGTTTATTTTAAGCCACATTTTTTATTTCCTATTTTACTATTTCATTATTTATAAAGAAAGAAAGAAAGAAAAATATTTATTTGGTCCATAAACGAAAAAAAACCACATAAAAGACAAATAAACACAGTAATTTAATTACAAAGCGAAAAAAATATTTTATGCTTATTAGTGCACCAAAGTGGTTTCCACTCAGCGTTAAAATCACGAAGTTTAATAATATTTATAGTTTTATTTAGTATTATTGTTATGATGTGGTAACTTACGAACTGATATAACAATTATTACATAAAATTCGACTTTTCTAGCGTCTATTTGAATAAAGATATTTGGAATTAGAATTTTATGTTTAACTGCCCTTGGTGTGCTTATCTTTAAGTTATTGTTACACTTATACATGTTACCTATTATTTCTTTTTTATTGCAAGATATAATGTAAACAATCGTTCAATGGCCTTCTAGAAATAAAAAGAAAATATTTTGAATGGATGCGACAGGTGGTAAGGTCATCGTCTTAGTATGGAATTGGTAAGCACAATAAATTTTATTTTGATGACAGTAACTTTTCTTTGGCCAAGCACTGTAGACATTTTTTAATAATAATAATAAAATAATATCGGACACATCTTTTACACAACGTTCTCTAGTCCCAAACTAAGCAAAGCTTGTACTATGGGTACTAGATAAACTGATAACATACTTAAACATACTTTTCTTTTGTAAGTAAATACATATTATACATATATAAACACCCAGACAGTGGAAAAACACGATGTTCATCACACAATATTTTTCCAGTAGTGGGGATCGAACCCACACCCTCTGGCGCAAGAGGCAGGGTCATTACTCCCCACGCCAATCGGGTCGTTTGCCCAGCAATGGGACATACTTGAACAGATTTATCATGCTTTATGACCGACGCCTTCCTAAGGCACAGAAATTCGAGATACAAGCTTGAAAGGGAGAAAAGTCCTCGTCTCGAACCTGAGACCTACAGTTGCTTAGCAAGCGCTGAACCGTCGTTCCCTCAGATCTATGCAAATCACCTTTCAGCACGAAGCGATGCAGATATAGAAATTCAAGCGCTTAAGCACGCGACTGGAGCAACGCGTAATGGTCAGATAAGTAATTGGATGCGATAAATTTAAGAACGTTTTGGCACGCCCACTTGTGTCTGGTTACTTTCCACTTCGTTAAAAGTAGACTAGTTGTTTCTCGAAAAGACCTCACCGAAGACTAGAAAAGACGTGGAATTGTTCTACCTCTGCGATCGTCTGGTGAGTGAGGTATTTGGGGCACACTTTTTTAAGCCCGCCGGGTATCCTAACTACAAGTTAATCGATTGATCACTTTTGGGTCTCGGTTAAATGTGAGACGTCAAACGTAGGCCGTAAACCCACTTAAATCCACTGGCAATAAATCTACAATAACCTTTAACTCCACTAATTGATAAATCGGTTAGAATTTGAAGCTTCATCATCATCAGCCTGTTTGGGTCCACTGCTGAACATAGGCCATTTGAAGCTTGGCTGGCTTCAAACATAGTAATCTCAATTAAACCCCGAAATAATACTGAGACATATCGCATACATAAAATAAATTGCAATGTAAGAATACTATTTATTTATTTATTTAACTAGGCATACCAAGGAAACATTCAGAACATTGACAAAACATACGATATATAATGAGTGAAGTTCCTAAAACATTTATATATCTATAAATTACAGATAAATAAAAAATTTAGAGGTTTAACATTTTAAGGATAGAAAATAAAGATATAAATTTAAGAAAAGAATACTAACACAATTCAAACTAAAAATTAAAACAAAACATAATTCAGCGGCATGCTACTTATCATATTTACTTACTTAATGTAATCAAATCAAAGTATGTTTTTAACAAGATACAAACATGCAATTAACATAAATACACAACTCTTATTTTGACCAAACGATAAACAGCGATCTGAGAGTACACCGTGGAGAAAACTAACCTGCGTTAAAGTAGCTTACTCACCCGTAGTCACTAGTCAAGACGGACTGACTAATTGCGCTTTTAGTAATTGTATTAAGCAATAATAAACGCTTATGCTATTTAACCATTTACCTAATAAAACGCTAACATACATACTAAGCTCAGCTGAAACTCGTGAATAAAAATAATACGAAATATTCTTTTATGTATTTTGCACAGGACTTTTTTAAATAACGAAGGTGAGACTATTTGAAAATTATCTGTTTGAGTCCACTGCTGAACATAGGCCTCCCCCATAGACTGCCATGAAGTACGATCCTGAGCCACCTGCATCCATCAACTTCCCGCACATTTGCATTCGTCGTCACTCCATCTAGTGGGGGGTCGTCCCACACTGCAATGTCAAGTACGAGACTGCCACCCAAGAAACTTTCTTCCCCATCCATCGGTGATCGGTTCTACGAGCTGTATGGCCGGCCCATCGCCTCTTCGATTTGCGATCTTCTTCTGAACATTCTGAAGAAATTCTTTGAGTTGAACACCTACCTCGCGAAAAGCTATCCCGAAGGAAAAGTTACCATAAACCCTAACGTAGAGTTAGTTCGAGTAAAAGCAAGCGACGCAAAAACTAGCATGCGGACAGGCTTAGCCTAGCTTGACAAAGGAGAAGTAAGATAGAGATGAAGATAGACAGTGGAAAAGCTAGCCATCAGAAAAGCTAGCCTGCATAAACTATGTGTATGTGACCAATGAAATTTTTCTCAGTCACAATCACTGTAATCGAAAACGCCATAGAGTAACTCTCACTCAATAACGAATACACTATAGGCTAGTTTAACAAAGACGATTTCAACCCGAAAAACTGACGCTCTCAACAGCCGCTAAGACTCGTCGGAAACAACGTTAACAACTCGTTATAAATGTAAACAGACTGCTGTGGCAATTAGCGCACGACTCCTCAAAAGCTCCTCGCACGAATCACGTAATTACTAGTTTGTTTGCGTGTGTGCGTGCGTGTGTTTGTGTGTGTGCGTGCGTATGTTTGTGTGTGCAATGATCCCAAATTGGCCCCCGAGCACGGAGCGGGGCGTTGCCGGGAGTTGGGAGTGAACTTAATACGAGTAACCTCATCTGTTCTTACGAATTTATGATACCAATAAATTCATGACTCGTTATTTCTTATACTTACGCCGCTACCTTTTGCTGTGGTAGGGCCATGTGGCAGCTCCCGTTGCACGGATGGGCAGGCTCGCTCGGCGGAGAACAAGAATATCGCAGGAGACCGGTGTGAAGTGGTAGTATTATATATATACTTATTACTTTCGCGTTACATCTGATCCCCACTTATTAAAACGTCGCAGGCAACGAATCTGCAACGACCAACTGCTGTAGATGTTTCTGGGTGGTTGTAATCACTTATCGTCAGGTGAACCACCAGCCGTCTTGTCAGTAACTTCAACATAATGCGATCTGCCTCAATATACATTGAGCAATAGTTTAATTTAAATTTTTATTTCTTGTTGTAGGGCCACGCAGCAGCTTCGGCTGTTGCACGAATGGGCAGGCTCATCCGGGTTAGTACCAGGAACTCACAGAAGACCGGCGTGAAGTGGAAGTATAATACTTTCGCGTTTCGTCTGTTGAGTGATGTAGCCGGAGCCCAATTTCCAAAAGGTTGTCAACGCATCTGTAGCCCTCGGGTGTAGCAGATGTCCATGGGCAGTGGTATTTACTTAACATCAGGTGAATCGCTTGCTTGGCAACTTAAAAAAAATATTTTATTTTATACACCAACTAACAACTTTTATTAAAGGTAAACACCTAATGCGATAGTGAAGTCGAATACAATTTAAGATAAAATATAACTAAACTAAAACTAAACACTGTGGATATGGAATGTAGCCAGTGTGAACTCGTTCTATAAGCAATTGAACTAATTATAAAAAACTAAAATCTAATTGATTGTTTAGTGTACAAAGCGCGCGAGTCAGCTTTCGTAGTCCAAATCTTCACACTTGCTTGTTCGATATGTCGGATATATTGAACAAGCAAGTTTTAACCGGATATCTTATATGCGGTTACCCATTCTTTAGTCGTATTATTTTATTTAATTAACATCAATGATATTATAACACCAATGACTACACTAGTTAGGCTGCGAAACTCTGGGGATCAGACGTCGACAACCTCACTCGCCAGAACAAACAGTGATACTTTAACTACGGTTTTCCACGCTTACTTGCTACTCCACCGCAGAAATACAAGATAATATTGACCCGTAAAAATTTACAGCACAGAAACGCATGCTTAAATAATTCTTCGACGCGTCACCAACCCTAAACGCGTCCGGGCCATCAATATAACAATTTGGAGGGATCGTTTCAACAGCTATAAATTAGATGAGTTAACGGCTGTTGACTCGGGGCCAGAGCCTGCCCACAACCGCTGCGCCTAAGGGTACTTGCTTTGCTCGATGCTATCAGATTATTGAGTTTAAATTAAATGATATCGGCGATTGTTTGTGTGAGATCATTGATTGGGTTTTATAATACTTGTGAAGCGACTCTGAATTCCTGTGGAGCAACGCTATTGGGAAATAAGTTTGTGGTCGATTTGCTTTTTATTATTATTATTCGTTATATTTTACCAAATATACGTTAGTAGTTGCGGCCCGCGACTACGTCTGCCTAGAATAGGCTGACGGCGTAACATTCAGACAGATAGACAGGTATACATAAAATATGTATATAAATTATAGCCTATGTCTTATTCTGATGTATAAGCTATATTATTGTAAAGTTTCATTAAGATCAATTCGGTAGTATTTGCGTGAAAGAGTAACAAACTGCCATCCATACATACAAACTTTCGCCTTTATAATATTAATACGGATTTTGATTATGATTTTAATAGTGGGCTCCGGCTACCTCACTCACCAGTACTGTAACACTTCCAACTAACGCTGGTCTCCGACTCACCAGACGAAACGCAGAACACCACACACTACCACCTCACAACGTCACACTGTTCTTCTGTGAGGTCGTGGTACTTCCTCGGATTAACCTGCCCATGGATGGTTTATTGTTCATCCGTTCATCCGTTACAGTAACCCTCCACAGTGTAAGTTAAACATGCATTCATCTGTTACAGTGAGCCTACACAATGTAAGTTCAGCACGGCGTCGCCTGCGCCCGACGTCGAATTGAAACCCGACAATTCGTGATAAAAAAAATCGACGGCCGTCACGCCCCGGGATCGTACGGACCGATCATTATTTTATGGGCCCAATTTGCCCCTAAAGGCGGTTATTAGGGCCAATATCGGGCCAATTATAGGCCTTCTCGGAACCTACGAGCTCGCACGCCGATTAAATAATAAGTTCGACATAATCAACGTGTTGGGATGTACGTGTTTTCTATCATTTGATTACATTGTTGGTACAGAAGATAGTTCACGATTCTGCTAAGGGAATCCAGTTTATAAATAGCTAATGCCGAAATGTCGGGAACAAACATCTCTATATTTTATTATATCCATTTAAGAGCGTTTTATGTAAGAAGAAAGCAAGAGGTGGTGGTTCACCCGATATCTTATCCTTTAAACGAGCAATTCTTGTATATATATATATATATTATTGGAATCTCGAAAACGGCACCAGCGATTTTCATGAAATTTAGTATGTGCGTAGATTCAGGGGCGAAAAATCGATCTAGCTAGGTTTCATTTTTAGAAAATGTCCCTTTATCCCTGTTTTCAGGGAATGAAAAATATAATTCGAATATGACGGTAGTTTTCGCCGCAAAAGAAAATGTCATAATACCTCGGTCGGTAATCGGGCGGCCCCAAAACAGACGGCCGTGGTTCGCGTCACGATCATTTATTTACACATGTATTTTTTTACTTTTTTTTCGATTCCAGATCATTGCTTTCTTTATTTTTATTTTTTTGTCGATTTGTTATTTTGTTATTTTTTTCCCTTTTTTTTAAAGTTCTTTCTTTTGTGAAGTTCATATCTTCTTATTATTACGTCGTTAAGATCGAAAAATATTATGCATATTTCATTACGCAGTAATTTGTATCTAAATGTAAAGTCCAAAATATACGATGTACCAAAAAAAAAACATACCGAGCAAAGCTCGGTCCTCCGGGTACTTATATTTTATGTGTGTATATGTTCAAGTAATTATATAGTAATACATAATACATATAAATATTTTAATGTAATAATTGCACCTACCACGATTTCTCACCACGCCCCGGGTTGACCAGGAGAGAATGCCAAAAGGCATTAAGTTCGTCCTTTGTAATCCTTTTTATTTAAAGGTTGCAATAAAGTATAAATTAAATTAAAATAAAATAATATTGAGTGATAACCACCGCTCATGGACATTGCAACACCCGTAGTAGGATCTAGTCTAGATCCTTATGTAATTTTTTCACACCATAAACATAGTATAGACTCACTTCTAGAAGATTTACTGTTTTGAGTTAACTATCTCAAAAAAGCGTTCAAAAAGTATGCAATGGTGAATTGCGCACAATCTCTCGCAACTTGTTCAAATATTTACTAACGCCTCTATTACAGGCCATTACGGGCTCGCGTGACTGTCTTGTACGGTCAGCAGCGAGATTTTAAAGAAAC
The DNA here is from genome assembly GCA_933534255.1 of Iphiclides podalirius. Classification (NCBI taxonomy): domain Eukaryota; kingdom Metazoa; phylum Arthropoda; class Insecta; order Lepidoptera; family Papilionidae; genus Iphiclides; species Iphiclides podalirius. The sequence goes on along the minus strand of OW152838.1, from coordinate 1,731,944 downwards.
ATTTTGCGTGCTAAAATACTGTAGGTGACAAATTAGGGTCTCACGACGTTTTTCTTATTTATTGCAGTTATAATTCTAAATTAAGGGTTATTTTTGCATATCGTAGATAGTCTAAAACCTTGAATTGTAATTTAATTTAAAATACGATATAAGGTTGTAATTACACTTTTTATGATACAATGATATGACACTATTATACAATTTCTAAAGAGACAGGACCGGAGTATTGTGTTTGTTTCTGTTTATATGTGTATTGTGTTTGTTTCTGTTTATAAAACAAAACTCTGATTCAAACAAAAATGAAATTCCTCGAAATATTGAGGCAGAACTGAAGATCCCTACAATTGGTGCATGAACTTATAGAGGGTGTATATATGTGTTTATATCAAAAGTATTCAATTTCAAAATAATATTCACAGTGTGAGTTTGGGCTGTATTATCCCTTAACATCCCTATAGTCTACTCTACAGTCTGTTATTGACCTTTATAGTTGAAACTCTACAGAGTTTAGCAGCAAAAACTACAGCTTAGTATAGGTTGAAATGTATGTCCAAAAATCAATTTAAGACGAGTTTGCAACACAAAAGCTATTAAAATAGACGACGAATGTAGGTCGGTTCGATTAAAGAAGTACAAATGCGCCACATTATTTTGCATTTCGTCTTACGAGTGAGGTAACAATGGGTCTGCTTTCAAAGGCTGCACACGATGACATTAAGACTTTTATTATTTATTTGTTTAAGAAACACAGTTTACAAACATACATTAAACTGACAGAATTTTTTTTTTACACATTTTTTTATACAACATTCTCTAGTCCCAAACTAAGCAACGCTTGTACTATGGGTACTAGAAAACTGATAAACATACTTAAACATACTTTCCTTTTGTAAATAAATACATATTATACATATGAAAACACCCAGACACTGGAAAAACACTATGTTCATCACACAATATTTTTCCAGTAGTCGGAATTGAACCCACAGCCTCTGACGCAAGAGGCAGGGTCACTACTCCCCACGCCAAACGGGTCGAGTAACACACTATAAACAAACATCTATGGGTAGTTATTAAACTTACACAAACATTACTCATAAGAGTTTTACCGTGTAACAATATTAACATACTATAGTTATGGACCGCTTGTTTCTTTTTTTTATGTGCAAAGTTATCGAGTTAGCGGTTCACCTTGTGATTAGTCACTACTACCACTCAAGGACATCCACAACACTTGAGGGCTTGCAGATGTATTGACACCCTTTAAAAAAATCGACTCCAGATGGCTCGCTGAACAGGCGAAACAAAATAGTATACTCCCAATTCACGCTGGTCTCTGTCTATTAGTGCAAAAGCAGAGGCTGTTACGTGGGTTAGACATGGTAACTCGTCGCGTGTATTTATAACAACTATTTTGGACACAAACTAGCGTGCCGACCGTACGCTGGAAGTCGGAAATGTGTTACGCCGACAAGCACTCTCATGCAGCCGCATAGCTCTGGAACCACTCGCCTAATAAGCGGGCCGCTGCTAAAACCACCACCGGCCTGGGGCCACCACTACTCTACACGTAACGGCTCGAGGGTACGCGAATCAAAGAGCGCAATAGACTCAGTATATGCCCGGTTACTTTTGTCGAGTTGTTACCAACATTAGGTTGGACTTGTTGACCCGTGCGAAATTCTATCGCGGTAAAATTGACCAAACAAAAACCGACCTCAAATACCTCGCTCTGTATTCGTTTTATAATTGATTTTCAGGAGTTCCCCGAGTGTCTACGGAGCCAAAGATCCAGTACCGATGAACTTAATATGGCACCACATGGGAAGCACCAGCTTTCAAATAAGAAAAAGAATCAAAATTGGTTTTACCCAGTCGAAAGTTCTGAGGTAACAAACATAAAAAACAGTCGAATTGGGAAACACCTCCTTTTCGAAGTCGGTTGACGGAACGGTAATGTAAATGCGTAAACAAGCATTAACGGGGCAGTGAAACGCGTGCTATCTCATTCGACTATATGTACATTTATATCATTCTATCTTCATTCTTCTATATCATTATTATTTACAGATCGACATATATTGCGTACATCTTGCATCAGACCCCTCTTTTTTTTTTATGGCTCTCTTTGTATCGGGATGAAATGTGCTTTGAGCAGCTTATACGCTTTTCGCATCGCAAATTTCATTTAAAATAAGCCGTTACTTTGAAGTGTAGACAAACGCGTTCTCAAATTATTTCGTAATCAAGTTTCTTCTTCATTTTTGTCTCTTCAATCGACACTTAAATACATTATTCGTTCCATCGCTCTTTTATACGTGGTGGTGGTGAAAAGGATTTGTGGGGCATAAAGAAGTGCTTATTTGCAAGTAAAGTGGAGATTTGAGAAGCGGCGTTTTACACCAATCCCACAATCGCTCATACATTGCAATCTGCCATGCGAATGAACCGGGGTTCGCTTTTATAAAGGTTGCTAACGCATCTGTAACCCCAATGATGTTGTAGATTTTCATGGTGGGTGGTAATCAACGTCAGGTAGGTAAACATCTTATACAATGAAGTCGCATGTGAGTAGTACACCATAATATACGAAAGAAAAATGAATAATAAATGAGCATAGTACTCGCCACTAGGTTTCCAAGTCATGGCTTAACGGATCGAAAGCCAGCGTTGCTACCGTTAAAGGCAACTTAACAACAACCCTGGTCTTGTAGATCACTTAACATCACTTGCACTCGATCGCTCGTCGTTTTCTCACAAAAAAAAAACCTCAATACAGCAACGAAAGCGGCCACTCCACTCCTGCCCTCGCACTTAATACAAACAACGAATCATCGTTAACGAGTAACCGATAACGGTGCGGCGACGATCCGCCAACGGGTCGGCGCAACGTGCACCGATTAACCCAAACCGGTGCCCAATAAACGCGCGTAATTGGCCCCCCGAACGAATTACCATCGACACTCGTGATGGGAGAGAAGGCATCGGAACGCCGTCACTTATCGGCGTCCGAGCGCGGCCGGCCGGTCTGCGGCCGCGAGCGCCGTAAGCCGGGTAGGGAAGGGCGCGTATCGCCCGACTTATCGACAACGGGATCTCGGCGCGCGGTAATCGGCCACTTACGAATCCCGCGCCCCGGCGAGGTGTCAATTTGGCGGAGTTATGAAAGTGCGCCGTTCTCGGAACTATTTGTTTTGGGCCGTTCGGGATCGGGTTGGCGCGAAACGAATCACGTACGTACATCGATTGGGACGCTGAGCGGGCGTTTGGTTTAATGCGCGTTTTATTGAATGCCCTTACGGTTCGGGATGTGAACGTATATTTCTAGAGTTCTGATGATATTTGATGTTTACGGTTATAATTAATGATGTGGTTTTATTTATTGGTATCATCCATATATTCAGTACATAAGTCTAATAAATAACGCTCATGTTAAAGTACAGGGTTTTGAATATACCTTGAGACATATATTTATATAACTCATGTTTTCGCTTTCAGTCCTATAAAATGCTCAAAGAAGCGTCTTCTATATACCATTCGTTACGCTGTATTTTTGTTTCTTATTTCATATCAAAACTAATACTTGTGGAATAACATGTGAAGCGTTATTTAAAATAATATAAATAATAGTCTCTAACATGCCGAAGATTAATAATTGGCAACAATTTCATATATTCTTTTTAACAATAGACTGCAACAAAAAATAAATAGTTTTTTAACATCGAACTATTCAATAAGTATAAAACTGTATATCGATAAAAACATCGACTACCGCGCCATCACTAGCGGGCCGAACGAGATTTATGTCCCATCATTACTTATAAAATATTTCTTTTAAGCGTATAATTAGCTGTTATTAATATTATAAATAACACACGAGTGGGCCCTAAGGGCACCAAATATTAATACGGGCCGAGTTAATTTGGACGCGTTTGCACCGTAGCCGGCACTTAGCCGGTGGAGTCATGCTTTCTTCATCTCGACTTTGGTTGGTTGCCTTTTGTATTATCTGTTGTTTATATTATCTGTGAGTTATATTCATAATTAAGTGTACACAGATTATATTGGCGTAGGGTTTTAACGTTAGCTAAATTGATAAGCTTCCTTTATTTTGGTATTCAGAGTAGATAATAGAATCAAAATAGAATTCTTCTCAAAGTGGACAGTTCCGACCTTTTATGATCATAATAATACACCAACGTTCCAAAGGATAAAGCAAAAACCATACGGAAATAATTATATTCTTGCAATTGGCAAAATATTTAGATTACTATATTGAATGAAATACAGTACCTACCGCAAATCAAACAACAAACGTCGAAAATTTCTCTCTTAAACCATAATCATATTTGAGATCACTTCGACGTAATAAGGCTTGAAGTGGAGGTGTTAACTTTCGTCTGCTGAGTGAGGTAGCCGGGGCCCACTTTATTAAAAAGTGGCAACGCATCTGCAACACTACGGTTGTTTCCAATGTCCATAAGCAATGGTCATCACTGAACATCAGGTGAACCGCCAGCTCGCTTGCCAACTTCTAATGTGAAAAAAGTAGTTTACTAAATAAATACAATATTCACTACATAGTGTAAAACAAAGTCGTCCCGCTGTCTGTCTGTCCCTATGTATGTCTATCTTTAAAACTACGCAACGGATCTTGATACGGTTTTTTTACTGGATAGAGTGATTCAAGAGGAAGTTTATATTTATGTATACATTGCACCCGTGCGAAGCCGGCGCGGGTCGCTAGTTTGATATAAAAATCATGGAAATAGCGGAAATTTATTACAAACCGACTATCTAGTTTTGATTTAATTATAAAGACTGGTTACCCACCCTTATGGAGAACAAAAAAAAAACGTTCAATCAATGCATCATTTGCTACGGAATATTTTCCGTTTCCTGTCGCGTGAAACAAATTGTTCACATAGAAACAAATTTACGAGCGTTATTCCAGCTTTTTTGCTAAAGTGCAATCAATTATTGGGAATTAAAGGCGATAAAATTTCCAAATAACTGCCACTCTCTCTGCGGAATTCGCGTATATGTACGAGATTCGGCCAATTTCGCTGCAGGACCGCCCGAAGATCTCCAAAGGATGGTCGCCATCCGAAAACCACGAAAATTACCCCTTGCGTAAGGTAATTTGCGAAAACTGACAGCCCTGACCACAAACATGCAAAACCACATGTCGCCAATTGAGACGAAATTGGACTTTATTGCCATAAGCGTAAAAGTCAACGCGAACGCATCCCTATCGTTGCGATATATGAGGTATCTTTCCAATCGGAACAGTCGATTTTCGACTTAGCGCTGTACGAATAAAGTCTAAAGTCGAATGACAATTGCAACACGTTTATAATCGAATCGACAAATATTGCGTTAGCGCGAACCCATTATTGAATTTACTTTATATAATAACGGTTAATCACTCGAAAGTATCGAATGTGCTTGTTACGGTGGCGTAGTGATGTTCCAGGACTGCTATCGATAAATTAAAGCAAGATTCAAATTTAATTTCAAATTTTTGATTAAACTGCCATTTCTCCACTCTACTTGCCTAAATGCAATAAAAAATAGTAGATAAAACGTGAAGCTGTTCGCGCGGTATCGATAGCTCCAAAGTAAACTGCCATAAATGAAAATATCAAATTTTACAGAAGAGAAGTTTAAGGTAGCCAGAAAGGTATTTTGGGTCAAAATCTTGTAAACTACTGAAGCAATTTTTTTTGAAATTTTGCAATAAGTATTACTCGTGTCATTTATCATGCTGAGACTAATTATTGTGTAATTTAAATATATTTCGAGATTTTGCACTTTAGACTTTATGCATCGTTGATTTTATTTCATACGTCTTTTATTATTCCACGTAAAAAGGCTTACGCGATCTTGCGCCCATATACGAGAATCAATATTAATGTATGATTTTATACTAAAATGTTTTTATTTTACGTTTATAGCGATCTAGGTGGAGCCCCGTTTGTAGTCGGAATTTCGTTCAATTTCAACCGACTTCGAAAAAGGAGGAGGTTCTCCATTAGACTTTAACGGTGGTAGGGCCTCGCAACAGCCTCGGCTGTTGCACGAATGGGCAGGCCCGTCCGGGTAAGTACCACGACCTCACAGAAGACCAGCGTAAAGTGGAAGTATGACAAATACTTTCGCGTTTCGTCTGGTGAGTGAGGAAGCCGGAGCCCAATTTTCAAAAGGTTGTCAACGCATCTGTAACCCTCGGGTGTAGCAGATGTCCATGGGCGGCGGTATTCACTTACCATCAGGTGAACCGTCTGCTCGTTTGGCAACTTTTCACATTAAAAAAAAAAAAAAAATTAGACTGTATTTTTTATTTTTGTTACCGCCGAACTTTCGCCTGAGTGAGCCGATTTTGAGCTCCGGAGATACTTAGGGAACTCCTGAAAATCCTTGCTAATATAAAAAAAGTAAAGTAGCAGCCTATACATGTCCCACTGCTGGGCAAAGGCCTCCTCTATACAGAGGGTATCAGGGCATAGTCCACCACGCGGCCCCACTGCGGATTGGCGGACTTCACATATCTAAGAAATATTTTTTTTGTTATTATTTCAAAAATATGCAGGTTTCCTCACGATGTTTTCCTTCACCGCGGAGCACGTGATAAGTCAGCACTTAAAGTTAAAAACTTCATTGGTGCCGGCACCGGGGATCGAACTCAAGCTGCTCGAGTATATTTAATTAAAGGCGAGCGCCCGGACACTGAGCTATCACGGCTTACTAATATTATAAAGGCGAAAGTTTATATGTATGGATGGACGTTTGTTACTCTTTCACGCGAATACTACTGAATGGATTTTAATTAAACTTTACAATAATATAGCTTATACATCAGAATAAGACATAGGCTATATACATATTTTATGTATATCTGTCTTTCTTTTTGAATGTTACGCCTTCAGACGTAGTCGCGGGCAGCAGCTAGTCAATTATAAAATGAATACAGAGTATATTATACAGATACGAGATTTTTGAAGACGGTTTTGTTTTTAGTTCTTTTAGTTTTAACTGCATTTAAGAGATTGTGGGCGTTCTAGTCTCTTAACATATTCGCAATCGAAGTCAAGTCTAGTCAAGTCAAGTCTATATTAAAAAAAATAATGACGAATAAGAGAAGTTTTTAAATACTAGTGTCGTGTATAACTAAACTGTAAACATACAGTTACTTGATACCAACGGTAACCTTTTTTTTATAATTTTTTTTATTGTTGCCAGCAGAATGCTTTATAATGTGTCTGTGTAATTCGACTAAGCATATCTTCTAAGCAATAACTAAACGTCACTAAACATTAATAATAGGCTAACCATAAATGAAATCTGTACAACTAAAGAAACTATATGCACATAGCAAATGTTATCACATTATATTCATCTTAAGTGCAGAGACTAGCGCTAAAATAAACATTAATCTTAAAAACGTTTAAAGGCAAGGGCGACATCTCTCGTTACAAATATTCAGCGTTGAATGTTATTTGTATGCTGTAAAGTGTAAATGATGCACACTAGATCTCGCCAAGCATTGTTAAAAGTGCAATAGTCCCAACTGTGGTAGGGCCGGGCAACAGTCTTCGATGTTGCACGAATGGGCAGGTCCGTCCGGGTAAGTACGACGACCTCACAGAAGACCGGCGTAAAATAGAAGTGTTACACTTCTGCGTTTCGTCTGGTAAGTTTGCGGGCCCACTTTACTTAACCGTTGCGACGCATTTGCAACCCTACAGGTGTTGCAATAGTCCATGGGCGGCGGTTATCGTTTAACATCTGGTCAACTGCCACCTCGTTTGAAACTTTCTCACATTAAAAAATAACGAAGGTAGACGAGAGAAAGATAGATGTCAAGATTTTCGCGCCGTGAGCTCATCGGCCGCTTAGCTTAGTCGGTAAAGCGTCTGGCCGCGAAAGTAGAACACGCTGGCTCGTATCCCGCAGTGCCGAAAGTTTTTGTTAAAAAATAATTATATATCTATAGTCTTTATTCTGAAATTAAAGACATACATTAAATGCAATTCAATGTCTCTTTTTAGTCAAATAATTTTAGTCAAATAATTTGGAAGAACCCGGAGGACCAAAATCGCTGGTTTTTCACAAAAGAAAGCCGTTTCCGAGAATGATCCGATATGTAAATATGATATATATATATATACATACTATATATCATGAAAATATATAGAATCCGATATATATATATATATATATATACACAAGAATTGCTCGTTTAAAGGATAAAGAGATAATAGGTAAATGTCGAGAAGTTGTTATTGGTTGCCATGGTAACATGAAGTTTAAGTCGCTTTAAGCTGTCATCGTAAAAATTCACTCTTATCATTTTTCCCAAACGCGCCAAAAGAAGAGTAACTTAAAAAAATAATTAAAATCAACACAGAAAACTCAAATTCAAAATATCTTTATTCAAATAGACGCTTGCGCGTTCTTATGTAACGTCGAATAGTAAAAATTAATACCTTCACAATTTCGTAAGAAGTTACCACCGATTCGAAAAGCAGTTTCTGTCGAGAAGAGACCGGCAAAACTCAACAGTTGCTCTTTTCAAAAATATCAGTTTACAGTATAACATGGTACAGATATAATAGTCTTATTTTAGCCTACGCGAGTATCAACAGTGTTAACTCCATACTTTGGCGTCGTCGAGATATTCCGCTGAGGTATGATATGCTTAAATCATCCCAGTCAGCCATTATTAACAACTTTAGTATGGAGACTTCTAACCTGACTATTCTCTTTGGAAGAGATAAGTACGTAGAATTGCCAACCATACTAAATAATAACGCATCCTACTTTTTGCATAAAAATAAATTGTGTGAAAATTCTCTATTTTCAATCTTTACTGAAATTCATTAAATAACCCATATGGATAATTACTAAGCTTTTATCGATACTTTTAAGTGGAAACAGAACACTTTTAAACTTTCTTTTTTTTAATTCCGAGAAAATTTTAAATAATTTTTTCCCAAAATGATTTGTTATTTGATATGCTTTTAAACCTAAAATCGAATGTGGGCAACTATGTTTTCTCAGATTTTTAATAAAAAGTTACTTTTTTATTTAAATTTAATTTGCGAATAAGTCCAATAATTTAAATATAGTGAGAAAATTTGAGTGTGTGTTAGAAGCATACAAAAATATTTCTTTAAGAGGAGAAATAAATAAAATTTTGAAAAACACTTTATTTTTCTTCTTTATACTGTATTTTTTCTCTACTTGGGAAATGTAATACTTAATTTTCCTCAAAAACAGTTGGCAACCCTAGATACACCTGACCCGCCCTGTGGGTGGTATTGACGGAAATTAGAAATTCCCCGATCACCCGGAAGTCGTTACTTCGCGTTACCTCTTCATTGTTGTCCACAAATTCCTAGAATGCATAAAACGTCAACGTCCGCGTCCAACATTCGTATTACACATTTATATTATAAATGCGTGTTTCTTTCCTTTTAAACATTGCCCTTACTATAGGATATGATTATCCTTTATCGCTAGGACGTTTTACGTACATAAATACTGGCTTCGACGTCGGGGTCGCGGGCTCTATTCCCTCACGGGACGACTATTTGTATCACCCACAGATAGTTGTTTCGCATCTGGATGTTTGTTCACTTGAAATATATGTTTGTAAAACCTCGTTACAACAGTAGGTGTTAAGTACTATAATAAATGTTTATTGTCTCAAGTTCCACTAAAAATATTTTTTTACGTGAAAAGTAGACAAGCGTGCAGGCGGTTCGCCCGATGTTAAGTGAATACCGCCACCCATGGACATCTGCTACACCCGAGGGTTGCAGATGCGTTGACAACCTTTTGAAAATTGGGCTCCGGCTACCTCACTCACCATACGAAACGCGAAAGTATTTGTCATACTTCCACTTTACGCCGGTCTTCTGTGAGGTCGTGGTACTTATCCGGACGAGCCTGCCCTTTCCAGGCTGCTGCGTGATCCTACCACTGTTAAATAGAAGTTTTGTATAAAATAGTTCCACTAAATTTAAAAATCATAATGGAGTGTTTTTCATTTAATGTCAACATATTATTTAAATATATATATTTATTATTCAGTAATAATTAATAATACATATCGACAAAAACATATAAATTAAACCCTCATTGGGAACTACCACGAATATCCGGAACAATTACTGTGGGTTACCCAAATACTTGTACCGTGTACAAGTGTGTTAAATTTATTTCTTTAATTGTCATAGTTGTTATATTTTTCACGATTTATTTTGTCTTAAATCTGCTGCTGATTATAAAAATGAAAGCGAACTTTTGGAGGGAATAATAATGAAGAACAACCTATCGTTGTCAATTGCGTATAAATGACGTATAATGAATAAAATTTTAAATTATAGATTTCTTCGCAACAAAAACATTAATTATGATCGATCGTTGTTTAACAGGAGGCTTACGAAACACTATTCTATAGAATAGGCGCAGCTGTTTTTAAGATATGTTGCTATTTAAATATTTGCCGTTATAACGGTTACGTAATCCGTGGTTGTAATACAATCACACCTGTTCAATAAAACAATAAAACTGTCCATATTACAAATTTATATGAATGAATAAATTTATTTGTACATAATAATATCATCAGGTTAAAATAATTTAGCTTTTATATTTTGGATCACATTACAAGAAGGCTGAATGTAAATATGTATGTTAAAGAATACAAATAAAGAAAAAAAAAATATTACGACCGCAAATGGTAAATGGGAAGTCACCTCAGATTTTGAGAGATATCACATTAAAATATTATTAACTAGGGACCCGCCCCGGCTTGGAACGGGTGCAATGCTGAATATTTGTTTTCGACATCGCATTTGAAACCTCTAAAATTATCAGTGTTTCTAGTGTAGTGAAGTGGAGGTCATAAAAAATTATTATACAACTATTATTATTATACAATTATTATTACAAAGCTTTTGTGGCCTAGCCATGATTCTTTGTACAATGTAACAATGAGTTGTCATTTTTAGGGTCCCGTACCCAAAGGGTAAAACGGACTCAATTACTAAGACTCCGCTGTCTGTCTGTCCGTCAGTCTGTCACCAGGCTGTATCTTATGAACCGTGATATTTAGACAGTTGGAATTTTCACATTTTTCTATTTTTTCCGTAAAAAAATTCAAATATTATACAACTGATTTTTTTCTTTTAGAAATAGCTTGGAAGCGATCAACTTATTCAGAGGGCTATAGACATTAATGTATTCATTTGTATTATAATAACACTTTTTATAAAAGTTAAAGTTTGAATGTCTGAAAGCAGGTGAACCACCAGCTCATTGCCAAGTTCTTGCATAGAGAACCTATCGAAGACTACGCACCTGCGATATCTGATAGGGCCATTCTTATTCGATACCATGTTTAAAATTAGATAATCATTTGACCCGAATGGCGTAGTGGGTAGTGTACCCGCCTCCTGTGCCAGAGGATGTGGGTTCGATCTCCACTACTGGAAAAATATTGTGTGATGAACATAGTGTTTTTCTAGTGTCTGGGTGTTTATATATGTATAATATGTATTTATTTACAAAAGTATGTTTATCAGTTATCTAGTACCCATAATATAAGCGTTGCTTAGTTTGGAACTACAGAGAGTTGTGTAAAAAAGTGTCCTAAAATATTAAAAAAAATATATTATGAGGATAGAAAACAACATAAAAGAAAATTACTAAACATTCCCAATGATATTCCAAGCGAAAACAGAATTGAACAACTAAAAATAACGCTACTGTTAATACTAACATAAACAACGCGGCCAAGTGTGAGTTGGATTCGCGCACGAATGGTTTCGTACCATTATCTAAAAACAGCAAAAAAATCTCATGTCTGTGGTATTATATGGAAGCCACAATAAATATTTTTTTTTATTTTATTTTGTTTTCTACTAATTGTTGTTATAGCAACGGAAATACATCATCTGTGAAACTTTTAACTGCCCAACTATCACGGTTCACGAGATACAGCCTGATGACAGACGGACAGACGGACGGCGGAGTCAAATTAAAAGCCATGGGGTACGGAACCCTAAAAAGTCTTAGTCTCGTCAATTTTTTTTCTTAACAACTAATAAGTCTACTATAATTGTCGGGCTAGATATAGTAGACATGAAAGCAGATAATCACAAGTATTATACAATAACAAGGCAACAGGTTTCGAAGATTGGGCGGCTGCGATTCGGTATAGTCTTAAATAATGAAGACATCGAACCCTTAAATATAAGAATAGTGGCTCCCGTGAACGTCCATTTTATGGACAAGAAGACAAAGGAGCAAGCGTGGGCATTCTTACCTCATTAACCGGACGTCTTTAAACATACAACGTTTGTTAATTTTCTACTCCGCTCGCCCTCATTTTCTGAAACCCTGGTACTTCCCGATTTAGCTGTCATGAATTACTATATGACACATTAAACCTGTCCATTGCTAACAACACCTCGAAACGAGACCATAAACCAACAATATAAACCATTAACCGATTCAATTAATCCATCAAATACTCCCGACTGAATGAAAACTCGAAACAAGTCCATAGACTATATAGAGCGACATCGAACTTTTTCCACCACGAATGAATTCTATCGCGCTCATTAATAACACTTTCCCGCCATAAAGCTAAGCAGCGCAATCCACACTCGTTAAATATAACAAGGCACAATTTGTTCAAATAACGCGTTATAGCCGTAACTAAGGCGCTTCCATTGAGGGGAACCGAGAAACGAGGCTATCTCCCTCTAATGCAAGGAAAACATATCGCTCTCTCTGTCATGTCAGCTAGAAACGTCCAGTTGTCCTTTTCTAGCAATGGCGGCGCCTCAATTACTTTTATCGGTGGATAAAACGAATTAAAACTGTACCACGATTTAACGCCGTCTCTGTCGCGCCGGATTTGCTTTGCGCGGAACATGTGTCATTCCGTCGCTTCATAATTCCGGGATCGTTTGAGTTACGTGAAATTGCGGTAAAGAATGCAATAACTAATCGATTTAATACTTATATTAACCAACAATAAGTGAGTAAAATAAAAAGTTTACCATACAAAGTTCTTCAAAGAGCCGTGATAGCTCAGTGTCCGGGCGCTCGCCTTTAATTCAATATACTCGAGGAACCTGAGATCGATCCCGGTGCCGGCACCAATGGAGTTTTTAACTTTAAGTGCTGACTTATCACGTGCTCAGCGGTGAAGGAAAACATCGTGAGGAAACCTGCATATTTTCGAAATAATAACAAAAAAAAAATATTTTTCGAAGATATGTGAAGTTCGCAAGTCCGCAGTGGGGCCGCATGGTGGACTATGCCCTGATACCCTCTGTATAGAGGAGGCCTTTGCCCAGCAGTGGGACATGTATAGGCTGTTACTTTACTTTTTTTTTACTTTACAAAGTTCTTTAGCATGGTAAACGAATAGGTTTAAGTCTGTACATTCATCTATCGATTCGTGATGATAACGAACTCACAATTATTTTGATTTGTTATACATGAATAATGTAGCATAGTACATAATACCTATTATAAATACTACTTCCCTAATATCCGATATCATAATATTAGTAAAACATTTTTCCTTTATTGGTAGTTCAATAATTCAGTTCACACAAATTACATTTAATATGTAAGCATTTCAAATATCATTAGCATTAAAAAAATGTTGTTTTTTTTTTAATATACGACTTAAACGGCGGCTTATCGAACGGGCACCCATAAACTCATTGGTCGAGCAACCACAGTTCAAATCTCAGCGCCGTTGATACTGTTGACTGTCATTAAGTTCAGATTCATCTGAACTTCGCTTGGCGATGAAGGAATGCAACGCGAGGAAATTCTTCATGTCAAAAGGTCACAAACATTTGGCACAAACGATGGGAGCAGGGTTGAATTTAGGTGCGGTAAAAAAGATAGTACGAAAAATTTAAAAGGATAGTATTTGACACAAAAATATAGTACACTATTATTTTCATTGTAAACGCACAAAAATTAAATTATTTTACTCAAAAACTCGCAGAAAATTGTTATCACTTTGATTTATGAATAAGAATGGAACGGCCGTACCATAAAAATAATAAATTAATCGTACATTAATTATTTACATCATTGAGTGCAAAGTGACTGTTTGAGAAAGCGGAGTGTTGAAAAAAGTTAAAGAATTATAACGTGATTACCACCCAAAGAACTTCTTTGTTGGGTTTTCAGTGAATGTATAAATAATGAAATTATAGTACGTTTTCGTACTATCCTTAAATATGGATAGTATATAATAAGAAGCATGAAATTATAGTACAAGCACTATAATTATAGTACAAAATCCTACTCTGGATGGGAGTCCACAAATCACTGAAGTCATTTTAAACTTTTTCATTAACGAACAGGCTAAAATCACTGATATCAGTGTGTGTTGCCCAAAGTGCTCAAATTCTGTTGAATTCTATTCAAAACCGTATTAAGATGGTTAATGCATTCGCCTACTTACGACTACTACGATTTGCACTCCGACACACGAACAACAACGTTCAAATGCTGGCCAGATAATACTAAAAAATAGATTAAAAAACCACCCATAACTGAAACACAATCCTTACAGCGTATAAAACGAAAAATAAATAAAATCAATCGGCCACTAAATTAGTGCTCATCGCGAAATTGAAAAAAGAAAATTAAAAAAAAAAAAAAGCAACCGACCACTAAATTCTTACAGTCGTCGCGCGATTAAAAACGAAAAAAATTAAAAAAAAAAAAATCACCCGCGTCGCACAATGGAGGGGACAAATCGAACATGCTGGAAACGTCCACCTGCGCCACGAATGCGATATGTCATTACGGGAATGAAGATATTATATCGAGCGGCTATTAAATTTATTTATGCCTCGTATATCTGGTGGGATAGCGCGTAATTAATTCAAATAAGCGCGTCCTCCGCCACGCACGCGAGAATCGACAAAGCGATCACAATAATTCGTAGATCTACATACATCATAGACGTGTCGCGTAAATTCTGTTCCATAGTGAAATTAATTGACGGCTTCAGGATGATCATGTAATCACATCAAAGTATTTGTCACTATCGTCCAGAATGCAAACGTACAAATTAAAAATAAATACATGAAACAAGAAGCAAGAACAAAGAACAATCATATATTAACTTACATTTATAATCAACAATCTTGACAATTAATGACGCGAAAGAGAACAAAAATCATCGTTGTCTTACCAAAATTGGAAATTAAATACCTACCTAATTTTAAATTTCAAACATTTCATACCAGAGAAGAGTGATAATAAATAATTTTTAACAAAACAAAACGATTTCTTGTATTTACGCGATTACACATTATAAATGAAACTAATTTTACGGATTTATCGCGTTTATTTTTAATTTTAATTCCCGACGTTTCGAACCCTTTACAGCGTTCATGGTCAGTCTGTCCCGTGACCATGAACGCTGTAAAGGGTCCGAAACGTCGGGAATTAAAATTAAAATAAACGCGATAAATCCGTAAAATTAGTTTCATTTAAAACAAAACGACTTCAACAAGGAATCTAAAAATATTTTTAATACCTATAACATTTGAGGATTGCTCTCGATTTCTCTGGGATGCCATCTTTAGATCCGGGTTTCCTTATCATAGTACCACCCTTGGGATATCTCCTTTCCAACAAAAAAAGAATCATCAAAATCGGTTCCAAAAAAACTCCTTCTTTTTTGAAGTCGGTTAAAAATTTGTGAATTAATACAATATAAATTGGAAAGAATATACCTCGGGCGAATTAAAGACTAAGAACTAAAGTATGGTCTGTATTGTTTCAAGCTCAAAAAAGTAATATACAGAGAAAAAATTATGTATTTATGAAATAGCACTTAACTAGCTTCAAATTATATCAATAGATTAAGTAGAAACGACCCACCCCGGCATCCCAGGTGCAGTTTAGGTTTTTACAGTTAGTTCCCTAAAACCACATATACTAATTATTATTTACTGACAACTAAACGAATTCAATCAGAGTAAAGTGCCACCTGACATCTGTAACCTAAATGACCTGTGATTTTATATCAATTAAAAATAATTGGCCACGTCTAGACACTTCTAAGCGCAAAGGCACAAACGCGCGCCACGAAACAGTTTATGAATGTGAAAAAGAGAAAGAGCATAACACATTCCCGGCTGATGTGAAAGGGATAAACTGAGAATTATTACGTCACAGCGGGGCATCTCCCTTCCCCGTCAGCTTTATTTGTATAATTGTCGGTTGAGAACTCCCTCGCTCTCTATTAGCTGTACATTGCGTTACGCGCAATTATTTTTAACCTGTACGATATATAAAATTAATAAAGCACACACTGCAATATCTCATAAATTGTAAGTTCATTATTTGTAGAACGCATCAAAATAAATAAATTAAAATATTATTAATATATATATATATAGCTATGTTAATTTCAAACCGGGATAACTATGATTTTAGAACGCAAAACAAGGCTGTGTAGGTGACATCGATACATTCGACAAGTAAAAACAACAATTATTATAAAATCTTTGAAACACTTAATAATGTATAATAATGTATTCTTACGCGTACCAATATTTGTAAAATACACTTGAATACAGACACATCTTATAAAGATTTTTATATTGTTTTACAACTAAGCTTTCCAAGATTAACTTCGAAAGCTTAGTTGTAGATGAATTTACCTAGCTTTTTAGGCTCAATTAACGCCTGCGAGTAATGGATGCGGCACATTGGCAATTGTTCGGCGGTATCGAGTGGGCTGGTTGGCAGCTCGTTAGAATGGCGATCTTTTGCTTTATTTCCATAACAACCCGTATCTATCACTGTTAACGATGTTTATTCAAGCGGCTTAACTCGTGTGACCACGAATGCGGATGGACAGTTCGGGGAATTCGAGGAATTCGTACGGAATTCCTCGTGTTTATGGACACCGCTGGCTGCACTCTGCCGAGATGTTTTAAATCTTCCTTGTTTTACAATTTACGCTAGATATGAACGAAAGACGAAGTAGTTGCGAATTCGTTCAATCAACAATGTTTCGCCTTACATCTATTGAGTGTAATACGGAGTCGGCCTTTTAGTTTGGTGCGAATGAACAAAATGACGAAAGCCTTTTTCAATTTTGTAGTTGTTATACGAATGGACAGACCCGAAGATGAACCACGGCCTCGTAGAACGCTGGCGTGAACTGTAAATTTTACAATTTTCACATAATCTCGTGAAAGAGGCAATCGAAACCCATTTAAATTCAAAGTTGGCTAATTAACATGAGATAAACATTTCTTTTCCGCTGTCCCATTCAAAACTGAACCAATGGCCACCCTAACGTAATATAAGCCTACTTATCCATTCGCTCTAAGCACCGCTAATAGCCAACTCACGGTACTAACGCGGTAGCAATCTCCAGCAAAGAGAAACTCTTAGATGAAAAATAACAAACGGATTGGGTTCATATTGGAAGTCAACAGAGATGTCTTAACATTTGTCATACGATGGACGATGGACGATTCGAATCTATATTTATTTATTTATTTATTTATTTATTTACTAGTTGCACCAACAGAGTAGACACCATCACAAGTAAAAAAAAAAAAAAAAAAAAAAAAGAAACCAAAACACAAGATTGGTGCTACTCCAATTATAGGTACAAACAACATACAAATCATCAACAGCGTTACAAATTAAGAATTAAATTGAAATTACTAATTAATGATACAAATTAATAATACAAATTAAAACGAAATAAATGAATCATTACAATAAGAATAAAAATATAACAAAGAAAAAAAATTACCTCTATCACACATTAATTATGAACGAAATATCCTTTATAGTGGGTAGGTTACAATTGTTAAACTACAATCTGATGCATGTAATATTTGAATTTGTGCAATTTGTTTGAAAAAATATCCAAAAGAGGAATTTTTGGATCACATTTTAAATTACTGTCTACCACGCTTGTGTTATGAACCGCATTATAATTTCTCATTATTCTATTTAAAGGAGAAAATTGTCCTAACTTTGAGCGTGCTGTCTTTAAATTACATGGAGTATATTTCAATGGTCGTATATGGTATACTCGCGCTCTCTTAAAGTAACGGTTAGTTATCATTATTTCATGTTTCTCATGATGGTTTCCTTCACCGCTGAGTACGTGATAAGTCAGCACTTAAAATTGCAATTAACAATCCATTGGTCTAACATCAATATTTTGAACTTAAATTTTTCTTTTCTTATGTGAGAAAGTGGCAAACAAGCTGGCGTTAAACCTGATGTTAAGTAATAACCGCCAGCCCATGGACATTAGCAAAACCGTATAGTTGCAGATTCGTTGCCACCTCTTAACAGTGTGGTCTGTTGAGTTGCTCGTGTATATTGAATTAAGAGAGATGGCGGTATAAATAGTAATAACACCAATTGGCGTTGTTTGAGTTCCTCAGTCACGTTGCGCTAGTGTCATATCTATCTCGTATTTGTATATAATATCATTGATCCCGGCCATTTCTAGGATATTTCAACCTGAATTTTCGCCAGTGTGGTGCGTGGTGGTTTGGTGGACGTGAATATTGACGCATTACACGAAATTGATGGAATGAGAAATGTTACAAACAGCTAACTAGTAATTGATATGTAAAGTTATTGAAATATAAAATAACACTAAAAAGTTAAAAACAAAGTGAAAATAATAAAATTTTTTTTTAAAAAACAAGCTTTTATGCGTTTTATCATACAGGTACCCAATTTGTATAAATAAAAGCGTGTTAATAATAATAATAATAACAAATCTTATTATTCTGTTTTTTTTTATTACTAAGATATCTTACTATTAAGATTCCTATTATTAATGAAGTTTCTTTATTACTTCGAAATTATGCAGGTTTCCTCACGATGTTTTCCTTCACCGTTGAGCACTTAAAATTAACCAAGTCATTGATTCTGGCACCGGGGATCGGAATCAGGTTGCTCGAGTATATCGAATTAAAAGCGAGCGCGCGGACAATGAATGAATGAATTTGATGACTCCGTGGCGCAGTTGCCAAGGTATTGGCTTCGGCGTCAGTGGTCGTGGGTTCGATCCCCACACGGGACAACTATTTGTGTGACCCACAGATAGTTGTTTCGCATCTGGGTGTTTTTCCGCGTGAAATTTATGTTTGTAAAACGTCCTTACAACACAGGATAATGTTATCCTAAAGTAAAGGGCAATGTTTAAAAAAAATGAGCTATCATGTGTAAAGGGGCTTTTGAATATACTCTTGAATATTGTATACTATTAAATTAAGCTAATCTTATAATAAAAATTAATAAAGGAATGAAAGTGAATTGTTAATAAATAAAAATCCATATCTCCTTTCCTAAAATAATAATTCCTAAAATAAATATTATAACCTTTTATGAATCATTTCATATTGATAAACATGAAAATAATGTTATAAATAAAACTTATAAATAAAAACAAACATCTGGCAACCCAAAAAACATTAGCATTAGACACTGTGAAAAAAAAGAGGGATGTAAATTTTAACGGATGTAACATAAGATATATTGTGGATTTGTGGAATTGATGTGACCAATGTATTGTGTAACTCTTGTAATAATAAATAAGTGGAATTAAATAAATGTATTTAAATGTCTATCAAGGAGACTTTAATTAAATTCTAACAATTCAGAAGTGGGATTTACGCGTCTTTCTCGGAAAATAAACGTGTATAATAGTGGACAATGTTTCGCGAAAACAAACGAAGGTCGGAGGCACAACATCGATCTCGTTGCAGAAGAAGTTCAGTGTCATCGGAGCGGTCTAGGAGGAGATCCAGAGGTAGGCGGCTTTGTCGAGATGCGCCTAAGCGTCGAACGAATAAAGTGCGCTCGCGATCCCGAAGCAAGGATAAACATCATTCCCGTGGATACCGTAAGCATGTGCCTCAAATACAACCAAACTCTCCAGGTAAACATTTCGATCCTCATCAATCTCAAATTCGGAGCACGTCAAGAAAGGACGTGAGTCATCCTCGGGAAACAATCGTGGAGTCTCAGAGAATGTGTGATCAAGCCTATTGCATGGAAAAACCATGTAATAATTTAGGTAATGTTACTGACAATTGTAATACAGCCTTAATAGAAACATTAACTAAAACATTACAATCTATTACAAATGTAAATTCTCAAGTTAAAGATAAGTTCAATTATTTTAACGCAGTACCTGAATTTGATCCAAAAATAAAAAATCAAACAATAATAACTTGGTTGTGTAAGGTAAATGAATGTGCTGAGATCTATGGTTGGGATGATAAAGAGACTGCCCATTATGCCCTACCTAAACTTGTGGGAACAGCCAAACGTTGGTATGAAGGGCAGGCAACTGTTATGCATACATGGGATGTATGGCAAGAAAAACTTAAAGCTGCTTTTCCTACATATGAAAATTATGGTCATTTACTAACAGAAATGCTTAACTTAAAAGCAAAGTTTGGTGATAATTTAGAAGAATATTATTATGAAAAATTGATAGCTCTTAATAGATGTCACATAATAGGCAAAGATGCTATAGATTGTATATTGTATGGTATAGAGGATAGGTCAGTACGTTATGGTGCAGAGGCAGTGGGGTTTGATAGTGTTGATAAGCTGTTAGGATTTTAAAAAAATGTGAAACATGAACGAATTGACCGCAGTACAAATAGAAAATTAATAAAATTAGGATCAGATTTATCCCGCCCATTACAGAAGGTAGATACTAATAGAGTAGTTAGATGTTTCAATTGTCATGAGGTTGGAGGTATCTCTACGAATTGCCAAAAGCCACTTTTGAAGTGTCAGAAATGCATGAGACTAGGTCATGATAATCCAAATTGTTCTAGGGAAATTAGATTATTATTATATATATATAAAAATTATTATTTATTGTTAAAAGAAAGGGTTGAGGTTAAAAAATTGTCTTTAGAGTATAAAAGTAAATTTGATGAAAAATTTAAAAAGGCAATAATAATTTTGGGTAAATTGTTTACGGGTTACGTTGATTTTGGAAGTCAATGTTCATTGATACGTGAATCAGTTGCTCGAACAATAGTAGACCCTAGCACATGGAAATACAATAACTTGCCTTCATTACGTGGATTTGGAAATTCATTAATTAATCCACTTGGTATTTGTCACATAAAACTATCTGTTGATAGAGTATGTATCTGCGTTGATTTGCTCATGGTATCAGATAAGTATTTGAATTATGATATCCTATTAGGGCAGACAGCCACAGAACAGTCTCATGTTGAAATAATAAAAACGCCACAAGAATTAATAATAAAAGATAATAAATGTATTACTAAAAACAGGACATTAAGCTTGAAGTGTTTTGAATCTGTGCAATTATATGGTAGTGGTTCAATAAAATGCTATGTTAACAATAATTATTCAGGAGTAATCATAATTGAAAATGGATATCGCAAAGTGTACCAAGTTTTAGTAGGAGAATGTATGATTAAAAATGGTATAGGGTATGTTACAATAATAGATTCAGTAAATCAACCCCTCTTTTTCAATAAAGATAGTGTTATTTCTCGTGGATTTGAGTACAGAGATAATTTTGTTGAAATTAATTATTTAAATATCCTAAAACATGATAAAAATTATAAAACTATAACATTAGATGATTTAAATATTGGCCCTATAAATAATAGCCAAAAATCTGAATTAAAACAATTAATTGATGAATATAGAGATTGCTTTGCGGTGAACTTATCAGAATTAGGTCACACAATTGTTACATCCATGGACATTGATTTAAATGATAATAATCCAATAGTATACCGTCCATATAGATTAAGTCACACAGAAAGAAGTGAAGTTAGACTCATGGTGGATGAATTACTAAAATATAATATCATTAGAGAGTCATCCTCACCTTATGCTTCTCCAGTAATTGTAGTAAAAAAGAAAACTGGTGATAAAAGACTTTGTATTGATTATAGAGCATTAAATAAAAAAACATCCAAGCAACATTATCCTATTCCTCGAATAGATGATCAGATTGATAGACTAGCAGGGAATAAATATTTTTGCGCCTTAGACTTAGCTTCTGGGTATTACCAAATTAGTATGACTGAGGAATCCAAAACCTAAGACTGCTTTTGTCACACCAGATGGACAGTATGAATTTAATAGGGTCCCGTTTGGTTTAGCGAATGCACCTGCTATATTTCAGCGCACAATCAATATAGTTTTAGGTAATGCCCGCTTTGATACTGCATTAGCTTATATGGATGACATACTGATTCCTTCTACTAATTTTGAGCAAGGTATCGTCCGATTGCGAATCGTGTTAGAAAAACTACGTCAAGCTAATTTAACCTTGAAACCACAGAAATGTCATTTCTTTCAAGAGAGCATAGATTACCTTGGATTTGAGATATCGGAAGTTGGTATAAGACCAGGTTCACGTAAAATAGAATCGGTGATGAATTTTCCAGTTCCCAGGGATGTCCACAATGTGAGGCAATTTATTGGATGAGCTAGTTTCTTTAGACGTTTTATAAAAGGTTTTGCTGAGCTAGCACTCCCTTTAACAAAATTATTAAAAAGGGATGTGTCATGGCAGTGGGGTGACGAACAAAATAATGCATTTGTTAAGCTGAAAAATGCTGTGACGTCACGACCGGTCTTATCACTTTACAACCCAAAGTTGGAAACACAAATCCATACAGATGCAAGCAAACACGGAGTAGGTGCTGTATTACTACAAAAACAAAGTAATGGTATTTTTAAACCTATAGCATTTTATAGCAGGCAAACATCTCCAGAAGAGTCTCACTTTTCATCCTATGAGCTGGAAACTCTAGCAGTTATTTGCGCTTTGATAAGGTTCAGGCCATACATTCTTGGGTTGTATTTTACCATTGTTACAGACTGCAATTCCCTACGTGCAACATTTCTCAAAAGAGATATGGTGCCAAGAATAGCAAGGTGGTTTAGTCTTATTCAGGAATATAACTGCAACATTATATACAAGTCTGCCCAAGGAATGGCACACGTCGATGCACTTAGTAGAAATCCTGCTTCTCAGGAAATAGGTATTGTTAATGAAATTGAAACTTATGATATCCTAGTTATTAATGATGATTGGCTAGCAACTGTTCAGTTGGGTGATTCAGAAATTAAACGTATGAAGGATATTTTATCAAACACTGATTACAACGATATTGTAGAAATTCGCAAAAACTTCGTTCTAAAAAAGGATAGGGTTTATCGTATCACAGAAAACGGATTGAAGTGGGTTGTTCCAAAGGGTTGTAGATGGCAAATTTTACAAAAAAATCATGATGAAATAGGACATTTCGGATTTGACAAAACGCTGGAGCGCATAAAAGAGCACTACTGGTTCCCACGTATGCGTAGATTTGTAAAGAAGTATGTAAATGCCTGTTTAGAGTGCGCACATAATAAAGTTCCTTCAGGAAAAAAAACAAGGTTACTTACATCCTATTCCTAAGATTTCAAAGCCCTTTCATACAATCCACATTGATCATGTTGGACCATTTATGACAAGTAAAAGGAAAAATTCTTATGTGCTAGTTATTGTAGATGCTTATTCTAAGTTCATAGTTTTAAAAGCAGTTAAAAATACGAAGTCAAATACAACTATTACCATTTTAAGGGATTATTTCGGTACGTTTGGTATACCAGTACGGTTAGTAAGTGACCGCGGTACATCTTTTACAAGTATGAAATTTAAAGAGTTTATGAAGGAAATAGGTACAAAGCACATTTTAAATGCTGTCGCCTCACCACGAGCTAATGGTCAAGTGGAGAGGTATAATAGGACAATTTTAGATTCTCTGGCTGCTTCAAACCACGGAAAGGACGAACGCTTATGGGATGACTGTTTACTCCAAATTCAATGGGGCTTAAATAACACTGTGAATAAAGGTACAGGTAAATCTCCTTCAGAAATTCTTTTTGGTCTTAAGCTTACAGGTTCTAATGACGGTTGTGTTATATCTGATGTACAATTAGATGATGACAGCACTGAAACTTCTCAGTCAAGTAACGTAACTGAAATTAGAAAAGAAGTAGATAAACATATTAACAAGTCACAATACAAACAAAAACAACTTTTTGATAAGGAAAGGAAAGCAGCCCGAGAATTTAGTGTAGGAGAATTAGTCAGGATAGAAAGGGAGATTCATAATGCTGGTAAGAGTAGAAAACTATTACCAAAATTACAAGGTCCATATAGAGTAACAAAAGTTTTGGGTAATGATAGGTATGAAGTTGTCGATACTCCACTTACAAAAAAGGGTACTTCTTCCTACAAAGGAGTGTTTGCAGTGGATAAAATGTATCCATGGTTATGTTTTGATGAGAAAGAGAGTGATAATTCAGAAATGAGTGATAATGAGTATATTATGAGTAATGCAGATAGTATAGAATAAAAAGTATACTATAATAAGTGTATTTTGTGTAAAGCCACAAAGTGTGCATATAGACCCTAATAGTAATTTACCATAGAAAAGTTCTTTAGTTCTTGTTTTAAAAGACCATACCATGTATTAAGCATAGATAAATGCATTTTATTATACTATTAGTGTTTTGTATGTAAAGCACAAAGTGTGCATATATACTCTGTTAGCACAAAGTGTGCGATTGTTAACCTTGTAAAAGCACAAAGTGTGCATATATATCCTGTTAGCACAAAGTGTGCAATTGTGTACCTTATCAAGCACAAAAGTGTGCAATTGTGTACCATATCAAGCACAAAGTGTGCATATATACTCTGTTAGCACAAAGTGTGCGATTGTTAACCTTGTAAAAGCACAAAGTGTGCATATATATCCTGTTAGCACAAAGTGTGCAATTGTGTACCATATCAAGCACAAAGTGTGCATATATACTCTGTTAGCACAAAGTGTGCAATTTTGTACCATGTGAAGCTCAAAGTGTGCAAAAGTTATAATGATAGTAGATGCTAATTTTATACCATGATAAGCATAAAGTAGGCTATTAAGTCTTAAAATACACAAAGTGTGCATATAAACCCTGTTAGCACAAAGTGTGTAATTGTTAACTGTGTAAGAGAACAAAGTGTGCATATACAGCGTGTCGTTACCATCGCGACAATAAATGAACACTCGTCTAACGCTACTTGCCAATAATCATAAAAAAATATTAACGTTAAATAAAATCCATAATTAAAAAAAATATTTTTCAAAGAAACTAATTAAGTAAAAAAGAAACAAAATTTGTAACATCCTATACAACTCGCGCCACAGCGTCGTATTACAAGCCTCTCCTTCTAACAGTATGTTTTGTCTCTTTTAAATTCACTCAACCCATTCATATACTTTGTGACCTTTACAAATGAACTTTACGTTACGCTTATTACGCGTAATGTTTAATACAACTTTAAAAAGTTATCCCCTATATGTGTGCTCATTTATTGTCGCGATGGTAACGACACGCTGTATACCCTGTTAGCACAAAGTGTGCAAAATTTATAATGATAGTAGTTGCTATTATGTATGTGCAGTGTGCCAATAACAAATATTAATTAGAATTGATATTAATAGAGGATGAGCTATTTTGTTAATAGTTGTTGCAATATGTTTCACTATCTGTTTTATCTGTAATTTTCATACACGAGGACGTGTAATGTTATCAGGATGGACGAGTATAAAGGGGCTTTTGAATATACTCTTGAATATTGTATACTATTAAATTAAGCTAATCTTATAATAAAAATTAATAAAGGAATGAAAGTGAATTGTTAATAAATAAAAATCCATATCTCCTTTCCTAAAATAATAATTCCTAAAATAAATATTATAACCTTTTATGAATCATTTCATATTGATAAACATGAAAATAATGTTAAAACTTATAAATAAAAACAAACATCTGGCAACCCAAAAAACATTAGCATTAGAAACTGTGAAAAAAAAGAGGGATGTAAATTTTAACGGATGTAACATAAGATATATTGTGGATTTGTGAAATTGATGTGACCAATGTATTGTGTAACTCTTGTAATAATAAATAAGTGGAATTAAATAAATTTATTTAAATGTCTATCAAGGAGACTAATTAAATTCTAACACATGGGTGATGTTTTTATTAATATAAACTTTAAAAAGTGAATTTTGTTCATAAATTCCTTTTTAGGCGCTGCGGGATTCGATTGCGTATTCCGGCTAACGAGTCCAGATATATTACCAAGTAAGCTAAGCAGAACATTTCAGGCTACTAAATCGAGGTATATTCATATCGGATATACGCAAACACCGTAACAGTGAAGAAAAATTTAAATTTTACCCCAACCGCGACCATTCATGTCCGCCGTCCGCCATATTTATACCGCAGATTAAATAAATTGTTATTGACATACATTAAGGCCGGTGATTTTCGCGCGGGGACAACTTGAAAGGAACGCGAATGATATTTTTAAATTTCGAATCGTCTCGGAAACGGTTCCAATTTGAAGGGCCGAGGAAATTAAACGACGCTCGGAATTACTTCAAATGGTTCTGTATGTCGTTTTATACTCTATATAAGTTAAAAAAAAGTTGTGTCAGTGTTATTTTCGGTCAATACGATTTTTAGCTGGTAAATGATTATGTCAGGTCCATGAAAGATCTACTGAAAATTTTCAATTGATCATCTATTCAAATTAGTTAACATTATCTGAAACATAATTAAACCATAAAAATTGAGTAGAAAATTAAAATATTATTAAGTTTAGTAAGACAATTGTCTTTCATATATAGATACAGTAATTGTCCGAGATAAGGTTAATTAAAAAAGGTACATTGTGTGTAATTATGTACGCAGGTAAGATGCAAGTATTTAGCGTAACAAAAGAAAAGTAGGTAACTAAAAATTTTATACCCTGTGCCAGCAAGCTTTGTTTGTGAAGAAAGTTCGTCTGATGACGCTCACATGGGATGAAGGAAAATTAAAAATTGGCGCTGGTGAATTCTTCCACCTCTCCGCTGTATGCTTGAGGAACTGGGCTGCAAAACTCTTTTTTTTTTCCAGTCTCATCGCATGTTGTCAGCATCATAACAAACAGCATACACCTCATATATGTTCGATGTCAGTGCATCCATAATCAGGAGAGAAAAAGAGCTTAAAACCAATCCCTGATGTAAGCCTACAGCAATTAAATTATTACATTATACAAAGTAATACTGTTCTTCGTCTCATATCTATCCGAGCCACGCATATTCTTACGGAACCCTAATACGATTGAAACGGGCGGAATGCCTGAAATATCTTTATTTCGAATCAAAGACTCCGGTGCTCGGTTTATTAGTTTTTAAAGTGGCGAACAGATAAAAAAAATAAGACGGAATAAAATAAACCGAATAATAAAATAAAAAACAAAAAAAAATAAACAATTGCATATTCGCAAATAATACGCCGTGTTACTTGATATCGGTCTCTAATGAAAACGTTTAGCGGACAACGCTCCGGCGACAACCGTTCAGCGGGATGTGGACCTTATGCTTCGGTGATAAGGGCGACCGTGGAGGCAGAGATAAGTATCGTTGCAAAACGCAACGACACGGACGGTGCATCGCGATTACTGTATGAATGGCTTTATTTATTAAAATTAAAGGCGCGAATAAAGGTTTGGACACATGAGTTCTCGTACGGGAGCGATTTGCCCGACCGTTGCTATAAATAAAGTAGTGAAGTCTTTTAAATAATAAAAATGAATGTCTGCCCGTTTGTCCCCTATGAGTTCCTTAAACGCACATCAATTGTGAACGAAACTATTGAAGGTTCAGTACCCAAAGAGATATTTTTCAATTAATGTTTGCGTTCTATGGAAAAACCTTTAAATGTGTTGAGAACACTATTTTCTTTTCGCGGTATTCTAACGCACTTAGTACTTTTTTAATGTAAAAATTTGCCAAGCGAGCAGGTGGTTCACCTGATGTTAAGTGAATACCGCCGCCCATGGACATCTGCTACACCCGAGGGTTACAGATGCGTCGACAACCTTTTGGAAATTGGGCTCCAGCCACCTCACTCACCAGACGAAACGCGAAAGTATTATACTTTCACTTTACGCCGGTCTTACCTGGACGAGCCTGCCCATTCGTGCAACAGCCGAGGCTGCTGCGTGGCACTACCACCGTAATATTTAGTATCAAAACTGCCACTTAGTATCAAGAAGTTTGTATTATGAAGTTGTCAAACTGTGGAAAACTTGAAAACTATATTGTGATAATCTTCGCAACGATAACGCCATTATGTAGGTTCACATAATACTATAGGAATCCAGCAGAAAAGGACTTAACTCAAATATTGATACTAATTTATAGTTTATATCTTAAAATTTCGTACATAAATAGAAGGTTCATTTCACAGTGGAATAAGGGAGTCTTTGGAATAAATATAGGCCTCTTGTATCGCACGCCATGTTCTCTTATAACCTAAAAGAACATAAAAACGTTGAAGAGGTGACTCATTTTGTTTTAGCTTAAAAATGGCACTCTTGTGGAAACTCACCATAAAATTAGTCATGAAAGGCACCAGACTATTGTTATTGACTCATGTTTGAGTGCGAAAAGGGTAAAATAATTTTTGTATTGCGCAAGCATGATCCAACGATAGGCAATGTGCCCCAGCCTTATTAACGCTCCTAAACCAGCCCACGACTGAGGTATCCCCCCTCCCTCCCCCTCTAGTGCGTACCCTCCCAGCAGGGGTCCATTGTTGGGTCCAAACAAATGAACCTTCTCACAGAGCGCTCAATATTATAATTTGATATTTTAAAACGGATAAAGATATTAAGAGTCACGCTTTCTGGTGTTTATTTAACGCTCTTGAGCGATGTTTGAATTATTGAGTTGTTACCGGGGACCCGGGTCGTTACGTTTTCTCTACCTTTTTTATCTCCCCTTTACCTTTTTTTATCTTTTTCATTCCGGGCGTACAAGAGGCGATTAGTCGGAGGTCGACGGCTCGCGTAGTTTGTTTCTCTTTGTATCTTTTTCTTACTTTTGCCACTGAGTTATTTGTTTCGAGGCCATTGCGGTGTGTGTTAAAGGATTTGCACGATTCATGAATACCTGGTAGGGTCACACGACAGCTTCGGCTGTTGCACGAATGGGCAGGCTCGTCAAGAGAACTACCACTACCTCACAGAAGTGATGTGGAAGAATTACTCTTTCATGTTCCGTCTGGTAAGTGAGGTAGCTGGGTCCATTAATTTTAGCAACGCATCTGCAATCCCCCAGGTGTTATGGATGTCTATGGGTGGCGGAATGCTTAACATCAGGCATAGGCGTATATAGCGGGGGGGGCGGGTTGGCCGTGCCCACCCCAGTATGGTCTAGTGCCCACCCCAGGATTTTGGGTTACCGATTCGAAATTCTAGGATGGATACCTATGCTTCATTCTGCCAAAAGCAGATTGAAGCCGAACGAGGCGAGCGAGGTGCAATGTAGATATTGAATTTCTCGAATTTTCTCTACTATAATATGCATATATAGGTACTACATGTAAACCTTCCACTTGAATAATATATATTGCTGAAAATCGCATTAAAAATTCGTTGCGTTGTTTAACAGTTCTACAGTGTTCGATTTTTTTTTTGTAGTAAGGGCCCAGGCCCGCCCTGAAAAATAGCCCCACATACACACGTTCGATTCCCGGTGCCAGCACCGGGAATCGAACTCAGGTTGCTCGAGTACATTGAATTAATGACGAGCGCCCGGACACTGAGCTATCACAGCTTTAATGGGTTATTTTTGCCTTATTGTACGATGCTGATCAAATAGTAGTCTAAACTAATTGCCGTATCCATAAACCGGAAAAGCGCTAAACTATCATTAAAGTATTTTTTTATCGACTTCGTCTAAACTTGATACTGAAATTCGCTAATGGAGAACGAGAGATGAGATAGAACGATTAAATGTTGCAGTACTAACAAATATATGCCAGTCGACACTAATTGAATGTTACGAGTGTCTTCATAACAGATTCACTTTAACCGGCATTAAATTAATACTTTTAATAAGTAACATAACAGGGGAGATTTAGATCTAACTGACGATAGCAACAATTAAGTATAATGTGACACTTGGCTGTAAATCAAACAGATTTAACATCAACTTAGAAGCGGGGGCTAATCAGTTGTATGACCTAGTTATAACGATTTATCTAAGATCGCGTTTAACGACATGGCGTTAAAATGAGATAACGTTTAAGACCAACTCGACTTTAAGTGCTTAATTAAGATTGTGACAGAATTGCGTCTGCGACAACGTTTAACACGAATTCAAGACGCTTTTTAGGGCCTCGTTATTTAACAAGATAGAGCCCTGATTAGCTTTAGATGCCTGATTAGATAAGCTTAGTGCACGGGCGCTCGCTTTCAATTCAATATATTCTCGAGCAACCTGAGTCCAATTCCCGGTGGCAAAAATGAAACTGTTAGTTACAATTTTAAGTACAGACTTATCATGTGATAATCGCTTAAAATCTTCAGCATAGCGTCTTTAAACAACATCGGTTTGTAACAAAAAAGAACACGTTCCGAATCGTAAAGATAAACACTTTAGTTTAAAAATCGTATCGAGCGTTAACGCGTTACCATAACTGTTTTAACTCCGACCTAGACGATATTAAATTATTACGCGTCAAACGTGTAGTGTTTATTCCACGCAGTCGAAATTGATGCAAATATGTGATTGTTATTAACAAAATAGAGTATTTTCGTTATTAAGCAATGGCAGAATTCTTGCGGTACGCATTGCGATTTACAAAAGGCAATATAAAAATGCTTACATTACACTTGTTGCAATGTGGAAGATACGTTGTGAAAGGACGGACCTTTAATAAGGCCGGAAAGAGGAAATCAATATTTATGTTATAAATGTGCTAGCATTAACATCTGTGACATCTATGGGGTGATGTTGTAAAATCTATCTTGAAAAAGAATGGACTTCAATCTTTCCACTTATTTTGAAGTAGCATTTATTTTGAACTAACACAAAAGTAAATGTTATTTATTCAGATGTTATCCACTAATTGCTATATGATGGAATTGAATCAACCTTTACAAAACGGAATCTTAACTATTTCTGGAATTGAGAAAGGTATGGATTGGTAAATAATTGCAACCAATGAAAACTTCCTTAATTGTTTGGGCTACATAAAATACTATTAATAATTCGTTCTATTATGTTGTTGGCTACTTGTGATTGAAATTACATGGACAACCTTAAAGAGAATGAAATAACTAGGGTCAGTTACCATAACAGTCAGTCGAGTCGTACGGAGGACTTGATACTTCCCCAAACAAGCCAACCCATTCGTTCAACAGCAAAAGTTACTACATGGCCCTAACGAAATGTAAGCACAAAGCTCTAAATATCATTCAAACCTGTCATGATAATATGATGGAGGAAAGAGCTTACAAATAATTATAGGAAAACTTTCGAATCGACCACATCAGTTTCATAACTAGGTGTAATATTCTCCTCTATATACATAACATGAAATAAAATGAGTGAATCAATGTTTTCATACCTTATTTCTGAAGCGAATAACTAAATTAATCATTCGAGTTTCCACGTATTTCACGTATCCTAGCGTTTGAAGGTAAAAAGAGCTAAGCGAGCGCCCTGGGGTAGACCCGGCCGTTTGGTAAATACCCGCGCTCATTAACATATAACTTAAACGTCACTCAGAGTGACGGCGCTTGAGTGAGGAGTTAATTGAAACCCTCCGAGATGTGGACATGTTCATTTGGACTCGTGCGGCCCGCGGCGTTGCTCGCTTCGACTTCGATATGCGCCATAATGAGGTAGAGAACGTGTAATTTGTATACATTAGTATTTTATGGAAATATTACACAAATACACTGTGTATATCAAGGTTAACATGCCAAAAAGTAAACACCCGAATTTGTTAGATTAGTATTTCATTTATTTTCTTACAATGATTTGTAAAATAAATAAATAAATATTTCAGGACACATTTTTGCACAACGTTCTCTAGTCCCAAACTAAGCAACGCTTGTACAATGGGTACAATATAACTGATAAACATACTTTAACATACTTTTGTAATGTAAATAAATACATATTATATATAAATAAACATCAAGACACTGGAAAAACGCTATGCTCATCACACAGTATTTTTCAGTAGTGTGGATTGAGCTCAATACGCCAATCGAGTCGTCAAGTATGCTTTATAACATGGGCATATATATAATTATACATTCTCAAACGAGCAAACGAGCTGGCGGTTCACCTGACGTTAAGTGATAACCGCCGCCCATGAACATTAGCAACAACCGTAGGGTTGCAAATGCGTTGCCTACTTTAACTAAATGTGGGCCCCGGCTACCTCACTCACCAGACGAAACGCAGAAGTGTAACACTTCTACTTTACGCCGGTCTTCTGTGAGTTCGTGGTACTTACCCGCATGGACCTGTCCATACGTGCAACAGTGTTGCGTGGTCCTACCACCGTTCAAAGAAAGATTCAATCACTCTGTCTCTACAGACACGCCAAAAACGGTTGATAAACAAAAGAGTTAACCACTCCTGAAGAGGAATTCTTCCTTACACCATTATTAGTAGGAAAAAAAATGTTTGACGCCAGCTGTATTTAGAGATTAAGTTTGAATATTGCACATCAAAAAGAAGTAAAAAAAACACTGCAGGGCAAAGGCCTCCTGCCTGCAGAGTGTATTCATGCATAGTCCACGTGACCCCACTGCGGAATGGCGGACTTCAAATACATTTCGAAGATATGTGTATCCTCGAAATATGTTTTTTTGTTATTCTGTCCAAAATATGCCTAAGTTCCCTCACGATGTTTTCCCTCACCGCTGTGCACGTGATAAATCAGCACTTGTAATTAACAATTTCGTTGGTGTACACGTAGATTCGAACACAGGTTGCTCGTTTATGTTTTAAAAGTTTTTAAAGAAGTATATACTACTTTATCTAAAGGGCCTTATCGGGACCTTATCGCTATTAGCAACCCCTCTAGTATTGCGAACGTCACATAGCCGTCAACTTCGCCACGAAAAATTGCAAGTAACATATATATATATATGAGTAGAGACACGAATCTTTGCATTTAAAAATTTTGGAAACAGTAAAACGTGCGTTACTCCTGAAAGAAAAACTTTGCTGAATAATACGGCTGACTTATTAAAAATAAAATAAAAATATTTCGGACACATTTCTTACACAACATTCTCTAGTCCCAAATTAAGCAACGCTTGTACTATGGGTACTAGAAAACTGATAAACCTACTTAAACATACTTTTGTAAATAAATACATATTATACATATATAAACACCCAAACACTGGAAAAACACGATGTTGATCACACAATATTTTTCCAGTACTGGGGATCGAACCCACACCCTCTGGCGCAGGAGGCAGGGTCACTACTCCCCACGCCAATTGGGTTGCCAATACTAATGACTAATAGGTAAGCTTTCTTTAGGACGACGTCACGGATTGTGGATCTTATTCCGTGAGCTGATGCGATTCCGCTTGAGCCATTTTGTACGATCTCTGCATATTATTTTTCACAGGTGTTTTTTTTTATGGGAAAAGTTGCCAAGTGAGCAAACGGTTCACCTGATGTTAAAGGAATACCACCGCCCATGGATATCTGCTACACCCGAGGGTCCCAGATGCGTTGACAACCTTTTGAAAATTGTGCTCCGGCCACCTCACTCACCAGACGAAACGCGAAAGTATTATATTTCCACTTTACGCCGGTCTTCTGTGAGGTACTTACACGGACGAAACTGCCCATTCGTGCAGCAGCCGAGGCTGTTGCGTGGCCCTAGCACCGGAAAAAGTTATTTTGTCGGTACGAAGCTATGGAGCATCTATAATTTTCCATCAAATTTTATCATTTCAACAACATCTTTAAGGTTATGTTAACCGCCAATGACGAAAAATTAGACAATAAGAATAAAAGAAATGTTTTCATTGACTTTGAATTGAATTGAATGATTCTATTGACAATTTGTATAAATGAAAGATAGCGAATTAATTTCTTTCAGCTCTCAATCTATTCACAAGCAATTAATAAATTATCTACTTGAAATAAACTCGTTATCATAACAAAAGCCATAGCGTTAAAAAATAACTAGATAACTCAATAAAGATAACCGCCGCAACGCTGTGGTGCATATCGATAAGCAACCCTTGACTATCAACTACCTTACCACGTACCTCAATACCGGGAGTCGTTTAATCGGAGAAGAATTCGACTCGACCGTCAATCGGAAACCTGACGCAGTTGCCGACCCATCAGATGCATCGTTAGGGTCAAAATCGTTTGGATCACCGTCGGGGTGCCACATTCGCTACCGCATGACAAACAAGAGCGCGGGACCATAAATCACGTTCGAAACGTTTCGCCAAACAATGGTAGGCAGCGGCCGGGGTGACGGACTCCGAGTCATCGCCCGCTAATGAATCATCCGCGGTAAGCAAGGATTGCACTATCTCGAAAATTTCGCAGGGTTCCGTACGTGAAATTTAATGTATTTACAATTATAGAGGTATGCCATTGTGCGCAGAGAAAACTATTGGACAAATTTCAGTTGATTCTACTAAATTTTTTAATTTTTATACAGCGTGTCGTTACCATCGCGACAATAAATGAACACACGTCTAACGCTACTTGCCAATAATCACAAAAAATATTAACGTTAAATAAAATCCATAATTAAAAAAAAATATTATTCAAACAAACTAATTAAGTAAAAAAGAAACAAAATTTGTAACATCCTATACAACTCGCGCCACAGCGTCGTATTACAAGCCTCTCCTCCTAACAGTATGATTTGTCTCTTTTAAAGTCATTCAACCCATTCATATGCTTTGTGACCTTTACAAATGAACTTTACGTTACGCTTTTATAGGTAAGGGTGTTCTAAAATTCTTTGTTTTGGAAAATTTAATAACTCTGTAAATATTGATGTTTAAAGAATTTAAATGTTTAATACAACTTTAAAAAGTTATCCCCTAAATGTGTGTTCATTTATTGTCGCGATTGTAAAGACACGCTGTATAGCTGATCTGTATACTGATGGATTATTAAAATTTGTAGACGAAATGTACGATGAGTTCTTCGTCGATATGGCAATCAGCCGTTTAGCTTAGTGGTTAAAGCGTCAGGCCGCGAATGCCGAAGACGTGGGTTCGATTCCCACAGCGGCGACAATCTTTTCGTACTTTTCTACATATTTTAATGTTCAATCTTAAGTGCAAAGATTAGCACTATGAACAATATAAAACTTCAAAGTTATTAATCATAACTGCAATTATTGTTAACGTAACTCGAGGAACCCCAAAGAGTGCTACAAAAAACTTAACAGAGTCGACGTAACGTTTTAAAACAAACCCGAATCATTAGCCATCATTACGTGAGCGATCTCTGTCGTTAATCATTAAATCATTATAACGAGATGCGGTTCTAAAGATCATTATCTCCTTGTCAGCTATTTGAAATACGATTTGGTTGTTGTCGACTCACTCTGCCTTCGATAAAGTTAAAGCGATAAATGTTTTATTATGATACAGAAGTTATTGTGTATTAGCTCAAATTATTACGTCTTAAATTACTTTTATTAACAATTCAAAACTGGCTGTTCACCAGGTGGCAACGAATAAGAAGAAACCTAAAACTTGTGAGACGGTTAAGGTGTTTTAGAGTAACGTAGTATTAACAAACATAATCGTATTCGAGTCGTGACTATTTCCTGTGAATTGTACGTAAACACAGCAGAGAAAAGTTTTTCAACAATTTACCTACGTAAAATTTAATGTATATAAATACAATGATAGAGATATGACATTGTGTGCGCATCACAGAAAAACTAATGGACAGATTTCAATTATTGATTATATTATTCCTCGTTAATTAATTTGTTAATTTAGATATCAATGTGATTAACCGTTAGGGAAAAGTACCTTTCGTTATTTTTCCCCAACGCGTCACAAGAAGTACAACTTCAAAATCATGTGTACCCATATATAACGCATATTGTAATAATTGGCAATTGAATTAAATTTTTCCGTTCCGTAATGCAAAGTTTGTAAATTTAATGTTATTTATAGTGAGTAAATTTATAATTATAAGTAAATGTTATTATTGTTGTTAAAGTCGTCACCTATCTCTGCAAGTGCCGCTGAAAACCAGCAATCGTAAAAAAGTTTCTCGATGTAATGCTGAGTGGTGACTTTATTTGTGCATTGATTTCCAAATTTTAATTGCAATTTTTTTATTTTATGTTTAGTTTGTTATGAACCAAATTTTTATCTAAATTAAATCTATCTTGATCTCTGATGACGTTATGAAAACAAACTTAACCTCATTCTGCAATCTAAAATGGTCCGAGTGATCTTTATTTAAATTAATAAACCCTTTACTCGTGAAACCGCCTTTTACCTTATCTGGCGTCGTTCCGATCTTTAAAACACATCATAACCCTAATTATAAACGTAAAACCCAATGTATGTCGATGTAATCTGTAACATAATTCATCTCTGAGTCCGAATGCTTCAAAGTGACGTGTATTTATTTTATGGTCATCGTGTAGAGTTACCGGAAAGTGGGTCAAGACCTGTAATGACTCATAGTCTAAAAATGCACAAATTCTAATACCATATGATGCTAGCCTAACGCCCGGTTTCTTAAACACCGATCATTGTAGAATGACTTCTACTACTATTCAGCTGTTGAAAATGGCGTTTCAAATGTTATTTAAGTTGCCAAAAGGATGGTTAAACTCTTTAAATTGATTAGTGTTTCAGAAACCGGGCGTAGTAACTCTCAAATAGTGGTTGGAAGAAACCACTTAAATTAAGTGTTAATGTAACAATTTCTTACAACAACGCTGTTCATCGTCGTGATTATCATTTCAGCCTGTTCGAGTCCACTGCTGAACATGGGAGGCCTATATCAGCCACATATACAAGTGTAAAAGTACGTTTGTCGGCAATCCTGTGACTTCGTCCGAAACGGGTAGTCCTTAATGTTGTTAATTGTGGGCGAGGCACCACCTCGCTGACAATTAACAATTTTGATCCCGGTATGGATAAAACGCGATGCATCCATAAATACTACACACATACATACAGAACATACAGACTCCTGTCAGAGTACGTACAGGTATCAGGGCATAGTCCACCATGCGGCCTCGCTGCGGATTGACGGTCTTCACGTCATATCTTCTGTGTGATACATTAACACTTAATTTATGTTTTAGAAGTTTCATTCGATACCGGCATTCGAACTCAGACTGATCTAGTATGGTAAAATAATAGCGAGCAGCCGGTCAGTGAGCTGTCGCAGCCCAAAAAAGCACTACACTATTCTGTATGACGCATATATCACAGCGAATCACTGCGGACACTAATTAAGGTTTTAATTACGTTATAAACCTCACATTATTGCATTCTTAAGCGACGTTTTAACGAAGCTCAGCCTGACCAATATGCGGTTTGACCTCATAACGACCATACTTACCGGCGTTCTCGTGTAAATGACATTTAATGACCACAAACCCGTCACATTTCGTATAATTAAAGCAAGTTTACATTTATCACCGTAGATAAGAAAGATATGCTTACCCGATATCTATTTACATACATCCGTAAAAAACGTGAATAGTGTAACTCGCATTTTTTATGTTAGAAAATGCAAACGAGCTGGCAGTTCACCTGATGTTAAGTGGTAACCGCCGCCCATAGACATTTGCAACACCCGTAGGGTTGCAGATGCGTTGCCACCTTTAAATGAAGTGAGCCCCGGCTACCTCACTCACCAGACGGAACGCAGAAGTATAACACTTCCACTTCACGCCGGTCTTCTGTGAGGTCGTGGTACTTACCCGGTCGGGCCTGCCCATTCGTGCAACAGCATCTGTTGCAAGGACCCACCACAGTTCTAAGTTAAATCTTGTCAAAAACCCGTTCAGATTCAAAGTGCCAAATGGGCGAACAGATAGGTCCGAAAGAAATCATTTGTAGGTGGACAAAATTATTACATCATCATCCTCGAAAACCTGAAAATATTAACACTTGGTCAAAATCATTAGAACGCCAAAACGAAACTACTGCCTTATGTGGGAATCAAACCAACGACCCACAACGTCGTAAGCCATAATTTAACATCTACGCCAACCGTAACCGAACCGTCGAAATACCGTAAAGTGTTAACAGTGTAATTTCTTTAATTACTTTTTTATTTTTAAAGATATCGAGAGGCACATAAGAGCAATGAGTTTACGTTTCTATCTTATATCGGTTTTTTTTTGTTAAAAAGAACCGACTTCAAATCTGTTAGCACTAAAATGTTTAAAATTATACTAAATTTGCCTAACCTTTAACA
Source organism: Iphiclides podalirius (assembly GCA_933534255.1). NCBI lineage: Eukaryota > Metazoa > Arthropoda > Insecta > Lepidoptera > Papilionidae > Iphiclides > Iphiclides podalirius. The sequence goes on along the minus strand of OW152838.1, from coordinate 1,693,506 downwards.
ATTTTTGGGGTCGGTGCCATTGTCCACCATGGGTAATGGTTGTACACCCCAATTAATTTCGTCACTTATCAGCGTCGAAGGAACAAAGTACGTGTCAAAGGCTAATAATGTAGTCATGAATTGATCATTAGTACACAGACTTGGTACTAATCAAGCTGTTCTCGCTATCCTCAATTAGTGGGGAACAAACCAAAAGGGACACTCAATACTGTCACCAATAAAGGTCACCAGGTGCGAGGTTATTTACGCCCCATACCTAAAAAACGCCAGCGCGGAGATACCGGGGGTGGGAGAAAAAAACTTATCGGCGGTCCTCATCGTCCCGGCCACAGATTTAGTGGAAATTACCCCGGGATCGATGTCGAATTTAGATAAAATAATGGCCCGCACCACCGCGACAGATGCGCCGCTAGATTGGGCGGCATTCCAACGGGCGACAAGCTTATCGTTATTAATTCATTATGTTTCATAAATGTTCGGAATATTTGTATTGCGTTGTAGTAATTCTTGTTAAAGACAAAACATTTCATTCAACGACGCGCTGTCGAGCTATAAATTTTATCTAGACGATGGAAACGTAAGTAATGTTAGAATTTTATTCTTAATTATAGTAGCAAATAGTACCTTAGCACAGTTAACGTTTGAATGCGGGGCTTTTAAGCGTGGTGTCAATGATTATACTCGATTCTACTTACGTTCGATTAGTTAATTGAGCCAAATAAAATGGCGACCGCATAGAACCCAATCCCGTTAAGTTTCCCGCGTAAAAAAATTATGACGCGCTAACTCAACTACTTAGAATTTTATTGTAAAACACTAAAAGCATCTGTTCCTTTTACTTCCGACTAACATTAGGTCTATAGCTTAGGCGCCGGCGGTTGTGGGTTCGATTCCCACACGGGACAAGTATTTGTGTGACCCACAGATAATTATTCCGGATCTGGGTGTTCCTAAGGAGGGAAGCCGTCAAGCAGTGCGGTCGTAAAACTAGCCAATGACAGTATAATTAACATGTTGCGCTTAGCCCAAAGGTGGGATAAGGGCGTGAGGAAGAAAAAGAAAATGTAGGTAATGTTCGAGTAAATAAATAAATCATATTTCTAAAGTGAATATTTAAATGCTAAAAGTTATCGCATCCCTATAATGGAACATTTCAAAGTCTAAATTTCTTTATTCTATAGAGGCTTACTAGTGACCCGCCCCGGCTTCGCACGGGTGCAATGCATTATACATATAAACCTTCATCTTGAATCACTCTATCTTGTAAAAGAAACCGCATCAAGATCCGTTGCGTAGTTTTAAAGATCTAAGCATACATACAGACAAACAGAGAGCGGGATGACTTTGTTTTACACTATGTAGTGATTAGCACTAAACTAGAAGAGACTGACTGTCCAGAGAAGAACCTGCAAGAAGCTTGTTATTTTTATTACTAATTAACATAAGTTTACATGATCATTTAGGTTTAAAACCGGCAGCAGCCAGGAGTCTTGCTAGTGTAGAGTACGACATTATAATTTCCATTAAATTGGCTTTTACAAAATGTTTAGGGATTATTGTCATTACAAGACATACCTAACCATGAGGTTAGGTTACCTCATGGTTAGGTATGCCTTTAATTTAGTGTAGCGTAATGTAAATATAGTGTAGTTAAAAATATATATATATATGTATATATATATATATATATATATATATATATATATGTATATATATATATATATATATATATATATATATATATATATATATATATTAAATATATATAATGTATAGTGTATAGCCCAATTGTCAACGCATCTGTAACCCTCGGGTGTGGCAGATGTCCACGGGCGGCGGTATTCACTTAACATCAGGTGAACCGTCTGCTCGTTTGACAACATTTCGCATAAAAAAAATGTGTGTATGGTGTGTATGAACACAAAATACACTATACAAACACATAGAAGGCATTTGTACACTATCCGTACACACAAACATACATTCAGCTCAAGCTAACAAAAACGCGTTAATATCGGTGACAGATAACCTAACCTAAAAAATAACACCATTAGCCGCCATTACTCGACGCACCTAATTATACAACGCTTACGCGCACAATATAAATTAATTAAGACCAAATTCCGAGATCAGATCTCACCTGGGCCGTTACGTCACGCTCTGCCATAAGCACTTATCGGAGATCGGTATAAATGTAAATCCCTACTAATAATGATAACAAGAATTTGTGTCAGTTTGTCTCTGACGAAAATAAACTATTTTACATGTAGTTTTGAGCCTTTTGAGCCAATGTGTGAACTTGCACCGGTTTTTGGCATGGAATAGTAGTCTTTTCTCGTCTAGAATATTCTTAGGCTGTTAAAGAGAAACGGACTGACAGACTGCTAGTGGTAGATAAACAGAAAACAAAAAGATACTCATTTCGTAATTTCCACTTTCAAAGAGGAATAACTTAATGGATTAAAGTCTGTGTAGAAATCTATTTTTAAATTAAACAAGACTTTTAAGGTTATAAATTAGGAAGCACGCAACTCGAATAGTTCCATTTCGAATGAGGATTAAATGTCGATCGGTTCGCTGGTAAATTACGAGATGGAGGCGAGCGTCGTCACGGGCGAAGCCTAGTCCATACAAAGGGAAACAAAACGAGCTCTTTAACGCCGCAAGCTTTCCCGCCCAATTAGTTTATTGGCGTACACGTGTCCTTCGGGGAACGCTCAGATAACATCGCCATGGGACCGGGATCGGCGCGTACGGAACGCGGACTAATGAACGACGAACGGACGAATGATCGACTGTCGGGTTGCAAGCACAAAAATGTAAATGGCCGCCTTGTAACCTATTTATAATTTTATGACTAAATTAGTACGGTTGCAGTTTCGTTTAACAACCGGTTAATTTTTCTTTCATATCGTTTCTTGTTGATTGCAAGCTCATATTTTTAATCTGTTTCGTGATCGTTTTCGTGTTGTTTTTACCCTTTTCCTTGATAAATTTTGCCACCTTAAAATGATTGTCCTATTTCAAGCGATATGTCTATGCCGCCACTATGAACACTATGGCATTTAATCTTAGCAATCTATTAAGTTTTAATTAACAAAATGAACAAATAACTTGAATATGTACAAGTAATCATCATCACTGTAACTTATGAAATTAATGTGCACAAAATAAACCCATGAAAGGTTTTTCGATTGCTCTTTGATATAACACGAGGAGATTAGGGTATATACTTATTAGTAAATTGTGAAAGAGTGCTATAGAAGTTTTATATCTGTAAAACTTTGTACACATAATAAGAATGATAGACATAATCGCATACGAATTTCAAGATAAACAAATTGGGCTTTAAATTTCGCGCGCTGACGCAAATTCCTAACAAGCGATAGTAAAATTAGAATTGGGTTTATTCAAAAACATTGGTGCATTTATCGATGACTAGATATCTCGATGTTTCAAAACTAACATGTGCGTAATCGATATCGAATAAACATTATTTATTTACCACGTCCGTTACGTCACACCTTACCTTAACAATAGTAAATTTATATTACGGCCGTGTAAACTAAAAACAAGGCACTATCGCGTCCGATACCCAATTAATAAAAAAACTCACCGTTTTCCTTTTGTAAATGTTTTGTTAAACATCTAAATTTGGCCTTTGGGAGACGCCATCTTGTTATAGCGCGCCCGGACTTTTATTTATTTTGACAGCCGCCGTAAATTCAACCAGTTTTTGTGGCCGCAAAGATTAATCACCTATTATTTTGGTAATTTTAATAGGCAAAGGTGTTGGGAGCACTTCTTGGGGTTCCTTGGATGTTTCTTCGCTAGTCCGTGCGCAGAGAAATTTATTAATTGCCGAGTAGCATATCTAATGGAATGGTTTTTTATCCGCTCTAATCGTGTAATCATTTTTAATTGATGACTTGTGTCTTAATTTTTGAATGTACTTGGTGACACGGAACACAGGATATAAATATATGAAGAGAATTCGTCTGTGGTCTCCGTATTTTTTTTTAAATTTTTTAAAGTTTAATTTATAGCCGCCAATGTCATGTTCAACCAGATCTATGTTTATATAATAACTTAATGGTATTTATTTTACAATATTGCAATAAAATAAACGATGAAGAACAAATACGTCGTCTTGTGTTATAGTGCTCCAATGTTTACATTATTTAGAAAAGAAATGATAATAAAAAAAACATTACATTATTTCCGAAGGTTTTGACACAATAACTTCAAACGGAAATTACATTTTACTTTAATTATCTAGACATGATATTTAACATTTATATAGACCATTAACTGAATTCTATAAGAGATATTTAGAATTAATTCAATTGACTGTCACATTTATTACATAGTACTTACGTATTATATTAATAAAATAACAATAAATAATAATTATAGTATGTGACATGTACAGTATAAAGTAATTTGATTTTTATTTATTGAGCGATGTTTAAATATTACAGAACCCATTAGAATATTATTAGCCTAAGAGACTTCAATTGATCAATCGGACAATCCAAAAGTGTTACTGGGCAACCCATAGCTATGTCCATGGACAATTTATGTTGTCGGATTACTCGACTTGTCTACGAGATCGTTTTATTTAAAGCAGTTTGTCTCTGGTGCAATTTATAGAAACCTCATGCCCTATCTAAGCAATTGATCGCGTTCATATCAACAAAAACAAATCGTCGTAACATACGTAACGTAAGTAATTATAACAGATAATATTTATGGCTGTTAATTAGTTTCGTTAATTAAATTGGGTGATAAGGAGTAGTAGCTTCGAAGTTTATTCGTTATTAAACAACTACACGTGCTGTTATAAGGGATAGTGAGATCCTAATACAGACTTCAGTACCGTTAATGAAATTTTTAATTGCAATTTAAAGTATTACCACCTACTAGTCGTGAAGAAATCTATATTCCTATATCTCCTCTTTTTTTCATGTGACGAGCTGAAGGTTCACCTGATGTTAAGTGATAACCGCCACCCATAGACATTTGCAACACCCGTAGGGTGGCAAATGTGTTGCCACCTTTAAATAACGTGGGCCCCGGCTACCTCACTCACCACACGAAACGCAGAAGTGTAACAATTCTACTTTACGCTGGTCTTCTGTGATATCGTGGTACTTATCTGGACGTACCTGCCTATTCGTGCAACAGTGAACACTGTTTCGTCACCTTACCACAGATAAACCACAGCTAATAAAAGAAGACCTTTTTATATGAATAATCGAATCTTTAGTGAGTTTATTGCTTAGTCGAGGGAATAGTGACTTTATTTACTTCCGCCGGTTTCAATGTTCTATCTAAATATAATAGATTTGGTTACCAACGATAGGTACCTATTTGACATTAGTTCCATAATACTTACGTCAAAATTCTATCTCCAATAACCAAATCTATGTGTTGACAGAATATTGAAAACGGCCGTTAGTCGGTGCGGTTTTTAAAAATGGAGATAAGCAGTCATTTGTAAAAGAAAATAAAGATCTTTTAAAACGTAACATTTGACATTAGTTCTATGAATTTATTTTTATAATTAAATTAAATGTACATTTGATTTTAATATTAAGCCACATTTGAAGGCACAGCTCCATTTAATAATTATTAAGAGTATAAAAATGCTATTTACTTTCGAGTCCTTGCAATTTCGTTGATTCATATGTTAAGGTGAACTAGGCGAGGGAACTAGTGACTAGCTGATTGAGAGAACGACCCTCGTATATCAGTATGATCAATTCAAAGAGGTTAACCAACCTTTTGGCAACTTAAACAAAATTTGAGAAGCCATTTGACGGCCGATTAGTTAACTTCTACGATAATCAGTGTTTCATAAAGTTATGTACATATAAAGGCGTGTGCGTCAAGGCTACAGAGTTTATTAAAGATCTGAACATACAAACATGAATGCCTATGTACGTAATACGTGTAATTTTAGCAAATAAAGTAGGTTAACCAGAAATAGCACACCTCGCGATCTCTCATAACTTGTACCACACGTCGCGTATGATCAATTAAAGCTTCAGGCCGCTGCGGCCCGTTAATAAGCGGACGGTCAGCTCGCCCGCTGTAATTAATTACAGCCGTAATAGCACGCGGACGAATCGTTAGACAATTTGTGAATCGCTCTGTCTGTATGCGCATTAATTAATAATCGGATGTAATGGAGAGGCGGTGGCCGTATTTTATGGTTTCGAGATTAATTCGGACTGCCACCGTTGGAAGGTGAGATCTATAGCGGTTTTTATTAATCAAACTTTAATATATCAGGCAGTCTAGTCTGATTATTACAGATGGTCTAGTTATTTAGTTGCCAGCCTTTATTTCGTCTATAAGGGTAGATGATAGGATCATCTAATGTTAATCGATCACCACCGTCGAAGGATATTAGCTACAAATGCAGGGTCACAAATGTTGCCAACCTTTAAAACTCTGTGGACGTCACTCAACAGAAATGCGCAAGTATTTACACTTCAACTTGACGCCATTCTTCAGCTACTTTGACACTTCTACTACTTACTTCCTTGGACTGGTAAAACATTCGTAAAACTTTGGTGCGACGTTTAAAATGTACGGAATCCTATAACTGCCAAATGTCCAATTAAATTCAATAATTGAGTACGCCTACTAAAACAATATAATCAATACAAAAACAGAAATTAGTATCTTGAAACACCATTCCAATAAAAACCACACTGACACACTTGCAAGAATTGACACCGGACTATTTTTCAAAAATCGAGGATGAACATTACCTCTGTCTTACCCTTTGCAATTTGCAAAGATGTTCTGCTAATATACATTTAAGGTAAAAACATTTATTTATACATCATTATTAAATCAAATGAAATTAAAAATATATTTATTCAAATAGAAGCTTGCACAATCCAGCTCCCTGCATCGATTGACTTCCCACGCATTTGCAATGGTCGTCACTGCATCTAGAGAGGAGTCTTCCTATAATCTGATGGCCAGTATTTATGAAAACATAATATATTTTTTTCTAACTAGATTATAGAATCTAGTTAAAAAATATCTTATGTCTTAGTTATAAATCTTGTCAAAAATTAAAAGTTAAAGAATCCGCAAGCCACCGATAAAATTCAAATAACAACGACAGTCAAGGTTGTTTACCAATTTTATGAGGTCGACACTTACCACCTGCGTTCACATTCTTTATTAACCGACTTCAAAAAAAGAGGAGGTTCTATGTTCAAATGCATTTATTCTTAGATAGATAGATAGATAGATAGATTGTCTTTATTTGTAAAAACATGGTATACATACAGTGCATGCAAGATATTAAATATACATTGTCCTATCATGTCCAGGCCGTATCACGGCATACAAATTGGTTACAAGAGATGGTGCATTGACCGCAATATTGTTTATTATAAATTTTATACTATTGCCAAATATAATTACATGTCATTATTCAGTCATAATAAAATTAATTACGAAATTAATAAAATTGTTACAATAAATAATGTCAATATTAAAATAACAGATGATAATTCAAACAGTTTACAATTTTTAGTACATAATATAATGCAAATTAAATTATCTTAGAAATTTAAATTGTTTATAGTGCTAATCTTTGCAATTAAGATTGAACATTAAAATATGTAGAAAAAGTGCGAAAAGATTGTCGCCGCTGTGGGAATCGAACCCACGTCTTCGGCATTCGCGGCCTGGCGCTCTAGCCACTGAGCTAAACGGCTGATTATCACACCGACGAAAATCTTAACGCATTCTTCCACATTGTTTTCTTAGCATTTGAAGCAATGCTTGGCGCCATCTATTGTTATATCCTTTCCAGCATACAAACAACTTCGAATATCGTTTTACAACGATAATTCGAACGAGAGATGTCGCCATTGCTTTTTTACATATTTTAATGTTCAATCTTAAGTGCAAAGATTAGCACTATAAACAATTTAAATTTCTACCTTCTTAGCTCGATAAAACAAAGTAAAGCTAACATGTGTTCTTGTGTGTTCGTGAGTTCGTGAAATTTCACCAACGAAATTATGGAATTAAATCGCTATAAAATAAAATCTAATTAGAAGTCTAATAACGATTAATTATAGCGTGACAGAAGAATATCGAAGAATCAATTCGTTTGTCTGTGTAACGTATACGTAATGAAAATCTGCATTTAAAACAAACTGAACACAATTGGTAATAAAATTAGAATTTAACTGTTTGTTGGCGACAAGAATAAGAACGTTTTATAAATTTCAAAACAATTTAAACCCACGAAGAGTTGGACAGAAACCATCATCTACTTAAAAAGTTTTGCACACGACCATCCACAGCACCGACACACGAATATCTAATTTCGCTAGTAAACATAGAATTTAACAAAATATGACAAAATCCAGAACAATGAAAAAGCAATCAAAAACAATACAACTGTTGCTAGTTTAAAAAAATGCATGTGCAATATTTTTTTTTTTTTTTTTTTCTATGTGAAAAGTTGCCAAACGAGCAGACGGTTCACCTGATGGTAAGTGAATACCGCCGCCCATGGACATCTGCTACACCCGAGGGTTACAGATGCGTTGACAACCTTTTGAAGATTGGGCTCCGGCTACCTCACCAGACGAAACGCGAAAGTATTTGTTATACTTCCACTTTACGCCGGTCTTCTGTGAGGTCGTGGTACTTACCCGGACGGGCCTGCCCATTCGTGCAACAGCCGAGGCTGCTGCGTGGCCCTACCACCGTCTTCAAAAGCAGGAGGATATTTAGGAGTCTCTTACTTCCTTGTTACTTAATTTAATTCATTTTTTTAATTGTGTATAACAACTAAGTTTAGTACATTTCTGTTTATTGTTTAACGCTTCTCTTCTGAACATATAATTCTTACAAAATTTTCTAATAGTATTCACTATTAGAAAATTTTGTCTTTTAATTTGCCTTTAATTTTGTTAAATTTGATCAAACAACGACTGTTCTAGCTGTAAGTTTTCCAGAATTATCTAAAATAAACATAAAATAAAACAAAACGAATCACTATCTACAAGTGATGCCAGTTCTTGTCTCTTGTCCGCTTCATAAATTCGACACCTCCATTTGTTTTCCAAATCCGCCGCGTCGCGCGATAAATTCCGCCCGAGTCGGGGCTGGGTCCGCCGGGGCTCGAAGGCCGGACCGAGGCCTATTATGCGGCGGGGGTGGCAAAAAAGCGTCCGGGGAGACATCGAATCGCGCGCCTTATAAATAAATACATCGCGAGGCGCGGCGCGAGGCATGCGCTGAGGCGATTTTTCCGAGTGATAATTGAAGTGAAACATCCAAAGTGACTTCCAACGAGGTTGCGTTAAACGTTTAACGCTACCATGGAGGGGGTATGAAAGAACTGTTGGGTTAAGCGTTCAACGCTCCTGCGGAATAGAAAGAGATAGAGCATGAGAGAAGTTTCACTTCTTCCGCGCGGGCGAGAGTGAATGCGTGGCACTCGAAGTTACACTTCTTCCGAGCGGAGGGACTCTACGCACTTTTTTATCATCTAATTTTGCTTTTGTATTTGTTGTGACCGCGTTTAGTTATACTGAATACTTAACAGTTGGATAGATTTCGCTAGATGGCAGACCTTTTGATTTTTTATGTATGGAAAGTTTTCAAGCGAGACAGTTTACGCGTATACATTAATATTTTAATTAACGTTATAACATGTGTAAATACTTTTACTATACGTCTTCTCTTTACACGAGTAGTGGGATTGCACTTGCATTTCAAACATTTTGGAAAGTAGAAACCTCTCAACATAAATACCAAAGTACATATATTTTTCATTAGTAGAAACTTTTGTTAGTTCTCATTCTACATACCTACATCACCAAACATCTGTATTATATAACTGAAATAAATGGTATATTTAACTTGTTACCGATAAAGACATTACCAGAAAAAAGTTTCACGTGCTATATAATTTTTAGAATCACGAACGCTTTTCGCTCGCACCCCACGTCAAGATGAAAGACAACACCGCGCGTTCGCCAATGCATGAGGCATCAAGAAAAACTTGTGAAAGCGGTCGTAATGGCTGCAGAACATTTGTAAGATTATACCGCGGGATTGTTTAAGATGACGTCTCGCCGGCCGGCTCCCGCCGATTTATGTGAGCCACAGATTAAAAAGCGCATAGAGAAAAGACCCATCAGAAAGCAAAGGATACCTTTGCAAACCGCAGTAATCACAAAAATCATACAACAGCGATGGAGTCGTTTAAGGCTTTTGTTATTTTTCATTTAAGTTTTCGGTAAAAGCGCTTCTTCAGAAGTTTTTCAGTTTTTTATTATGAAGGAAATCATTGTCTTTATGGACATAAATGTACAAAAATTAAATAAAAACAGTATATAAATAAATATTATATAAATTAAATATAAAAATTATAAAGTATACAATTCATAGGATATTTCACAAATGGTGAAGTAAAATATTTAAAAATATATATATCAATCAATAGATAGGACAGAATCTGAAACCATTATAGCTTTTCCGAAGCACAATGAGCCACTGCAATACATTTTTCTATTTAAATATTTAAATAATTGTAACTTAAATTCTTTGAACAAGCTTAATTTACAATTTAATGTTAAAAAACCGACGTATTTTCCAATTGTTATAAATATTAACTCTGTATAAACTCTACCGTGTTCTACTCTGTATCGCGAATAATATCGACGCTTTTTACGGACATTTTGTTGTGATTTTAAAATTATTTGGGCTCTATGTTTAATTTATAACGCAATTTATTAAATAACCCTCATTCGGACACGTATGCAACAACGGTTCTTTGGTAATCGTTAAATCTCTCCCACAGCCTCTCGTTTGGCTTAATAACTGAATGCCGATCAAATTCTTCATTTGCTTTAAATATTAAATTACGTTTTCTTTCTAATTCGTTGCAGCCACAACTTCAAACGCTGTTTTTGTTTCAAAACGTACGAATATTCCCACAAGTTTATACGTATTTAAACAGAAATGGTACTCGGAACGTATAATGATAACGTGAAGTCTCTATTTCTATAGTCTCTATTTCCTCTTTCTCACTTTAGTCTTCTACCCCGAGGAGTTTTTATTTAGTTGCTTCCATGTGCTAAAGATTCATTGAAGAAAATCAATGTGGTGCTCTAGGTTATGAATTGAGTGCAAAGTAGAGCATTCCTTTGTTAGAAATCAGGTGTAGATTTTATAATTATCCTCTGTCATCTATACGACAATCTTCTGCATTCTTTCTAAATAAGTTACATCTTACAACATTTGCTTTTGTCTATGAAGCGTATCTTTAAAGGAAATCTAACAAAAGTCCGTCCCTGGTGCTAGATATTGAGAGTCCCACAAATCTCGATATGAATTTTATATATTATGCACGTTGATTACAGATTTGGTCATGTTGTTGAACTGACTCATTTCTATTACAGTCAAAGGAGCAAGCGGTACTTCTGGCAACATTGTTTTTTTTTAATTTCGATGACGTCAGAACTACTTTGAACAGCTCAATATCTATCATCGAAATAGTACCATACCTACGGAGCTGAATGAGTTGGTGGTAAGAAGGAAAAAAATAATGCAAATGTATTAGTTTTTAGTATAGAAATTCCATTATTAATAAATCGTTTACTTGCTAGAATTACATATATTTTATTGAGTCATACTTATTCGTTTGTGTCTGGTAATGGCAATAAATAAAAAAAATACAACTTAATGATGCTAATAACAAAATATGAAATATAACACCGGCCTCTATGGCATTCCAATAAGAATTTATAAAATAATTTGAAAAAAAAAAACGCAGTGGCACTAATTAGAAAAAAAAGCGTCAGAATCACGCAATTAGGGGGGAAAGGCGCGCACCGGTAGCCGGCCGCTCGGTTGACAACATAATATAAGCCGCGCTCAACTCAACGTCCGCTAAGTAGGTATCCGACGACAAAAACGCGGAAACTAATGAAGTGATTCGCACGGAGCCGTCGGGATTCCGCGACGAGATATGAGAGGGGCCGCGCTGAATTAAATTATTTCGACTTTTTCAACCGCGTCCGTCGCTCGAGCGCTTAGGCGGGGCGTAACTGTACACGGCTAAGGGACGCCCGGGCCCGGGAAAAAGCGCGCGAACTTTTCGAATTTCGAATCCGGCGAGCGCGCGAACGCTTTTTGTTGGGCGGATTCCGGACGTTTGGAATGAGTGTTGCCCTTTTTTAAACACACCGTCTGTAAGGCGGCCGATGTATAATGATATTTCGTTTAACCTAAAAATAAGTGTGCATGTGGGAAGCCCATTTTTTTTTGTTAATGCGGGGGGAATGGCTGAGCATAACCGCCATCACGGGGGCAAGTGCGGGTTGTGTCATACTCGCACCGATTAAGCCCCCACGATGTTCCACCTGGAGGCATATCGGCAGAGTCACGGGAACGCACACTTTCGTGATCACGTGGTGACAATTGCCGCCCATTGACATTTGCAACACCCGTAGGGTTGCAGATGCGTTGCCACCGTGTAATAAAGCTGGCCCCGAATACCTCACTCACCAGCCTAAAAGCAAAAGTATAATACTTCCACTTCACGGCGATCTTCTATAAGATTGTGGTGCTTCTCCGGACAGACCTGCCCATTCGTGCAACAGCGAAGACTGTCGCGTGGCCCTACCATAGTTGTGGCTCTACTGCAGATTAAGTTTTCGCTTCACAGTAACGCATTGATGTGCCAACTCCGTGACGTCATCGCCATTTATGATAAAAGAGATAAGGCCTTACGTCCGGTTTCAATGTCCTATCTACAGATAGGTTACTGGAGATAGAATTTTGACAAATGTATTATGGACCTAATGTCAAATACGCTAGTGACCACATCTACCTGTAAATAGAATATTGAAACCGGTCGTTAGTTGATCATGATGACATAAGAGCTGACGGTTAATGATAATTAGTGATCATTGCCGCCAATCGACATCCGTGACAATATAAGAGTTGTAAGTGCGTTGCCAAGCTTCGATAAAATTATTATCTCACTTACCAGAGTAAACTCTATACAAATACTTCTACTCTATGTCAGTATTCTGCGAGACCGCGATACTTCCCTAGTCGAACTAGAAGCAGAAGAAACTAGCACAACTGGATTTATAACATGTAAATTTTCATCAAAACTCTATGGAAAATATAAAACTACATTGGATATAGATCAAATTTAACAGTCATTAATTAATTTCAATGCATAACTAAACGTTCACGAACACCACGAATCGGATAAACTCGTTGGCTATAAGGACTTTATTTCAATGTACCTATTTATATATTTATTTTTTATTTTTATTTAAACTTTTTTCTTTTTATATCAACTGACAACCTATACAACGGTACGTGGTAAAAACATGGCCAGTTTGTGGAATGTCACGCGAAAAGGAAAACAAAAAAGCGGGAAAAAAGAAAACAACGTCATTAATGCAGCACGAAATTTCTCGATGGGTTCGCGCGCTTTTTTCGCGCGCACACTTATCTCTTTTGCGTCGTTTTGCCCATTTTATTTGTATTTACACCGGGAACGTTGGAGATGGCCGTCAATCAAGTGTCGATCCGATTGTCTTCGGATCGGGTTCCGCGAACGTATAATATGCTTAGGAGCCGTTCACATTCGCGTTTAGTATTCTAAACACGAACTGGGATGAGAACATATTTCTTACCGTATTGTGTAAGAAATATGTTCTCATCCCAATTGCGCATTGAGAAACTTTATAATAATATTAATCAAAGATTGTTAATAATCTATAATTGTTGTAAGGATATTATCGCCTCTAGTTTTTATTTTTAATTGAATTACTCGTATTTTAGTACTACCCGGACCGAGTTTTAAATTCATAAACGCTATGATCTCCATAATTCTATTACAATTTTACTCTCTATGCGCGTGATTAAGAATTATTATAACCACCTAGCCATATTTAGACAAAAGTGAAAACGAAAACTTGTAAAATTTCTATCGATACATTTAAAAACAAAAAGAAAGCACGACGACAAGCTCACCGCATGCCACCTTGTTCCGAGGCTTTATTTCATTTACCTCCTTGCTGTTGTCTGTGATGAGTAGACGTTTTTAAAAAATGGAAAAGTTAGTACGTAATATAATCATATATCTGCTATTCAAAAACCATTTCTCTGCGGTAGGGCGACTACAGCTTCTGTTGTTGCTCGAATTGCTCGCTCGGGGAAGTAGGTACCACGGCCACAGAAGTGCGGCGTGAAAGAAGTATTGTATTTTCGCGTTTCTTCCAGCGAGTGAGGTAGCCGGGTCCCACTTTTAAAAGGTTGGCAGAGACACTGCAACGCAAGCTTTGTAGATGTCCATGGGCGGTGGTAATCACTTAACATCAGGTGAACCACCTGTTTGCTACCCATTTTTGAACATAAAAACCAGCGTTTGAATTAATAACCTTATACAAAGATGTGGCAATCTTCGTTATAGAAATCTTCTTTGTGGCATTCTGATCATTAAAAAGACAGATGTTTAGTTGACTTCTACGATGATTGCTGAAATACTGTTCAGAAACCGGGCGTTAACCTATAAAAGGGCAGTTCTGAAGGCCGGCAATGTATTCCAACGCCCGCTCTGATGACGCGGAAGTCCACGGGCATACAGTTTGAATCGCTTCCTAGATTCCCGTTTTCGAAACAAACAGAGCTATTCGAGATTATTCGATGCAGCGCGTCAATTCCTTTCAAGGAGCACGAAGCCTTAGAGGCGCGTAAAGACTTTTATTATGAACGCCTCAGGCCGCGTCCTTGTTAACCAAATAGTTGACGGGCACTCATCGATACTATCGCTTTAACTTAGTGCCGCGGCCCCAGTATAGGAGGACGGCATTTGCGAGTCAAATGCGCCGTCTTCAGCGCCCGGGAGGTTCGAGCCGACAAACTCGTATTTGGAAGAACACACGGGCGCCTAAAGTGGGGCGGCCAACTGCGTTTGTTCTATTACGATAAGTGTTTCTAAAGAACCCCTTTAGCTAGCTGTTTTCTCTAATAAAATTTATGTAATGTAATTCTTATTTCAAAGAACGTACAGGCGGCAAGCTGGGTTTATTCTAGTACGATAAAGGTTTATCTAAACATACAAAATATTTGTAAAATTTTATTAAGCTTCCTTTACGATACATTATTCCTACTGTAAGATGCAATTATTCTTTGTTGCAGAGGCGTTTTACTAGCAGAAATTGAATATGGACAAAACCCGGATGTATAATGGTTATTTGTAGTTCATACAAACGCCTAAGTAGGAATCGAACCCACAATACGTAGCAAATCCTATAACATTTCATCTTTTTTGGTACCAGGCAAGAAATCCTCAAGGAAAGAGAAGACATTCTGGTGTCGAGGTGGTCTCGCAGTGCCCGCCGAGTATCCTCAGAGTTTCTCTCGAAGTCCGATTGAGTCTTCGACCATGTCTTCGAATAATTAAAATTACAACGGCGCTGCGCTATAAAAGTAACAGCCTAAACATATCCCACTGTCGGGTAAAGGGCCTCCTCTTTTATAGAGGATATCAGGACATAGTCCACCACGCAACCCCACTGAGTATTACCGAACTTCACATTGGTATCTTCGAAATATTTTTTTGTTATTATTTCGAAAATATGCAGGTTTCCTCACGATGTTCTCCTTCACCGTTGAGCACGTGATGAAACTGACTTGCCCATTCTTGCAACACTGAACACGTTGCGTGGCCCTGCCACAGTAGATAAAATGTTAAAATTAAACCGAAAAAAAAAATATAAAATCTCTATTATTCAAATGAGAAAACGCGGCGTTTGTGCGTGCAACTTCAGTCCGTATGTTTTCAACTTGACGGTTGCATGTTGCAATTCAGATGTGGCTCGTTTCGCAAATTTAACGACTCCGGGATTTGTTCCATTGTGCCGCTCGTGCGGGGGCTGTGGCTCAGTTGTTAGAGGACCCGGGTTAGAAGCGAAAGTTATGACGGCTGTTACAGTCAAACTACCCACTCACCATGTATATTACAAACAGCACAAACTGGCGGGTGCGTATACCTCACAAAAGACCGGCGTAATGTAGAAATATTAACAATTTTCCGTTCATCCGCTGATTGAGGTTATCGATCCATAAGCGATGGCGATCACTTAAAGTAAAGTAACTAACTGTCACCTTGATATGTCCCACAGCTGGGGATAGGTGCTCTTTGTATGCTACCTCCCACAGCTGGGTGAAGGTCTCCTATTAACAATGGGCATGGGGTTAGCATAGTCCCACTGCGGATTATCGGACTTCACATACCTTGAAAATGTTTTTTTTGTAATTGCGAAAATATGTAGGTTTCCTCACAACGCTTCCCTTCACCGCTGAGCACTTAAATTGCAATTAACAATTTCATTAATGCCACCACCGATAGGAATTAAGCTTGCTCGAGTATATTGTATTAAAAGCATGCGCCCACAAATTACGCTATAACGGCTCTTTGATCTCTTACCTCAAGCAGAATGCTTGTTTTTCAATGCAAAAACCCTTAAATACATAACAGAACAACAGGCGGGGAACACAGATTTCTACTTTCACAATATTGTGCCACTCTTTCTTCTCAATTTACCGGGTTACCTTGGTGTTTAGAAAAACCACCGCCCATGGACATCTGTAACACCCGTAGGGTTGCCACCTTTTAATAAAGTGGGCCCCGGTTATTACACTCACCGAACGAAAAGCAGGAGTGTAACACTTTCACTTCACGCCGATCTTCTGTGAGATGGTCGTACCTCCCCGGACGGACCTGCCCTTTCATGCAACAGTGAAGACTGTTGCGTGGCCCTGCTACAACCAATCACTATAACTAGGCAAATGCACAGAGGATTGTAATGACATTAGTAAACTAGTGCTCGCCGTTTGTTATTGCTTACTACTATGCACTTACTTTTTACTTTTACTTGTTTTTTTTTTTAAACCTTGCCCTCACTTTAGGATAACATTATCCTGTGTTGCAAGGACGTTTTACATACATAAATTTCACGCGGACAAACGTTCAGATGCGAACAACTATCTGTGGGTCACACAAATAGTTGTCCCGACGACAATCGAACCGACGACCCCCGACGCCGAAGCCAATACCTTGACGACTGCGCCACGGAGTCACTTGCGTCTAAGGGTACCGAGGTATGAAGGCCTGATATCACCGATTCAAAATATTGATCTGCTTTAAAAAGATCTTTCGCCCCTTGAAAAGTACTTTAATCTAGATCAAGGATGAGCAACGCGCGGCTCGCGGGCCGCTTACGGCCCCTTAAAAATATTTATGCGGCCCGCCAGCATTTCTAAAATTGAAATTTTATCGAATTTCTCACATCAATATTTATTTATTTTATACATCAACTTACAACTATCATTACAGGCTGTACCTAATGCGATAGTGAAGATCGAATACAATTTAAGTTAACATATAACTATACTTATAACTAAAACTAAACACTCAGAATGGATCGTAGCCAATGTGAACTCGTTCAATGAGCAATGGAATAAATCTAATTCATTAGCAATATATTGTTACAATCCACTGGCAACACTGCTTAATATACGAGCAATAACAATTATACTTAATAACATTGAACCATATCTGGTATAATATTATATAACAAACCATGCTTAATAATAATTTATAATTTAATAGGTCAATCTTATTAACTGTATTAGTAATTTAATAAGTGCATTGATTTGTAATGTTGTTGTGATGACTCATTATATTTTTGTATATAAGCGCATAATGTTTCAGTGATAGGGTAGAACACTTTATCCTTTGTATAGGACGTTACTCTGTCCTAATAAGTAGGAAGTAGTCTATAATATATAAAGTTGTTTACGCTATCCTCACTATTTTATTTTGGCCGACCAACCTACAGTCTTTAATAATTCAGAAGTGGGATACAGTTCCAAAATATCTTAAGCGAAAACACCCAAAATCCACGAATTCTGCGGAGGAAATTCGCCTAACCACGACGGGGGTACATCGAGAATTATTTTTCCTCGCCTCTGAAAGCCGTCGTTCAACCTGGGAAACAAGTGATGTGGAGATTTCGGAGATTATCTACGAATTCCGACCTGAAAACATCAGCATAATGTAAAAGATGCGAATGGAGAAGAGGAACTGGTAATATGGCCAGTGAAACATCAACCCAACATCAACTCCAACCAAAGCTGTGCTACGTGTCGCCGTCAAGGGAACGAGGCGCGTGGCCGCATGTTGCAGCAACGCTTGCGATACATGTCGGCGTATTGGTCATAAGGCTGCTACGTGCTGGTTTGCACCGGGACCACAGGGACCACATACGCAAAAGGTTGGTAACGTTCTAAGCATTAGTTATGATATATTTCCGAATATGCTTAAAAGGAAAGTAATTGTAAAAGGGAGCGAGTTAATAGCATATAGATACTGGAAGTAGACTAAACATTCTATTTCGAAAGCTAAATATTTACAGCTGATTATTCAGCCTAGCACCACTAGTATGACAAGTTTTGGTGGGGGTCGTGTGAATTCACTAGGTTCATGCTACATTACCGTATTAATAGATAACCTTATATTGGATGGGATAGTTGAATTAACCAATTCCATAATCGCAGATGTTGACTTAATCATTGGGCAGACGATGATTACTAATAAAGGTGTTAGCTTGGTCACTACAGCTTCATCCATAAAATTTGTTCGGAGTGACGCTGTACATAATATATTAGCAACTTTAGATTTGCAATCAGCAGACTTTATTTCTAAGTACCCTATTTTTTTTAAATATAGTGTAACGATACCCGCGCAAAATAGTGAATATGTTGAAGTTTATATAGATTATGACGAAAACAACCATGAAAACCACACATTCTTGTCGCGCACAGTATTAAGTAAGCTATGATTACTTAATACCGTCAGTTATCATTAATTAAAAAAATAGTTATCTTAAAATAGTTAATGTAGGTAATGACGACATTATGTGGAATGCGCGTAGGTTGATAGCTAGAGCAAGTTATTATTGCAATAATGAAATTTATGGGCAGCTGTGTGTTCAAGCCTGGATCGAGGGTGTTATAATATCAAAGAACAGATCATATATATATGTATATATAATGTGTATATGTTTATATATTTGTATTGTATATGGTGTGTTACATAAAATAGTTTTATATAATATCTTGTATATTCTGGAGTTATATGATGTGTAATGCATATATTATTATTTAAGACACATAAATTTATTATGCAATTTTATTTATTGCACCTACCACGATTTCTCCTCACGCCCCGGGTTGACTGGTAGAGAATGCCAATAGGCATTAATTCCGCCCTTTGTAACCCTTTTGAGGTGTTTTCAATAAAGAATAAATAAATAACTAAATCATATACTATATAAACAATTTACAAACATATATAATGTAAATAAAAAGCAAGGTATATTCTGTCTCTACACAGTGACTGCCGTGTTATTTATCTTTCAGGATTCCGATGTCAACACTGAAAGGCAGAAAGATCGCCGTGGAACACGGCTGCAGCAGGATGGCCGAGTGTTACAATCCACTGGCAACACTGCTTAATATACGAGCAATAACAATTATACTTAATAACATTGAACCATATCTGGTATAATATTATATAACAAACCATGCTTAATAATAATTTATAATTTAATAGGTCAATCTTATTAACTGTATTAGTAATTTAATAAGTGCATTGATTTGTAATGTTGTTGTGATGACTCATTATATCATACATATTTTTGTATATAAGCGCATAATGTTTCAGTGATAGGGTAGAACACTTTATCCTTTGTATAGGACGTTACTCTGTCCTAATAAGTAGGAAGTAGTCTATAATATATAAAGTTGTTTACGCTATCCTCGCTATTTTATTTTGGCCGACCAACCTACAGTCTTTAATAATATTGTTATAAAATTAATTATAATAAAATGGTAGTATATACTGAACCGAAATATTTTTTGTTCGTTTTCCTGTTCTTTTCTTGTTTGTTTTTACCTTGCATTAAAATTTGCATATGAAATCTTTACTTTTTTTACTTTTATATTTTATTATCCTAATATTTATTATAAATAAATTTTCGTAAGTTATTATGGGCGGCCCGCCAAAAAAATTTAAATTTCAATTGGCCCATTGATTAAAAGGTTGCTCACCCCTGATCTAGATGATCACTGTCTATACCTTACATTGTAAATGAACAAAGATGGAGACGTGCCTTTCCAAAGCTTCCCCAGTGTTATGTGCATAAATAGTTAAAATTGCACCAACATAATGTACGGCTGAGCTATATTCCCCTTTGAAGTTCTAGAAAAATCCTTAATGGCATAGAAATTAAGTCGAATAATAGTGAACATTTCTATCTTTCAGATTGCGACATAAATCAATGAGTTTATTTGCGTAAAAAGTATTAAATAATTTTTGCATAACGTTATGTAGTACCAAACTAAACAAGGCTTATACTGGACACTAGGTAAGTGATATATATAATTAAATATTATTTTAAATAAATAGATAATATGACGGCCGTATTTGCCACGCCCGGCAACCGGAGTTTTTCCAGACCCTTCGAACCTGAAACGTTGCTGCCCGCTATTGGTGTAAGTATTAATTAATATGGCAGTCTGTAAGGCCTATGTTCAGCAGTGAACGCCAGCCAGCTGAAATGATGATAAAGATGACAGAAAATTATAAATTTTACTGTGGTAGGACCACGCAACAGTGTTCACTGTTGCACGAAAGGGCAGGTCCGTCCGGGTAAGTACCACGATCTCACAGAAGACC
This sequence comes from Iphiclides podalirius, assembly GCA_933534255.1. NCBI lineage: Eukaryota > Metazoa > Arthropoda > Insecta > Lepidoptera > Papilionidae > Iphiclides > Iphiclides podalirius. The sequence continues at coordinate 1,672,679 of OW152838.1, read as the reverse complement.
GGCGTGAAGTAGAAGTGTTACACTTCTGCGTTTCGTCTGGTGAGTGAGGTAGCCGGGGCCCACTTTATTTATAGGTAATTGGGAATCGAACCAACTGACGCTAAAAGCAGCTTCACAATCCACTATGTTAATTACGTCGTCAGTATAGTAGCTTAAGTATATCGTAATGACATCTACGTGCACTAGTTACAGTATAATTTTTGACGTTCAATAAGAGCCTATATTGAATAAAAAATTTCACTGCCCTTGATAGAATCTTTTGTTATTATAAATAATTTTGCCGTTACTGGAGTACACTTTCTCATATATAAAAATGGATTGCTGTTCGTTAGTCTCGCTAAAACTCGAGAACGGCCGGACCGATTTGGTTTTGAAATATTTTTGGCAGTCCGACAAGGTTTAAACGTTGAGAAATTATGGAAAAATGCATGGAAAATCGAAATAGCAACAATTATGTTTTCCCATACAAACTGTACCTGAACCCGTAACCCGTGTAACCTGTCAAACTGTTTATGCGTGCGTTCCGATTCTTCTAGAAATAATTTATATGGCAAAACAATGTTTGCTGGGTCAGCTAGTATTAATATAAATAACAAACATGCACCGTATTCATAACCATTGCCTATTATGCCTATATGAGGTGCAAAAATACTTTTCCCGTGTTTGAGATTCATTAATTACTTTACACCTAATGAATATTATCTTTGTATGTTGAAATAAAGACTCTCGTGCAGTAACGAGTATTGTCGACAAGATGCTTCCTAGCTATTCTTAGGTACAGCGCCATCTATCGTGAAAAACGGAGCAACACCTGTCTTCAGCCAAATAGATGTACGTATATGTAATTCCCATGTCGTCGATCATTCGAACAATTTAATATAAATTTTACATGCCAAAAGCCCGTTTATCTCCCCGCGAAAATCAATAGTGTCCGTCCTCAGCCCGAGACAGCTTTATACACACGCGTAAGTGTGAAAGAGAGCGACACACGGGCTTTCAGGGCGTCGGATGTCGGAAAAGTAGGATTGCGTGCCGCAAGCGATTTTAAACCTTTTCCCGAAATCAAAAGGGTAGAAATTAATCTGGCAATTGTCCCCGAGTAATCTGATGAAATGCTCGTAACTGTGTAAATTGTGCCTTGTTACTATAACAGTAAGGCCGATATTGAATTGTCCTATTGCACTTTAATTGTCTCAAATAGATGGTAGCGATTTAATGGGGATTAATTCGGTTACAGACGCAGATTAGGCGAGTAATGATTAAAGGGTTCAAATGGCGCAATAAGATGATATTTTTCCACGACTTCAATAAATTGCAAAGTAATGAGCGCACCAAAGATAGACAGAGATAGCTATAGCTGCGTCATTATTTCGGAAAGCGACAGGTCTATCACAGAAAATTACCAAACACGTGAGAAAGGTGAAGAAACGGAAAATTTTCTTGAACAGCTTGGTTTCGAACCTGCAAACGAATCCAATTAAAGCATTCAACCCTTCAACTTCTTCAAGCCTTCAACCCTTACACATTCCACCATGATATATGGTAATTTGTACTGATCTTGACTACGCATTACTTCTGTTGCACGAATGGGCAGGCTCGCTCGGGACTAAACAGCTTCACAGAAGACATGCATCGTAGAATTATTTGTACTTTATTGTTCTACCCTGATTGACACCTAAACATCTTTGGTATTCTAAGTGCCCATGGGCGTTATTTATGATCAGTTAAACAACTTCTAGTGTTGCCATTCTATAAACCAAAAAAAGACATGAGTCTTTGGTAAGCCGGTAAGACTGACCATAATATTACGGTGGGAGAACCACGCAACAGTGTTCGCTGTTGCACGGACCTGCCCATTCGTGCGGGCAGGTCCGTCCGGTTTAGTACCACGACCTCACAGAAGGCCGGCGTAAAGTAGAAGTGTTGCACTTCTGCGTTTCGTCTGGTGAGTGAGGTAGCCATGGCCCACATTATTAAGAGGCGGCAACGCATCTGCAACCCTGCGGGTGTTGCTAATGTCCATGGGCAGACGGTTATCACTTAACATCAGGTGAACCGCCAGCTCGTTTGCCACCTTCTAACATAAAACCGAAGGCACGACACACCGGGTTTTGCTCGTGAATCACACACTCATTAAATATAATGGTGCTTTAATAAAGATATTACTCGCGAACAGATCCTGATACGGGGTCCCGACGATAAAAACCACAGGCAATTACTACATCGGAAGTTTAATTGGGTGCGAGTGCCCCTCCCCCCCTCGGTTAACCAAACCCCACCCCGCAGGAAGGACAGAGCGCGAGTCGCTATTGGTGGGAGGGGCTTTGAACGCGGCGCTATGCAGATAGCGTATACAGGGTGTTGCAGTTATTGACGAAAGATTTTTGCATGTCGAAAAATAGCGAAGTGCTCACGAAAAACTCTTCCGTTAAGGTAAATGATCCCTATGGTTGCAACAGGGGTTGCGGAGCTCAATCTAAGAGGGTAGTTTACTGTAAATATCTCTTGAAATACCCAACTAGATCGCGAATCAAATCTCCCAAGTAGAATTGATAAGCAGTTTCTACTTGGAATTATGAACAAAATTCCCTCAATTTTCTCACAATTCCGCTTTAACATCACTCACCGGTGATAGATTGGTTTTCCATTATGACAAGCTATTTTAACAAATTAATAACTCTTTCAGATCCATATCTATTTAAGATCTAGTTGTGATCAATTCGGAGGGTTTAACAATCCTTTTGGCAACTCAAATAACATTTAAAAAGCTATTTGACACCCGATAAGTTAACTTGTGGAAGTTATCTTAAAAGATAAATTTAAGATAACTTTATCTTAAATTTAAGATATTAAACGTTCAGTGTATCAGAAACCGGGCGTCAGTTAGGCTAAAAACGAACGCACTTACTCTAAAATAACTCGGCTGCCGATGCAGATATAAAATGTAGCATCCTGTATAAAAGCACTAGCGTAAGTAATGACACGTTTACCGTGCGGCACGTCCCACGAGGGGCCTGGGAGGGGGAGGGGGGGGGGGGGCACGAGGAGGGCTGCGCCCGCAAAACCGCCAATGTTCACCCCCGCAGCCTCCGTTTAGATTAAGCCAATATAATAGGGGACACGTATACTTTACGAGACAAATTGGCGCGAAAGAATTAAACGTCATATTCTTATGTTTCGTTTAAACAGGTCGGAGGCCACGACACAGATTACAACGACGGAAAAATTATTTCTTGTTGAACTAAACTGAAACTGGTCATTGGTCTATTGATTGAGCGACAGACTGTCACTGTCAAAGCTTAAATTTTAGAACGGAATAAACGTTGACTGTAGTAAGGTAATGGGTTTGTTTTCAAAACAAGAAATTACTTAATTAATCTAAACTTACATAAAAAAGAAAAAAAACTTTTTTTTTAATTATTTTATACAGCCCGTGCTGGGATGATACATGTGGAATGAGGATTTAAACAATATTGCGGGATGCCAATAGATGCAAAAAAACTCAGAAGCGAGTTTTATGGCGGTCTTTTCAAGATGCAGATGGGTTGCCTCCTTTCAATAATCTAGGCCCCGACTACCTCACTCACCAGACGAAACGCAGAAGTATAACAGTTCCACCTCACGCCGGTGTTCTGTGATGTCGTGGTACTTACCCGGACGGACTGTCCATTCGTGCAATAGCGAGCTATTGCGTAACCAAAGTTGTTTTTTCAATTCAATTATATCGACGACCCGAATGGCGTAGTCGGTAGTGTACCTGCCTTCTGCGCCAGAGGGTGTGAGTTCGATCCCCACTACTGGAAAGATATTGTGTGATGAGCATAGTGTTTTTCTAGTGTCTGGGTGTTTATATATGTATAATGTGTATTTATTTACAAAAGAAAAGTATGTTTAAGTATGTCTATCAGTTTTCTAGTACCTATAGTGCAAGCGTTGCTTAGTTTGGGACTAGAGAACGTTGTGTACAAAAATGCGTCCTAAAATATTTATTTATTTATATTTTTGGTGGTAAAAGGGCAACACTTGAATTATGCGTAGTGACTGCGGCTATGATTCCACCAGTATCAATTTCCATGCCAACGTAAAAAAGCGATTCGTGTTTTTAACCGACTTCAAAAGGAGGAGGTTAGCAATTCTTCGAGATGTATTTATAACTACGCAATAATATAACATCGTTGCAGTTTAATTTTACTATTCAAGATTTTTTTTTATCCGTAAAGTTGTCAAACGAGCAGACGGTTCACCTGATGTTAAGTGAATACCGCCGCCCATGGACATCTGCCACACCCGAGGGTTACAGATGCGTTGAAAACCTTTTGAAAGTTGGGCTCTGGCTACCTCACTCACCAGACGAAACGAGAAAGTATTTGTCATACTTCCACTTTACGCTGGTCTTCTGTGAGGTCGTGGTACTTACCCGGACGGGCCTGCCCATTCGTGCAACAGCCGAGGCTGCTGCGTGGCCCTACCACCGTAAAAAAAAGATGTTTTTATATCATTTTTATCATTTGATAAGTTATTCCAGTTTTGGTTTATATAAATGCAACTTCATTGTTACCTGCTAGAAAAAATTATAGTGTGATAACATTCAATTGTTTTTAAAAAAATTTATACTATGACTAATAACTAAATCAAGGTGTGTTTAGGTATATTGGTTAATGACAATGTCTTAAGGTGTAACATTGTCGATTCGTTACGTTGAAACGTTCACCTGTCTGTAATGATGTCGGAATGACATAATTGTACAGCTTTATTAAATTTAAAACATCAATAGCGATATCTTTCGTAGGAATTGTTTTTGTTGTAAAACGATATTTCAAATTGTTTTTGTTGTGTAAAGGACATGACGATATGCGCGAAGCATTGCTTAAAATGCGAAAAAGCAGTGATAAAAGACTTTGAAATTTTCTTAGGTGAGATAAACATTCATTTAGTTTAGTGGTAGCGCCTGGACGCGAATCCGGATTACGTGGATTCGATTTCGGCAGCGGCGAAATGCTTTTCCTTCATGTTTCTACAAATTTTAATGTTTGTTATGTCCCCGGCAAGTAAAATAATCATTGAAGTTGATTGATTAATGAATTTTTACATAATAATGAAATTATGATAGTGCATTAGAATCAAAATCAAATCATTTATTCATCGAAATAAGAAACGTACATTTAATCTATCGATAAAATTATTATTGTATCTATTGGTGTGTTTGATTTTTATTACAAAACATTTAATTAATGACGTTTGCTCGTGGATTATAAGCGAAATGACAATAAAATCAACGAACTGTTCTCAAGCTCAAATTAGCGAACCTTTGATACGTTTCGATTGCTTTGCTTGAGTAAAATAATCGAATAAAGCTAATAGTCAATCCTGAGGGAGCGATAGAATACTGAGGAAAATGGCGGGAAATCCCACGGTGTCAAACTAAACAACATGGCCGAACTACTATGAAATGCGAACTGGCAACACCATTCTGACAATGTACGTGTGACGTAAATATCGTCATTATTATTTCAGCGTGTTTGAGCCCACTATTGAACATAGAACGCTCACAGACCGTCACGAAGCACAAACTTAAGCCACCTGCATCCATTGACATCCCGAAAATATTCAGAGGTCGTCACTCCATCTATTGTTACGTAAAAACAAGTTAATATAATTTTTATCTGCGGTAAGTCTAAGACCGGCGTGAAGTGGGTGTTATACTTCTGCTTTTCGTCTGGCGAGTGAGGTACCCGGGACCCACTTTATCAAAAGGTGGCAACGCATCTGCAACCCTACGGGTGTTGCAACTGCCCATGGGCAGCAGCTATCACTTAACATCGGGTGCTCGCCTGCTCGCCTGCCGCCTTCTCACACAGAAAAAAAAACTTAAATTGAAGGCACTATGTTGAAAAATAATACGAACACAACATTGAAATACCCATCCCGTAGATACAGTTAAAAAAGGTCAACCGATCATTCATAAAATTAGCCTGCATTACGAAAATGCTCACGGACGCCGATGTATCACCCTTTACGAGAACGGCACATTCGCCGTTTTGCGCTCGCAAGTTAAATGGACCCAGTTAGCTGTTACCTACTGTAACATCGCCGTAATGGAGGGCAAATAAAACCCACCCCCTCCCCGCCCCCTGCAGATAAGTGCCACCCCGCAAATGGCGGAGGGGACTCAGGAGCGTTTAATTTTTTAATTGCCCACTGGCGATTTGCCGATTGGGCATTAGAGGCGTCCTTTCTTCTTGTTTCACAACTAGCCTTCGGTCACATCTTCGTCCGCTAGTCCGCTTTAATACTTGTCGAACTTTCCACTCTTCAACTTTACTCATATATTGTTTGTGTGCTGTACGAGAATCGTATTTTAATACTGTAAAACCTACGAGTTTTTATTAAAACTATATCGTGTGTATGATATGAGATTCTTAATTGTAAGTTAAAATATCCGCGTCAATTTCGCACACCGCACTTTGTATGTTGGTATATAGTTAATTGGTATTTTTTGTGGTTAATATACTAATATTATATAATAAGTAATGAAAGAAAACATGTATTATTTAGCAAAATATGAATTGAACAGATTCGGACTTTCAAATTTATTTAAAACTAGCTTTTCGCCCGCGGCTTCTCTTGCTTTGAAGCTTTTAACACACAGGTTTGAAGCTTTTAGGACAGCCTATGTCCTTTCTCAGGCTCTAGACTATCTGTGTACCAAATTTCATTTAAATCGGTTCAGTATTTTTGGAGTGAAAACAAGACAGACAGAGTTACTTTCGCATTTATAATATTTGTATGGTTTGTCTTTTTGGTATATTGTAATTAAAATCTGATAATTTATTATTAACTAATTTTTCGATTAGTTCAAAGCTACACATATCAATTATACGACGAGAGGTTACATTATAAATCTACACATTAACAAAGTGTGCATGTTTGAATTATTAACAAAGTTTGCGAAACACTTTTCGGTTCTTAAATGAAAAATATGAAATATTTAATGCAATCGTTATGTTGTCTGTCATTAAATCAAAAAATATGACAATTCTGCGATCTCCGCAGGTATCTAGATGTAGGTAATGCTGAATTGTGACCTTTTTGATTACTGGGGCAGTTATAAAAAATAAATAAAGTGATAGTAATTTGAAAAACTTCCAAAAAATATAATAATACTTTTAGAAGAACACTTAAAGTTGCTTATGTAGTCTCAATAGGAATTCCAGGGTGATGCAGCCTTGACTGTGTATGAGTTACTTTAAATGCGAAATGCGGAAGTATAGTTATCTTACCATTACTGGCATCCCGTAGGAACTTATCTTTTTATAAAGAGAGCTATTGAAACTTCTTAATTATGTAAGAGGAGATAGATAGTTTATCTTCTTGGTTTTTTTTATAGAAACAAACAAGAAGCAATCGAGCATGAGGCTCACCTGATGGTAAGTGATCACCGCCGCCCATGGACACCCGCTACACCAGAGGGCTTGCAAATGCGTTGCCGCCTCAGGAAAGAATATGCTCTCTTCTTAAAGGTTCCTAGGCAGGGCCGGATTTAGGGGAGGGTGACCGGGACTACAGCCATGGGGCCTCCACAAAATGGGGCCCACACAATAGAGACTCCGGAAAAAAATTTCAAATTCCGACTAGTAAACACAAGTAAACAACTGTTCCTTTCAAATTTTTCTTCGCGATTTACTTTGTGCAAACACGATTACATTAAATATTAACAGAATTCAATGGAAAATAATTCGGGGCCAAGGGGCCTCCATCCCTTTGTTGCCCCGAGGGCTCCGGCCCTCTATATCCTGCCCTGATCCCAGGTCGTAACGGTTCGGAAGTTGGAAAATTGTATCTCACCGAGCATTCGGTCACATTTTAAAGAATAACAACCATCGAGCCCCACGAGGCGGCACTAGATGCGTTTCCGACCCCCAAAGGACCCGACACATTCCGCGTATCGACGCGCCGATAGCCGGAGCAATAAAGCAGAAATCCGACACCGCATCGCCACCTAGAGGGCCATCCAGCATCTTTCCTATCGGCAAACGTAACACGACACCCGCGTTTGAGTTTATTGGAAGCAATTTTGCACCGAAATAATAAATCCTAAAGCGATAGTTTCGTCCGCGAAGGCTTTGTTCCAATTGGGGCCCTAAGATTCGCTCCTTATTAGGGTTCCGTACTCAAAGGGTAAAACGGGACTACTACTAAGAATCCGTCTGTCACCAGGCGGTATCTCATGAACCGTGATAGAGTGGGGTAGAGATAGACAGTTGAAATTTTCACAGATAATGTATTTCTGTTGCAGCTATAACAACAAATACTAAAAAATATTTAAGTGTAACCCAATCTCATTCTGTCCATGGATGCAGGTGGCTCAGGATCGTGCTTCGTGACAGTCTATGAGGGAGGCGTATGTTCAGCAGTGGACTCAAACAGGCTGAAATTATGATGACGATGAATACCTTCTCACATAAAAAAACTCTTTAAACATATGTCTCGCGAAAATGCGAGATAATTGTATTTTATTTTCCAACAACAGACAAGTCGCCTAGGTTTCATTATCTTATTTTTAATCTGTGTCAGCCTCCATTTTCCGACGGGACAACGCGCGCGTCCCAAGCGGATAGCATTTCCCGCCAATCCCATTCAATACGGACGCCCGTAAAGAGAAAACTGTCTAGAGTGCTGGCTAATAAAAATTGCATCTTCCGATATAAACACTTTATTGCAAAACTGCTCCCGCTTGACTGAAATGGCTTCGGCTCTGGCAGAATCCCGTTTGAGCGCCGCTTTTGCCTACGATTTTGGCTACGATTTTGGGGTTCCTTCAATCGACTGTGAAGCCAACTATATATAAACTAGTGACCGGCCCCGGCTTCGCACGGGTGCAATGTATTATACATGTAAACCTTCCTCTTGAATCACTCTGTCTAGTAAAAAAAAACCGCGTCAAGATCCGTTGCGTAGCTTTAAAGATCTAAGCATACATAGGGAGAGACAGACAACGGGACGACTTTGTTTTATACCATGTAGTGATATAGTGGTGTAACTTGTAACTTCCATATAACGAGTAGATAAATAGCAAGTTCTATATGTTATCTATACATGCAGATAAATAAAATTGAAGTGTCCGTTTTTTAATATGAAAATAACAGTTTTTTACTAAATGCGTAGAGATGTATACACGGTACATATACCAACAATAACATACAAATAACATTTTTTACAATATTTGTTTGTCTGTCTGTCTCTTTGTTCCGGTTTATCTCTGAAACGGCTGGACCGATTTGGAAGGGACTTTCACGGCAGATAACTGAATAAATAAGGAGTAACTTAGGCTACCTTTATTTTAGATTTTCTTTTTTATTTTTAATTCCATGCGCACGAAGTCGCGGGCACAGGTTGTAAGACATATAAATGTATCTTCATCATTGCCAAATGCTTTTCCTTCCATTTCGTTTTAGCTTTTTGGAATGAGTCATCTTTAACTACAATGGCGATGAGACAGCTTAACACGCATTAATATGCCTGATGAATTCAGTGCATGTATCGCGTTTGATTGTGTGTTTATTTTGTTTTTCTCACAATCTAACTCTAACGGCCGGTTTCAATATCCTATCCAACTGTAAATTTGCTATTAACTCCATAATACTTACGTCAAAATTCTATCAGCAGTAAACTAACACAGATAGATAAATAGTATACCTAAATCAGTCGTTAATGAGTACCTAATGTACAAAAGTTATTAATCATCCGTTCAAAAATTTTTTGTTATTTTTTTTGTAGATGACATGGTGAAAGGTACCGCAGATGTTAAACTATGGTGGGCACCAGCGATTCACAACCAAAATAGTAACATACCATATAAAAGTAATGTTTTGCACTAAACTTGTTTTGTGATAAGGAATAAAAGAGTATTAATTATTAAAACATGTAGAAAAAGTACGAAAAGATTGTCGCCGCTGTGGGAATCGAACCCACGTCTTCGGCATTCGCGGCCTGACGCTCTAGCCACTGAGCTAAACGGCTGATAGCCACGGCGACGAAAATCTTAACGCCTTCTTTCTACATTGTTATTTAGCATTTGAAGCAATGCTTGGCGCATCTATTGTTATATCCTTTCCAGCATACAAATACCAATAATCCAGAGTGGATGGCCGGCATTTCTTTCGCCTCCGGCACATTTGTCACTGGGCTATCACCTCGCTACAGCTTCCGCTGTATCCGGGAAACCACGGCACAGGAGACCAATTTTCCCCCTCTTATTTCTGGCAGCGCGTCTGCAACCGCTCTGTAGATGTCATGCTCGTTTCAATTCATTCAAGACAGACCATACATACATGTCCCATACGAAACCGATGAGTAAAGTTATCTTTTTTTTTACAAACTTTTGCACATTTTATAGGAAACATTTTTTCTCATAGAATTACTTATTATAATTATGTCAGGCAAGACTAGTTAGTTACACAGGTAAATCTCGCGACAAGCTTTTATATCATTTAATCGTGTAATACTTTTTTTATGTATGTGCGTAGAATTATTAATAATTTTGATAAGAATACTGATGTACATAATGTGAACACTAGGAACAAACACAAGCTTGTAACGCCAGTTACTAGACTCCATAGAGTAAGTGCCTCGTTCATGGGGCGGTGTATACGCTTTTACAACAAAATCCCAGTAAATGCGCAAAACCTGCCTATTAACAGGTTTAAGAAATTTAAAGAAAAACTTTAAATTTCTTAAACCTGTTAATAGGCAGGTTTTTGTTAGGTTAGAAAGGGTTATTATAATACAAATGAATACATTAATGACAATAACCCCTGGGAATGAGTCGATCGCTCCCAATCTATTTCTAAAAGGAAAAAAAATCAGTTGTATAATATTTTAATTTTTTTAAGAAAAAAAAAATGAATTACAAAAAAGAGGATACCTACGGAGTTTCTTTCGCCTGTTTCGTCTCCGCTAGACGAACCTCATTACGAAACGGTGGTAGATTTAAAAAAAAATATATGACTATCGATAGATGAAATGTAAGTTTCTTATGTTGATGAATAAATGATGCTCCACGCAGATGTAGTCGCGGGCAGCAGCTAGTATATCTATAATATGTATTTATTTACAAAAGAAAATTACGTTCAAGTATGTTCATCAGTTACCTAGTACAATCTTTGCTTAGATTGTGACTAGATAATGTTGTGTAAATATGTACCTGAAGTGTTTACTTATTAAAATGGAGGTTTTTTAATTCTATTATATCATCGAGTTTGATAATGCAACCGATTCCAAATTACGCGGAAACAAATATAAGTACATATAAGCTTATAATATTAAGAATTCATATAAAAAAGGTACGGAACCTTTCTATTATTAAACCATTTCTTATAACGCCAGTTTTCACAATATGCATGCCAAATTTGGTGTCCAATACCTCGGCCCTATGTCGATTGCAGAACTACAAGTTTTATCATCATTCCTTTGTCGTGTTCAAATAGAATTTTTATTTTAAAGAGACCTACAACATAATCTTTAATAATATATATTTTTTTATGTGAAAAGTTGCCAAACGAGCAGACGGTTCACCTGATGTTAAGTGAATACCGCCGCCCATGGACATCTGCTACACCCGACGGTTGCAGATGCGTTGACAACCTTTTGAAAATTGGGCTCCGGCCACCTCACTCACCAAACGAAACGCGAAAGTATTATACTTCCACTTTACGCCGGTCTTCTGTGAGGTCGTGGTACTTACCCGGATGGGCCTGCCCATTTGTGCAACAGCCGAGGCTGCTGCATGGCTCTACCACCATTAATCATCTGATGGCAATTTCGCTGATACATTTATAGTTGACGGTTGATATTCTAGGTTGTTTTTTAAATAAACGAGAAAAGATTAACAAGATGAAATTGTGAACTTTTATAGATAAATAATCAAAAATGGCGCTGCGGGATTCGAACCTGAGTCTTATGGTTTCGCGCCTAGACGCTTTACCAACTAAGCTACGCGGTGACCCCAACGCCAAGACATCTAAAGTTATTCCTATTGCATTTTTGGCAACGCTTGACGCTATGTAATGTGCGAAAGATTTTGTTCATTTAATAACTTAGAATTATTGCTAAACGTCAAAAAGTTGTTATTGGTTGTCAAGATTAAATTAGTTACCATGCGATATCTCGCTTGAAGAAGTATAACTTGAAAAGTCCATATTATTACAAGATTGTAATAATATGGACTTTTCAAGTTATACTGTGTTAAAAATAAATAGTTGTTTTAAAATCTTTTTTACAATTTCATTTTGGCAAATTTTGTCCCCTTCGAAATAATGGCACCAAAAAAGTTGGCGAGACAAACGTTCGTGCTGAAACGTCGAAGAGTAAAATTGCTCTTGTATTTGTAATTAAAAAAAAATATAATAACATCACGCACCAGAGCCGTTATAAAATAACGGGCGAATCAACGCCCGTATACAGAAAAACGCGTACGTATAAAAAAACAATTTCAACACAAACATAAAGCAAACAGCCGAACTAAACAAATGCAATTCGGATAAAACAACACGACACTTAAATCCGTTCGGAAACGAAATCCGGGCCATATTTCCAACGGTTCTCGAACGCGAACGGCTCCCAGCGGATCGATTGGCGCGGTGAAGAATTTTTTTTTTTAAAGAATCGAATTCGGGTAAAGTGCGTTCGGAAACACGTCCTCGTAGGATTCCGTTGCGTTAACATTATTTTGATGAAAGTTTTTATTAGGTTTATTAGATAATATGTCATTTTAGATAGATATTTAATGTTGTAAATGTTGGATAAATAAAAAATAACTATAAAAAATAACTTCTCTTGAAAAAACTCGTCTGTGACAAGTGAAAACACTTTAGACACTTCTAACAGCCCACGCTGTCAAATTAAATTACTAGAAATTTGGTGAGAAAATCTTATAAAGATTGCAATAATTTTTTAACGCGGCATTGAACACAAAGCTAAACGTCGTTGTTTGTCCCAAACTGTTAAAAATTTGTTAATCAATTCAGGTATATATTACAATATATTTTAAAGAATTTTACGATATACAAAATGATGAAAGAGACTATAAATAACAAAAAATAATAATAAAATTTGAGTTTATTTCATTATTGCAATTATTTTTATCAGGTTTCAGAACAAGTCATTGTCAGTGTATTACGTTGGTGTATCAATTTCGTGGCCATAATTATTTCATCAAATAAACTACATTCATAACATTACGGATCGCTGAACCCTAAAAGGCGACCAATCGCATCCACGCACAAAGACCCCAATGTTGAGCGGAGGCTTCAGCGAAAAAGGTCTAGTAAAACTGGTCGCACCCAAAAAAAGATTGCACATTGTTTTGGCAAATCGCGATAGAGTCTTTTTTTGGTCCGCGGACCGTCGCCGATAGATTGCGAGATTGAAATTTGTTTCGTTACACATCGCCTTTATTTTATTGGATCGAAGGCGCAAATACACATTTGCGTCCTTTTTTCCCATTCAATAAGTTCACAGTTAATCGTCTTACTAGCTATCGGGGAAAGGAAAGGTCTTGCTTTCAATAACAGTCTTGAATAATACTTTTGAAGTTATACTTCTTTTGGTGCTTTTGGAAAATGTTACCACAGTAAAGTACAAAACAAACTTCTTTTTTATATATTCTTTTGTCTTAATGTCTGCGCTTTCAGTCCATGGACTGTATACAGCTTCATCAGGCATGAAGATCGTAGAACGGCTATGTTTCTTACGTCACACTTTTAGCAAGGAATGTTTTGTGTACAAGTTTTCTTCATATCTATAGAATAATTCCACTGATACAATTACTCAAACTCTCTCTAAACGTTGTTTTGAGCGCCCAATATAACATTTTAAGATATGGTATATCTTAACATCAAACTGGGGAGAAACTTCTGAAGATGTATGATTTTGCTGTTGAAGACACTATGCAATAAAGATTGAATTGATCTACTGGTCAAGGCAAGACCTGTGCCACGAACGAAGATACCGATACCAAATTTCGTCTCTCGAGCGTTATTGTCAGCCTCACCAGCTATCTCCTTAACAGTCGAACCATAAACGACACTTACATCATCCTTACATATGTAAGAGGCCTCTGAATAAAGTGGTTACCTCAATCGCCACACGAAACGCAGAAGTATAACACTTCCACAACCTCCACTTCACGAGGGTCTTCTGTGAGGCCGTGATATTTCCCCGGACGATCTTATCCATTCGTGAAACAGCAGAACGCTGCCTGGCCGTACTGCAATATAATATGATGTGAAATTTAATATGTTAACACACATTTACAGATACACATAAAATATACTTTTTTCCCACTATTATCACTTTACCACCATTTATTTTTCATCGAGCTCATGGCATATTTGGATCAGTCTTTTTTGCACGTCACAAATCGAATAATGCAAATTCAACATTAGAACTCGAATCTGATTTGTCTAATCGGCGTGTTATCAAATAACTAGCTGTCTTCTTAGATAAATATTAGTAAAAAAATAAAGGTGTGCCAATTTGCAAGCGTCAATAACCTAAACTAAAACCCAACGATTCTTTTGACAGATCCCGCCAAAACTGACAGCTGCCTTAACACGCGGGTGGTCGTTCGGATATAATCTTATTTAATCCGTTCTGTTTAGTTAACTAATGAGCGTTCTTACTTCATCTTCGGAGTGCGGATTAGGAGTGAATTACTGTCGTATATTCCATATTAACTAGAGCGGCGTTTTAGACGGTAATGTGACACTGAACCGATTTAACGGTTTCCTATTTCTCTGCAACGAACCCGATGCCATATGGAGAGATCGTAAATAAGCGTGAGGGGATTAGCTCGTTGTTCATGCGAAATTTTAATAAGATATACGTTGTTTGGAGGCGCTAGACCACCGTTTATGAGTGAAATGATGTCAGCATAGGTCTTCTTCATTCTGTCAGGTCTGTCTGTTCAGTTCTTCAGGTCTGTCTTTCATTTTATGAAAATATACGTTCAATCATCCATACAAAATACATTTTAAATAAAAAAGATTAATTTTAAAATACTTCTTGACGTATCCGTACTTACTGCTAATATAAGAGCTAAGAACATGGATACCCTTCAATATTTTTGGATGATTATGTATTTTATTTATTAATTTAAAAATTTATTGTTTACACCCCAAAATAAGGCCAAACAAAAGGCAATATAATGCTAATAAGCATTCTATTTACCTTCATTATTACCTTTCTTTTTAACTTAACTTTATCACACTATGATTTCGCTTTCAGTTACAGGAGCTATGTAAAATCGGATAGAATAAATTGTTTGCATGCTGTAAAAGACATAACAATAGATGCGCAAAGCATTGCTCAAAATGCAAAAAAACAATGTAGATAAAATATGTTGAGATTTTCATCGGTTTGGCAACCAGTCGTTTAGCTTAGTTGTTAAGCATCTGGACACGTATCCGCGGGCTGGGTTCGATTCCTGCAACCGCAAAAACTTTTCGTTCATTTTTTCTACAAACTTTAAAGGATAGGATTACGTGAAATCACAATCAAAATGCACAAAGCGTGCAGAAGTTTGCACGCACGCTTTGACCGTCAAAGCTAAGAATCTGAACCTCGACTTCGACGCTCATTGACTTCTAATCGGTAGCTGGAGGAAAGGCCCTGGAAAGCATGTGAGTATAATATAATATATAGTAGTAAGTATTTTTTCGTATTGGATTAAAAATAACCCTGCCGATAAATCGGTAACTTACGAAGGCATAAGAAACAATACGCTCAAAGAGAAAAACTCGGGCAAAATAATAATTTAATATTCAAAATGAAAAATTCACATCAATTCGATACGACAGATGCGAAACATGCACCGATCCGTTCTCATAGAAAAAACCAACAAATGTCCCATGCGCCGCTTTCGTATTTAAATCACGACAAAACCAAAACCGTTTCCATGAAATCACTTTTTACGCGCGTAACGAAATGACAACGTCGCGTTCGTAATTGAGTTAATGACAGGGCGCGTTTAGAAATTAACAGATTGATTGCGTCGCGGGAAACGTGGATGCGTACGGAAACGGAATCGACGATTGTTGGCTGGCACGTTTTGAGTTTTTTGTCTGTGCTATTTTTAAAACATCCCGAATACGGCTACGAAATGGGCATTAAATACAAATAATAACTGTCTTCCTTAAAAGTACAGTACATTAACGATAACTTTATCTTAATTACTGGTTGGACAAAATTCGCTGATAAATTATTTGTATCTCGCAGCTTATTAGACTTAAAGCAATTAGAAAGTCCATAACAAGAACAGATTTGTTACATTTAAATAGATAAATGTGGAAAATTAATATTACTCAAAATAAAAAATATGCAAAATACGCACACAACGGTACACGTAACTTGGATTAGGAATAAGAATAAATCTGCAATTTTTAACCGTTACCCATTATTTTACTAGTAATGAAAGTGGGATCTGCAAAAATAAGCGTTTATAATTTATCACTTGTGCGCAGCGAGTTTTTAAGTAATACGACCGCTTACGTCATTGCGCCATTATGATTTAAACAACGCGCCGGCATTTATGTTTATACGATTCTTAAGTTTACACCTCAGTTCATCGAATCATTACTCAAGAGAGCTTTAGAGCTAGCGGTAACAGCAAATCAACGTAACATCACTAAAATATGATTATAAAAAAGCAATAAACGGATAAAGCAACCTAAATTTAAGTGCATTAGTTTATTATTCACTGTTGTGTACCGTCGTGAGCAAAAATGAATATCACATTAATCTAAACAGAATATTGTAAAATATACTCCCGGCTTTTTTTATCAAGCCTATTTATATGTATATTAAACTTAAGGGTATCGTTGACCTGTCAACATCCTACCTCTAGCTAATGTAGTACATATAAATTAGATAGGAATAATTTTTCTAAAGAACGAATCTCGAATATGAAATCTATTGAATAATCAATAAGATTTGCATTTGACATGATATAGCTAATCAGGAAACGCGTCCAAAAATTCGTAGTTAATTAATTAAAGTTACGTTAAACAACATAAATTGAAAAGAAACCGCGTTTTAAAACTCTTTTTAACGCTCTATAAATATATAGTATTCCTTATATTTCCACTTCATTTATACTTCCACATTTCAATTATGCTGATGTGTGTTACTTAGATGCAAACACTGATGTTCTTAGCAAATTGGATCATCTTCTTAAGCAATGTATTTATTTCATTTATGGTGTCCCGAACACCTTTTTTTAACCATGTTTGACCATATTTCTCCATTTTTTTTATGCGAAAATTTAAGTGATGTTAAGTGAATACCGCCGCCCATGGACATCTGTCACACCCGAGGGTTACAGATGCATTGACAACCTTTTGAAAATTGAAATCCGGCTACCTCACTCACTAGACGAAACGCGGAAGTATTTATCAAACTTCCACTTTACGCTGGTCTTCTGTGAGGTCGTGGTACTTACCCGGACGGGCCTGTCCATTCGTGCAACAGCCGAGGCTGCTGCGTGGCTCTACCACCGTTATCCATATCG
Source organism: Iphiclides podalirius (assembly GCA_933534255.1). Lineage (NCBI taxonomy): Eukaryota > Metazoa > Arthropoda > Insecta > Lepidoptera > Papilionidae > Iphiclides > Iphiclides podalirius. The sequence continues at coordinate 1,655,113 of OW152838.1, read as the reverse complement.
CTCTCAATTAAATTGGTTGAATTTCTCCCAACGGAGGAATCTTCGGATTCTTTGTACGCTTCATATAATCATTAACGATCCTTTTGCCCTAGCGTATCTGAAGTCTATATTTCAGTACCTGAGAACCTCTCATTGCTGCAATCTTTGATCTGGCGGTAATCTTACTTTACTTATTCCTTCTCATCGTACCGGTTTTCTCTGTAAATCCTGATCGCTGTTACAGCTGCTTGACTCTGGAACGCCCTTTCTAATGAAATTCGAAAATCACCGAATCAATTTCCGAATTATATAATATATATTTTTGTGTGTTTAATAATTGTTATCATTATGTATGTAATTATGTATACATATTAATAAATATATTTACCCTATATACCCTATATAGCTAGCACCTACACTTCTCTCTCACTAACTTTCCGGTTGGCTGGTAGAAAATGTCTTATGGAATTAAGCCCGCCGTTTGTATCAGTTAGTACAATAAAGTGTGTAAATTAATAAATAAATGAATAAATATAATAAATTTATTCGCTGTGATAAATAGAGCTCGTTGAATTTTAAGATATATTTTCCACTTAAAGGGTCTAAAATAATTAAGAAAAACAAATAAATGGTAAATATCTAAAGCAAATGTCATAGCGACAGTACATCTGTCAACACGCTCGCTAAGTGCGCGCGATGGCGCGAACTGCGCACGTTCGGAAAGCGTTTTAGCGAAACTTTCGATAATAGTTCCAAGATACGTCCGACTCGTTCACAAGTTATTAATAGCTGTCAAATTGTTAGCACGGCCACGGCGCGAGGAGATCGGGCGACGACAGCTTTACACCCGGCCATTTTGGAGTCCATTTAGTAAAAGCGGATAAATATTTATCGCCCCCGATAACTCCGGGTTACGAGATGATGAACATTTATTTTAGTAACTGAGAGCTTTCTCAGAACTTGAGGATCGGTTGTAAAACATTGAAATTAATTATCAGATTGAGAGTATTCGAATTTTCGAAGCGCAAGGTTGAAACAATAAATGAACCATACGGCGAAAGAGAAATGATTTATGAGCGGTTGTATGATAGGCAATTTTAGTGTTGCATACATTATCTAAGTACGTATTTATGCAGATTTTGTTCTTTTATTAATTTTTTTAAGAAAATTAATCTATCTCTTAATGTTAAGACTCCAATTTTCATTTAAATCAGATTTTATTATCTTATGCACGTTTTTTGGTCTTTTACACATAGGTAATTATGTTATTATTAGTGCCTACGTATATCCTTAATACACGGCATTTTCCTATTAAAAAAAAATCATAGATGTAACTTAAAATTGAAAAAAAAACTGTTACTGGTTTAATGGTTAGAAAATGCATAAAGAATTCGCACACAGAATAAATTGTACAGAAAAGTAGTCCATATATTACAGTTAATGCGGCGGAATATGACATGCGTGAAATGTGAGAATACTAACAAACACACATCTATTTTTTTAAATTATACTTACAGATAAATTCGCCTTACTCAACCATGTTATGGATGTCATTTTATTGTATAATTGAACAGTTTATCTTTATTTTTCTTCTCCCCCTTTTTTACGACAGTCATAATATGGAATAAATAACTCCTGTATCAGTTGTAATAAACATGAAATGACTCGATAGAACTATATTTTCATAGATTAATTTCAAACGAAAGAAATACGATCAGTTTAAGTCTAAGCATCTTTAGAAGACCATCTTTACATGCTTTACTTTTTAAGTAAAAAAGTTGGCAAACGAAAATAGGTTTAAAATATTGATTATCTCCTTCATAATACGAAATGCTATATCTCATCTATGAAATATTTAGCATTTATTATCTATGCAATATCTCAGGACTCCTGACAAGATTGCGTCCAGATTTTGGATATCTTAAGATTTTTCGCATCTCAGTAAGCCACAGAAGAAAACTCAAACAAGAATATAATATTCTTTGGATACTATTACAAGTCAACGTAATTAACATAAAGTTTTCAAATATTACATCATCAATATTAAATAATTATAATTAATTATTTCATTAATTTATGAATTTAATTAGTTTTACCACATTTGCTTTGCGTCAATACCTTATTAAGGCTTTTGTCATTTATTATTGTATTATAAAATGCTTCGCACGTTAACTCTTTAAACTGTACTTTTTAAAAGCAAACGTTACTTAGCAAACTGAAGTAAAAAGGATGCTTTCCTTAGACCATTGAACTCCCATGATCGAAAAACTCTCTACGTTGGCATTCTGGGCGGTAATAGAAAAAATGTATTGACAGATACTCAATATCTCCGGTAATCGTGGTCTTGAAATATGATGACCACAAGCCCACAACGTATGGAGCTCTACATAAAAAAACAAATTCACATCATCGAGATATACTCCTTTTCCATTCAGGTAATGAATTGACGCAAGCAACATGGTCAAAGCAAGTAGTTTCTCCCTTCGTCATCATCACCGAATAGACCGTGAATAAACGTTAATTTCTTTCTTTCTTCTTCATTCTTTCTATCAACCAATTAAAAACTAAAATCAAACTAAATCAGAAGAATCTGGTACGTGGCCCTACCACACCAATTATCCCGTGTCTTGCCGATCTTAAAACAATACGAATTATTTTAGGTAGTTTGATATAAATTTTATAGAAACACAAGCTGTCCCCCGCCCGTTTCGCTTAAAAAAAATAAAAAATATAGGTAATCACTAACTCATCATAAACTAAAACCTTCTCCGAAACACGCTGCATATTACATGTCCTTAGTTTCGGTCCTCTTAGTTAGTTTTTTTAATTTTTTATGTTTTTGTTACATATTTTTTAAGTAATTCCATATACTCGAGCAACGAGAGTTTGATCTCCGGTGCAGGCACTAATGAAATTGTAAATTTAAAGTGCTTACCTACATATCACATGCTCAGCGGTGAAGAAAAGAAATGTCAGGGTAACCCAATTTTTTTCTAAATAATGACAAAAAAAATATTTCTAGGATGTGTGAAGCCCACCAATCAGATGGACTATGCCATATTACCCTCTGAACAGAGGAGGCGTTTGCCCAGCAGTGGGAATATAGCCTGGTACTTGACTTTCCTTTCTTAATATTATTATATTTAGCAGACTTTAGGATTCAGCATTGTAACCAATTTTTTCTACTTAATATTTTTTTCTACAATTAATTAACAATTTATGGTTTTTTTACAAATACGTTCACATCGTATAAACTTATTACTGCATACGCAAGATATGTTATATACTATGAGCATAATAATATATCTTGTCATCAATTATAACGTTTGGTGAAAAAATATAATTTGGCGATTTAAATTGTATACTATATATGCTCATTTATCAACAAGTTTATATATTAAATAACTTTATAAGATTATTAAATAAAAATAACATGATATTTGGATATTTTGGCGTCTAATTTTCGTTTTGTTCGCGACGTTTCATACACTATAGAGTCTATGGACGTGTTCTACGAACAATGAACCCGAAAAAATCCATAAGTTTTTTGTATTCAACACATATTGATTATTATTATAATTTCCTTGAGCACAAGAAAAATTTTATTATGTTACTAACTAGCAACGTTGTTTTGCCAGTTAGGAAGTAAAGTAAAGTAAATTAACAGCCTATATACATGTCCCACTGCTGGGCAAAGACCTCCTCTATACAGAGAGGTATCAGGGCATAGTCCACCACGCGACCTCACTGAGGATTGGCGGACTTCACATATTTTCGAAATATTTTTTTGTTATTATTTCAGAAATATGCAAGTTTCATCACGATGTTTTCCTTCACCGCGGAGCATGTGATAATGCACAAGTTTTCATCACGGGGATCGAACTCAGGTTGCTCGATTACGATACGAAATTTTTGTTAATAATTTTATTCGTTATAATTTGTTTACCTGTATTAAACTGTATAAAAGTAACAGCCTATACATGTCCCACTGCTGGGCAAAGGCCTCCTCTGTACAGAGGGTATCAGGGCATAGTCCACCACGCGGCCCCACTGCGGATTGGCGGACTTCACATATCTTCGAAAAATATTTTTTTTTGTTATTATTTCGAAAACATGCAGGTTTCCTCTCGATGTTTTCCTTCGCCGCGGAGCACGTGATAAGTCAGCAATTAAAGTTAAAAACTTCATTGGTGCCGGCACCGGGGATCGAACTCAGGTTGCTCGAGTATATTGAATTAAGGCGAGCGCCCGGACACAGCTATCACGGCTCTTAAACTGTATACTTTTTACTTTTTGGTGCATAACTACATTTTTATGAACTTAGTGTTATTCTTGTTCCTTTTTTTCCTGTACTAAAATAAACATTTCTTTCATATTCTTCTACAATATTCTAATATAAATTAAAGTGATTGAATAAATAAAATAATTTATAGTTACAACTGTACTCATTTATCGAACCGTGTATTAATCCATTTTTTCAACTGTAATTACTTATTACCTATCAGGAACATAAAAAGTTACAAATACATTATTTCGTTTATTTCATTTCTTCATCTACATTAATAAATGAAAATCTGTTATATAAGAAATAAATAACTTGTTTTTTTTCGGGGACAATTTAAAATAAGTTTTCCTAAAACTAGCTTTTTCACAGTTTTAAAGAATTTTAGAGTCAACACAAGGAAATATTTGCCAACATTCTCTAATTTCTTTTTCGGATATTATTTAGCTTTCTTAACAATTGATTAATCTAGTCTTAACTCAATACAGTGGGTATCGCCGTTCCCACTATCGCACCATATTTGTGTGGACATTCACAATATTTCAACAATGTATCACATATTACACATTTTACTTATAAACGAATATTACTTGTAACCGATAATGGTTTCGAGTAACTCTGCCATCTTTTTGCAAATACCAAAACAAATAACTGTTTTGGTATGTGCAGAAAGATGGGAAGTCTATACCTATATCTATCTGGTAGTTTTTTTTTGCACGCCCTCTAGCGGAAACTATCCGAACCATGACGACTAATAGGTAGCTATGGTTGCACGCATTGTGCATTCAGTGTGGCCAACGTAGTCTATTTGTCGCCATTTAGGCTACTTAAAAGCTATTTTTTTTAACAAATAATTGATTTTATAAGTCAATTTAAATTACTATACATATATATATATATATATATATATATATATATATATATATATATGTATATATTCATTATTCATATATATATATATATGTGTTGGGGTTAGCTCGTAAATTAGTTGAGGCCACAGAAACTGAAATTAGGCTCAATTCCGTTACTTATGCTGGAAAAATAGCAACACCAGGCCCTACATTGTTGGCAGCACTGTGTAAAGTACATTTGGCAAGTTCTGTTTTATCTATATCTCAAAGATTTAATTATACGTAATTTATAATTTATTTCATTAAAAATGTGTTAATTTATAATAATCTAAAGTATAATTTTGCTATTTTGTATAAATAAAAATTTAGTTCACCAGGTTTTGTTATTTATTAAATAAAAAATTCATCTTTCATTGGCAGCAACGGAACGTAGTCGGAAATCAGAAATAACTTGTCGCAAATCCACCATTTTCCCTTTGTAACTAACCGGTGTTCAAAACACGTGCGTACGATCAAGTTACATGGAAAGCCGCCGCGTTCGCGACTGAAGATAATATAAAAACATAACTAAACAGTGTGCCGCGCTTCTCTCTGCAGGTGTCGCGTGTTAAAACTGCAAAATGAACACGGAAAAGCTGAAGAAACTGCAGTCGCAAGTGCGTATCGGCGGCAAGGGTACACCGAGGCGCAAGAAGAAGGTTGTGCACGCGACCGCGGCCACAGATGACAAGAAACTGCAGTCTTCACTAAAGAAACTGTCAGTAAACACTATTCCCGGCATCGAGGAGGTGAATATGATAAAAGACGATGGCACAGTGATACATTTCAACAATCCGAAAGCGCAGGCCTCTTTGGCGGCTAATACTTTCGCTATCACGGGCCACGGTGAGAACAAGCAAATTGCAGAAATGCTGCCCGGCATCCTCAGCCAACTTGGGCCGGAAGGATTGAGTCAGCTGAAGAGGATTGCGTCAAGTGTGGCGGCACCCAAACCAATCGACGAGGACGACGAAGTGCCTAACCTTGTTGGCAACTTCGACGAGGCTTCAAAACAGGAAGCGAAAGAAGTAATAACCGAGGAGAAGGAGGAAGCTAAGGAAACTGAGAAGGAACCGGAAAAGGAAAAGAAACCCGAAACAGAAACCAAAGTCGACAAGAAAAACGATTAAATAGCCCCACTGTTCAGAACATTATAGTTTTTAATTTTGCTCACCCGACGAAGTGACATTTAGGGTTTCCAAAGTCGAGTATATGTCGCAAATAGTTTATATTTTGTAACGTTATCGAATAGAACATGTTTTCGCATTTATAGACAATGGTGTTGGAAAAAGTGTGCACCTAATTTTTTTGTTTTCATTTATCACTCGCTTTGGAAATACCTTGAACTGCCCCCTTTAAAAGGTGTTGTATGCTTCCCATGTCTTGCACTAACAATTTACTTTTTTAACTTTGCATAATACGACTAGATTACTGTGTCATTTCTCCAGAGCCCAGTTATGGTGTTTTATCAAACATTGTTCAAACATTGGTGGTGTAGAAACATTTAATGATTACATAATTATATGCATTATTTTTAAAAGCACACTAGTAACAGTATATGAATATTATATTTATAGTAAATAGGTGTTTGATACACCATGTAATATTTTTAATAATGGATTTTCTAAAGTTGTTGATTCATGTCGAAAGGATTGCTTTCTCATTTTTTCAAGTTGAATATTAGGTTGAAACAAATGAAATATTAGTCATGGAAAGCTCTATAGAGTTATAAGGGCTAACATTGTATAATAAAACATAAAAATTGAAAAATGTATAAGGTTAGAGTTTTATGTGTGGACATAAACTTTAATCTGTGATATTGTTTTTTTATTTCATATCTATGGATATAACAAAAAACCTATTCGGTTTAATTAGCTTCACTATAGAAGGAAAATGTGTAATAAAGTCAACCAAGATGAATATATTATAAAAACGCAGATTGATATCCGATTCCAATAGAGGAAACTTGTGGTATTGTTATCATCATCTAACAAAAATATAGCAAATCACCGTCAATTGCAAAAACTTGTGTTACTGATAAGGCATTTTTACATGTCAGTTGTAGTTAATTAATGATCAATTATAAACCAAAAATTTCTAAACCTTTACATGTCAATATGTAAACTGAAATTTCAAACACATTTTAAAATGTAATCGTTTAGATTGAAAATAACATAAGATTAACTGTTTTTCTTCCTTTGAAACTGAACAACCTTCAATTATTTAATTCTTGAGGCATAAAGTCAATAAGTCCAATGTTAAATGCAAAAGTACATGTTTACTTTAAAATTACGTGATTACTCAGAAGTATGACTATTATGTTAATATGCAAAGATCCTGTGCAATGCCAATTCAGACATATAAAAGAACTCTGGACTGAAAATTGATTTTCAAGTTGGTTTAAAAAATAAAATCTATATGACAAGCTTAATACATGCTCCTAGCAGGAAATTAAAACATTTCTAGTAGGCTTTTTCGAAAATTTTCACTGAATATTCTCCTTTCTTACTGATCTAACGGCCCATTGCCGTTTATATAACCAGTAGATACATTGGTAAATTATGATAATTATATTATAATCAATGACGACAAAATTTTAAAGCTAAATCGGAATGTGGAATTTAAAACAAATCTGGACTAATGCAATATTTTCTTCTGTTTTTAGAGCTATTTCATTGAAATTAAATCCATCTACCTCAATTTTGCCATCTAAATTATTGATATTATTTTGCTACTTAATTTTATGTAAAATTACTAGTGTTCGTAACGACTATATATTAATAACGCGTAATAACGATAGGCTTAGGCTACCTAAAAAACGCGTATTATTTTTGACGTTCTCTTAGTTTAATAATTATCGCCGCAAAGCATAATACGCGCTGTTAAACCTTTGTTACGGCTACGGACTTAAAAATAACGATACTTCACTGTTGTGTGAGCGATTAGAATGGTGCATTTTTTAAATAAAGTATGTTTTATAGTAAAGAATTAATATTCTTGGTTTATAAAGCCAAAGTCTTTCCGATTGGCTCTGCGTAGAGATGTTGGATCACTCTGCATCTTCTACCGCATTTATCACGGTTGTGTTCCGAGTAAACGTTTGAATTGAGCCCAGCGGCTGAATTCCACCATCGGACATCGCGGCAAAACCAAAAATTTCATCCACATCACTTTAATGTCCAGCGTTCCACAACAGCGCGTTTTTCAAGGCATTTTTGACACGCAACAACCACCATATTTGATTCCGCATAATGAACCAGATTCCGCCAGCGGTCTGTCCGAATCGTTATGACCTGGGAACCTTCAAGAAGAGAGCATATTCTTTCCTAAAACGCCGGCAACGCATTTATAAGCCCTCTGATGTTGAAGGTAATGGGCGGTGGTGATCACTTACCATCAGGTGAGCCTCCTGCTCGTTTGCCCCTTTTTAACCGACTTCAAAAGAAGGCGGTTCTCAATTCGACTATTTTTTTTGTTACCTCAGAACTTTTGCCTGAGTGAACCGATTTTGATGATTTTTTTTTATTTGAAAGCTGGTATTTCCCATGTGGTCCCATATTAATTTCATTCGTATTGGATCTTGGGTTCCGGAAATACTTAAGGAACTCCCGAAAATCAATTATAAAATGAATATAAACCGAGATGTTTGAAGTCGGTTTTGTTTTTCGTTAGTAAGAAAATGGTTATCGCCATAAAAACAAAGTGTCTCGCGTCTTGCTCTAGTGGGTCGTGGTAGGCTGTTGCGCAGTTGTATGTAATAAAATTAATAGCTCTTATTAGAAATAACTTCTAGGATGATTTTAAAAATAATGGGATGTATAATTTTTTAGAAATAATAGGTTATTTTATTAGTTATCTATTATTATAAACACAGTAAAATTACAGAATGCAGTTTGACTTGTGACAAGTGTCAAGTTCTAATAGAACAAAATTCAAATGACAAAATATTTTCTTAGGTAGTCGGAAAAAAGTATTTTTTAATTTATCTCCAATTCTCCATTGAGGTTTCATTCTTATTGAGTACTTAGATCGGGAATATCTACTTTGTATAGAACTATAGTAATTTCATACAATGATAGCAAGACCGTGGACGGACGATTTACCGAAATGCAAAAATACCTGTGTCGCCTCGTATTTCTCCCAAATCGGTGGAAGTGTTAATACCACGGATGATTACCTCTGCTTTTATTGCCAAACAGAAGATGGATCGTAAGTTGTGGAAATTATTTATTGAAATATTTTTAGTTTACATTCCGTCCAGTTTGTTATTATAGTCTGATCTAACTGGATCCCATGTTAGCAAACCATCATGTAATCATAATGTTTATCATAAACATTACAGCCTGTTTCAGCTTGATCCTGAACTACCTTCTTCCATCGACTTCCCGCACAATTGCACAGGTCATCAACTTGCCAACCTGCTTACCAGGCTTAGCAATTGTGGCAAAATCTCTTAAGATGAAGGGCCAAAATTCTTTTTCAAATGTTTTTGAAACATTGACACACATTAATGTATATCTCTTTATTGCCTATTTAGCCGTATAAAACAGAATGCAAATTGAAATTACAATATGTTATCATCAAATAACAAATTTTAATAACAGTATTTAACATAGTACATAAAATAATCTCCTAGTCACTTATATCTGTACATTAAGCTAGGATGTTGTAATTTAAAAAAATCTAATTTGTTTAAATACAAGTTGTGTCATTACAATAACATAGATATATATAATTATATTGATATTTATATATTATATACTTAATTATAATAAATGAAATTTGTCAATGATTATGAAAATACAATATCATAATGATTTAATAAGATGTAAAGTCAAAACCTTTGTAAAACATATGAAAAATTATCTAAGCGCATTATATCATAATGAAGTCATTTATTACATTAAAAAAATTACATTAAAAATCTAAGTTTTCAATTTTCCTGAAATGATGTTGTAAACTTTAATGTGTGTCAATGTCAGTATCTTTGAAACAAGACCAATGCTTGAAGTACAACTAAATTAAGACATTCCGAATGAAACACCTTCTTCTTCTTCTTTCGTTATGGCATTTAATGAAACACCTTACATTTGGAACATCTTAATTTGGCTGTATATCTGCAAAATATTTTTTCCTACCTCCAAAAATATCACTGAATTTATAAAAAGTGAAGTATATTTTAACAAGTCTAGCTACTGTTTGTACTAAAGTAACTACTTCATAAATTTGTAAATAGCCATAAAGAATTTTTTTTACTTGTAAATTTTTCTGAACAAGTTCAGCTCTTCAAATCCATAAAACAGTAACATAATTGTCTTACTGCTTGGAAAAGGCCTCTTCTCTGTACAGAAGAATTTTTTTATTTATTTATTATTTATATAAAAGTAACTTACTACCAGTAATAGATATAAAATAATGTTTTTATGTAAAAGCATTTCTATGCAAAAAATAAAAAAAATATTATTTAAATACTGTTTTCTTTACACAGCATTGCCAACACATGTCAAGAATTGCTAGTCTTTTATAAATTAATGCCTTATGCCTATTTTATGCATGTTTATTTTAATACTTATACAATTGTTGTGGTTGCCATGAATAAATATTTTTAACTATCAATTAAAAATGTTGTAATTTTTTCAGTTGTTTGTATGGAGTGTTTGAACCGCACAATGGTTTGGATGCAGCAAGATTCATTATGCAGAGGATGGCAGTGGAGATGTTATTGCCACCCCCTTCTATCAGCAATACAGATGAAGAGATAAGAGACAGATTGAGGTAGAATATACTTACACAGCACAGATATCGACGTAAACAACACTCATAAACAAACACACACACACACACACACACTCACGTGCGCACACACACACACACACACACACACACGCACGCACGCACGCACACACACGCACGCACGCACGCACACGTAGATCTCTTTTTATCCAATCTCCTTATACCTGGACAGTTACTTAAGACAATTTATTTTATGTACAATTATTACAGCTTTGTTAACTATGCTTATATGCTTGAGGACCTGGTGATCTGTAATACAGGTTGTTACACCTATAATAGAAACCAGCTCCGCACAATTACCTGATTACATTTTTTACTGAAGCTGTACCAACTTATGATATTGTATCTTGTTGTTAAATTATTATTATTAGATATAATATGAGGAAGCATGCATTTACAATATAGGACTGAAAACAAACTGGGATTTAAAGCCAAAGATGAAGTAAAGCTGTTGAAATCAAAGATGAAGTAAAGCTGTTAAAAAGCTGTTGATAATAATTCATCATAAAGTCATATTGCGACTAGATCATCTTGAGATTAAGGCAAAACTATTTACAACAAACAGATGCTTTTGTAATTTTTTTCATCGTTTATTGTTTGAGAAAATTCACTTTTATTAATTAATAAAATGAAGATTAAATATTGTTGAAATGTAATGTTTTGTTTCAGTCATTGGTTCGGTCTTGTCTCCTTGAATATCATACTAGTATTAAGATTATGATAGTACAGTAGATAGATAGTGCAGTACCGTATAGATAGAAGTAGTAGTGACTAATTTGAGTGTTGTTCACTTACAGAAATGCATTCGTATCTGTGGAGAAGGCATATATAGAAAACTATGATGGCATGATAGCAGAAAGAACCAGCTTACAATATAGACTACAGACATTAAATGAAACACAGGTATGCCAAGTGTTCAGCTTTCTTGTATGGGAGAAGGTATAATGAATAATGTTCATGCTGAACTTAATATATTGGAGATGTTGTGTACAAGGTGCACCCTCTAGCATCCAAAAAGTCAATACAATGTAATTGAGTGAAAATATTTCAATTTAAGCGTTTTAATATATTTGCGTGAGTACTATATATTTTGAATATCATTATTTTTATGGATCCATATTACTTTTAATTTTTATTTCAACATAATATGTCGTTTTATACACTTTACAGTATCTACTGTCTGTCTATCCCGGAATTATGTTATGAAGTTTTAAGTTGTAATTTTTTTCTTTCATCTCCAGTTCAGAGTCCAGAACTAAAAAGATGAAATTTAACCGAACAAAAACAGATGTTTGTCATAAAGTCTAAAATTATGGATCATTCAATGTCCACAGATATCGCAGAACTGCGACAACATCCTCTCCCGTCTGAAGGAGATAGACCAGCACCTGTCCGGCGGTGCGACTGTTGTCATAGCGCTGGTTCACAACAACAAGCTGTTCGTGGCCAACGTGGGCGAAACCAGGGCTCTGCTGTGTAGGACCGACGACAACTCGGTGCTGAGGGTGGTCCAGTTGACGGTGGACCACAGCCTGAACAACGAGGACGAGCTGCTCCGTCTCTCCCAGCTGGGCCTCGACGTCAACAAGCTGAGGAACGGTGTGTGCAGATGGATTTTTTTTCATACTGTAATTAGGCGATAGATTTTCATGTAATGATGAAAACAACACATCATTCAACATGTACCCCAAAAAGTTTTTTTTTTTTTTTTTTATGTGAAAAGTTGCCAAGCGAGCAGACAGTTCGCCTGATGTTAAGTGAATACCGCCCATGGACATCTGCTACACCTGAGGGTTCCAGATGCGTTGACAGCCTTTTGGGCTCCGGCCACCTCACTCACCAGACGAAACGCGAAAGTATTATACTTCCACTTTACGCCGGTCTTCTGTGAGTTCGTGGTACTTACCCGGACGAGCCTGCCAGCCGTTTCGTGCAACAGCCGGGGCTGCTGCGTAGTATATCATCATCATCATCATTTCAGCCTGTTTGAGTCCACTGCTGAACATAGGCCTCCCCCACAGACTGCCACGAAGTACGATCCTGAGCCACCTGCATCCATCGACTTCCCGCACATTTGCACAGGTCGTCACTCCATCTAGTGGGGGGTCGTCCCACACTGCGATGGCCAGTACGAGGCTGCCACTCGAGAACCTTTCTTCCCCAACGGTTATCGGTTCTACGAGCTATATGGCCGGCTCATCGCCACTTCAGCTTGCTAATCCTCTGAGCTATGTCGGTTACCTTGGTTCTACTGCGGATGTCTTCGTTACGAACTCTATCACGTAGTATATGCATAGTATTAAACAAATTCACGCCGCTGTCTGTCTGTCGTTATATATGATTAGATCTTTAAAATTACGCAAAGGATCTTGATGCGATTTTTTTACTAGATAAAGTGATTCAAGAGGAAGATTTTTAATATGTATACATTGCACCGATGCAAAGCCGGGGCGGGACCCTAGTGCTTTATAAACTTAATGAAATACAATTTATGTACATACATAACAAATATAACAAAATATATAAAAAAATATTAACGTTAAACAAAATCCATAATACAAAATTTTTTTTTTCAAACAAACTAATTAAGTAAAAAAGAAACAAAATTTGTAAACATCGTACAGTCGTATTACAAGCCTCTCCTTCTAACAGTATGTTTTGTCTCTTTTAAATTCATTCAAACCATTCATATGCTTTGTGACTTTTACAAATGAACTTTACGTTACGTTTTTATAGGTAAGGGTGTTCTAAAATTGTTTGTTTTGCAAAATTTAATAACTCTTTAAATATTGTAAATATATTGTAAATATGTTTAAAGAATTTAAATTTTAGTACAACTTTAAAAAGTTATCCCCTATATGTGTGTTCATTTATTGTCGCGATGGTAACGACACGCTGTATATGATGCTTCTTCAACAGCTCAGTACTTGGGAAACCAGTCCGGTACCAGGTGCCTGGGCAACTACCTGGTGAAGGGTCTGTACAAGGCGTTCCCAAATATCGGCACAGCCACCGCGGAGCCAGTAGTGGCTGCTCCTGAGATCCACGGTCCCATCGCCCTGGACGAGTCATGCAGGTGAGTCATTAAAAAAATGAAACACATAGTCATAATGTAATCGGCAAAACAAGTAAAATGTAATAAAAAAAAACTAAAAAAACCATTTCTTAGGCTGTTAAATTTTTATTTTGATATGCCCAGTGTCACTCTCACAGTAAATACGAATCTAAAACACCTCTCAAGCTAAAATCCATCAAGCCCATCAGGCTGCAGAGCGTGCCAAAAAATTATACATACATACTCACCAAAAACAAAACCCTCTTTCTGGCGCAGTCGGGTAAAAATAATATTTTGTGTGTAGTAGGGTAGTAACGGTGCAACACAGAAAGATCTTTTGGTCTTCCTTTCGAAAATATTGCTCCCTTGCCTTACCCTACGATAAAATTATTCTGTTTTGTAAGGATGTTTTGTATACATAAATTTCAAGTGGACAAACACCCAAATCCAAAATATCATAAATTACGCATAGACATTAAGCAGACCATTGGTGGAGAACTGGTCCAATCATAGCGATTTGACGACCCGATTGGCATAGTGGGAAGTGAACCTGCGCCCACTACGCCGAACCCACACACTCTTGCGCCAGAGGGTGTGGGTTCGATCCTCTCAACTGGAAAATTGTGTGAACAACATAGTGTTCTTCCAGTGTCTGGGTGTTTATACAACATTTTATATGTTTCTATTTGCAAAAGAAATATATATCAGTTAACTAGTAACCATAGTACCAGCTTTTCTTAGTTTGGGACTAGATAAAGCTCTGTAAAAATGTGTCCCGAACTATTTATTTATTTATTGACACCGTGCCAGGTTCCTGGTGCTAGTCAGCGCCGGCGTCCACAAGCGCATCCAGGAGATGAGGGGCGGCAGCGAGCAGACCAACAAGCAGCTCGCCCAGATCGTGGTCGAGTGCTTCCGCCGCCAGCCGGACTTCGCCCAAGTGAGCCGCTGCGCTCTGGAGGAGATCGAGAGCGAGTTCGTGGCCCACTGCGCGCGGAACAACCTCACACCGAAGGCGAACACGCACGTGACGCTGCTGATAAGGAACCTCAACTTCGGGGGCGAAGCGCCGCGGCCGGAGCGCTGCGGTGTCCGCTTCAACCCGGTGGTGCAGTCCAAGTGCGACACGCTGGAGGGGGGCGGAGCGCCCTGGCCCAGCGGCTCGGAGCGCTCCGCCTCGCCGGACGCGGCCGAGGCGCCCGCGCCGGACAGGCAGCGCAGGATAAGGGGCTACGTCGACTTCGGCTGCTACTACGAGAACGTGGCGAAGGCGAGGAAGAACGGCACGCTGCCCAGTTTCATCAAGTGAACGCTGCTGAACGCCTGTGGTGTGTGCTTAGTGAGGTGAATCGCCTATGGTGCGTGTGTTCAGTGTGGTGAATCGCCTATGGTGTTTGTAGCGAGGCGGTGGTGTAAATATTGTGAAAAGATCAATAGCACTAAAAAGTGTAGTCTGCTAATAGTAACCAAAAAGTCAGGTGACATATTTTAGGGCATTCTTAATTGTATGGCATGTGCTTTGATTGAATTGAAATATATTTTTATGTAATACTAGCGACCCGCCCCAGCTTTGCACGGATGCAATGTATTATACATGGTGCGGAGTTAGGTTTATTTCAATAAAAGTGGACTGTATATGCTGGATTAGTTAGGATTTAATTTGCAACCGGCAGACGAATCATGGAGCACGCACTCACCTAGAGGCTTCCAGCGACGAATCTTCTATCGGCTTGTGTCAGCGAGGCACTCGGATTATAAGTCATGCACAGTTACACAGATTTACACATTCACAGCCGTGATTTATAAAGTTGATAATTTAAAGTAGAAGAAGCGTTGATGAGGTGTTAAACGCGAGCGATTTTACTATATAATTGTCCATCGAGCGTACGATTTGAACGGCGACAGTGCCCGGTTGCGAACGAATGAGTGAAGGATTTAATGGAAGTATGATTTGTCAATGTAATTGACATCTTAATGCGGGAATATTCAAATTAGTAGGATAGTGCGGCAACAATTCATATAAACTTTCCTCTTGAATCACACTGTCTAAACATCAAGATCCTATCCATCCATCAAGATCCGTTGCGTAGTTTTAAAAATCTAAGCATGTATAGGGATAGACAGACAGCAGGACGACTTTGTTTTATACTAGGTAGTGATGCACAGCAAAAAGTCGTTGACATTTCAAGTGACATGTGGCATAAATATTATACAATACTAAGTGATATTAATATTTATACGATACTATACTAGACTCACTCAATTGTTTTGCCTTCCCGGAACCCCTACACTAACACTTAAACTTTATAGTATGGTATTAAAGTTCAAATTGACTTTTAAGTATTACTATGAATCTTTTGTATGGGAATATAGAAAAGTGTTGTTTTTAGACTTTTTCAGGCCTTTTAATCAAAACCATCCCATCCTTGTACTTCAAGGAATATGATAAAAAAAGAATTAGCGAAATCGGTTCGGCTGTTCTCGAGATTTGCGGTTAGCAACACATTCAGCGATTCATTTTTATTTATAGACTAACCAAAAATAAGTAATGATTATGATTGCTTCCAAAATCCGAAAACAACTTATAAATAAAAAAAATTTAAAAAATTGGACCGAATTGATAATCTAAACCATTCTTGAATTGGCCTGAAGACGCACACAAAATTTCATTAAAATTGGTCCAGCAGTTTAGGAGGAGTTCAGTAACATACACACATACAAAAGAATTATATATATATAAAGATAGATGTATAAGCAACTCGCTGGCTTGTTAATTTATGTAATTAACTGTTACAGTTTAGTCAACAAAAATAATTATGTGTGGATGTAACAAATATTAATATTGTGAAATTAATTTGTATAAATGTTATTTAATTTGTTTGGTACTTAAGTCTTGATTGTTAACCATTGTAGTGTCTTGCATTTGTGATATGATGTTATACAATAATAAATTTGTAAATTCTTTTACTTTTGATTTATTATTGTCAGCAGCTGTCGTCAGTGTTATTTCCTGGGTGGGAGTGATTGTAGAAGATGAACTAAAGTGTGTTTTATTGTAGAGATAGATATTAATTACCGTTAGAGGATTAGGCTGATTTTCGGACCGAATCTCTATGCCAGTCGAAGTTTGTTTGACATCACCTTACACCGGTTTTAATGCGGATGAATTTATTTTGCACTACCTGAATTTTTTTAAGTTTGATTCCTACCCAGAGCAAGTATTTGCACGACTCACAGATAATAATTGTTCTGGATCTAGGTGTGAGTCCTTAATTAATTTGTGGTTTGAAACGCCTCTGCAATACAGGATTGACTAATTAAAAATATTAACTACTCTTCCCTTTATCTTTCTGCGAAAATAATATATCCTAAGTCTGCTGCAGCAGAAGAGTCTACTCATGCTATGGCAACTTAGAACTACTTCAAGAAAATTTCGGAACATCGCCATCTGGAAGACAAATGAAGTACTAAAATACATAGTGCTGCCACTATAAAATATAGTAATAAATCCTATGGAGATTTTACACATTAAATTATATATTAATTTAAATAATGTTTTTTGAGATACAAAGAACAAAAAAAAGAGATATTTAAATAAATATTTATTTTCATCTACTTTATTTCTTATTTTAAAGCAAATTTAGGCAACTTTTGTTAATAAAACGTTTTAAATGCGGGGTGGTTGCTCTGTTTGATATGGCAGCATCATTTGAAAAATTAATGACAATTATTGTTGTTCACTGTTATTTTTTTGATATTTCGAATCGTGCACACTGCACAATTTTATTATAATTTGTGATACCGTTCGTTAATTTTCTGAGAGTGAAGTGAAACACAGCACGCCGCAAGTCTTGAGTCTTGAGTAAGTCGTGGTGTGGCGCTTGGATTCGTAGCAGGTATGCAAACTTGTATGTTAATGTTACAAATTGAATGAATCTCATGTACGGTATAATACTGTTGTAGTGTGATTGAGTAAACAATATTATAATTGACGGGCATGTTGGTTTACGGGACCCAGACTACTACACCGCTGTTTGTCACTTAGATTCCCACCCAGGACAAACATTTGTGTGCTTGAAAATGTTTACTTTTTCTGAATTGGTTGTAAATATATACATGAATGTATTATAACAGTATATGTTATACTTAATCATGTATTTCAGTAATCAGCTTACCATTAGTAAAAGCTCTGCTCAGTTTGGTATCAGATGACCATGTGTAAAGAATGTCCCTGAATGTTATTATTGTATTATTGATAAAAAAATAATTAAATTATATTTCTTTTCATTACAGAATGTGGAAAATCACCTAAGGAGAGCATTGAAACCATAACTTGTCAGTTTTATTTGATGACCTGTGTGATAGTGTAAATGGCAGCTTCAGTGAAGTTCAAAAAGGAAAACTTAATAGAGCAGCATTAACTGCCACGCCACATCACCATTTATGGAATAAATTACTATAGGTTTCCGAGTAATATTGAAATATTTAAATTCCAAGGACATAAGTTATTTATTGTTGTAAAACTTCAATTAGGATGCATTGGAGAACTCTTTTGAGAAATTACATCACAGTATATTAAATTGATAATAAACACTAATTAAGATTTAAATTTTCTGTCTTGCTCACATCATAAAGAAAGGCTGCTTAATTATTTACTAAACAAAAGTACAAAATCTTTTTCACAAATTGTGTAAAGATGTCAATTATGTTCTCACTGGAAAGATTGCCTTAAATGATAATATGAAAAATTCAGCCCAGAATCATTTTTTGAAAAATAAAGAGAGGAAAAGAAAAAGATAAAAAGAAATATTGATAAAAGTTTAGTTAATTGAAACTTCAAAATATAATAAAAACTTATGGTTTGTTGAGAAATGATAGGAATCTAGGTTTGTAAATTAAGACAGACATGTAACTGAATTATGTCTTAATTAATTATTGAAATAAACTGCTTAAAATGATTCAACATCTTTTATTTATTCATTTATTTTTGTATCAGGTACTTCAGTATTAAAGTCAAATATAAATAAATGTCACAGATTTTTAATTGTTATGGGAACTTGTAAATAAATTAATTCAGTTTAAAATTATTACATATATTGATTTACCACAAAAATTGGACGTGTAATACGTCCAATTTTTGTGGTAAATCGAACTTATTAAAATTTTTAATACCTAGTAACTACTTTCCTATATGTAGCTATAGCTATAGCTATATGTAGCTATAGCTATATTTATTAAATTTAGTTCCGCATTTGAATACCAGGAGGCGCATGTTTGACAGCAAAAAAACGAGTTGCCTGTCTATTTCCAGTATACAATAGTAGTCTTTGAGTCTACTGACACCACATGTCTAACATGAAATCCGTCCAATGGCTGGCGAGAGTTTGAGGATACAAAAATTGTGCAAAAGACAGGAAAGTGTAGGACAATATGATTTGCAAGTTTTATATATTACGAAGTTATGTCTAAAAGGTATTTTATTTCAATACTTAATGAGTATAGTATATGAGATAATAAGTCTGCCTGAACCGATTGTCGGCGGTAATCACTTAACACCAGATAAACTGCCTAGTCACTTAAAAAATAACAAATATTCGTTGCCAGTCCAAAGTATACCTTAAAGAAACAAGTATATTTTATTACCTATTGTATAGATGAAAAGTTTGGTGTAGTATTTTAATTAAATTCCTATAATAAACCTTATCCTTGCTGATATTGCCATATCAGCTCCTAATTGATCGAAGCCAGCCAACGTAAAGCTTTTCCTTCGTTTTTCTTATTGGATTTTGGTTGAGTATCAAGTTCATACATAGGCTTTGCAACTCAAAAGAATTCGATTACTATGGAAGACTCCACTGTTTATGAACTCCATGTTAGTCGATGTTAAATTGCATTTGAGGCATATTATTTATTCCGATGAACAGGAAGAAGATTTGAACATAATCTTCCGACTTTATTCAAGCGTTATTGTTTCTGAGTTAACGATCCATAATATTTCAGTATTCTTTAGCAAATACACTAATATCTATGAGAATGAATTTAATAGCAATTTATTAAAGTTTTTTGTAATGATTAAAAATAACCTCTGAATATTTTTGAATTCTTTAAACTTGTCTTAAAATAATTAAAACTTGTGCTGAAATATAAATACCATTAGAAATAGTAAAGTAATCTATTGTTAAAACTTTAATTTTGGCATAAAGTTTACCGCTCTTGCCTTTATGTAACATAAAAATGGACGTAATGAGATTTCAGTTCCTTCCTGACAAGTGACAATCTAATGTCAAACGATTTTTGATTATCATTCCGTAGGCATTTCATTTCAATATTTTTAAAAATGCCTGCTGGATCATCAGCAATGGATCCATTGAGAGAAAAGGCCTTTCAAGATTACAGGAAGAAATTGATGGAGCATAAAGAAGTCGAATCAAGACTGAAAGACAGTACGTAACATTACAATGATACATGCCGATTCATTGTTTTTTCGATTTGTTATTTCATTAATTTTTGTACCTATTTTCTATTTATAATATTTATAATAAATCTAAGCATTTTAAATTTCATGAAGATTATTGTATAATCATTTTAAGTATAAAATAAAATGAAATACATGTCTTTATTTCACTTGTAGCAAAAGTTTGTACTTTCATGCCCTATGTGAAGACGAAACGGTTTGTTATTATATTTTATGATATTCAAAAATAATTTCAGTGCGAGAACAACTCAAAGATCTCACCAAACAGTATGATAAGAGTGAAAACGACTTGAAAGCTCTGCAGAGTGTTGGACAGATTGTTGGTGAAGTGTTGAAACAGTTAACAGAAGAGAAATGTGAGTATAATTAATGTAGTACTTTAAAACACTTGACAAACACTAATTATTCAATACTGGACGATTTCTACATTAACCCTTAAAATTTAGTAATAATTTTTTTTAATAACAGAATTTCAGAATTTAAGTCCATTTGCCATGGTGAATTTGCAATGCACCTGTAACTTCTTGTGCCTAAGTTATCCATAATTGTATAAATTATGTGGTTTATTTTATATGTGCATAAGTTATGTTGAAGTCATTTCAACAACTATTTTGTAATTGAAAACTCGATTGGCATTGTGGATAGTAAATCTGTCTTTTGAACCAGAGGGTGTGGTTTGTTCCATAAATGTATGATGATTATTGTGTGAAGGTTTATTGTCTTGGTGCTTGTATCTTATCTATAATATATATTTATTTTCCAAGGAAAATTATGTTTTTGTATTTTTATCAGTTACTAAGTAACCCATAGTCAATGCATTGCTTAGTTAGGTAAGATAAAATTGTGTATAATTATGTCCTGAAATGTTTATTATACATTATCATCATTTCGGCCTGTCTGAATTCACTGCTGAACATAGGCTTTCCCATGGAATACCACTAAACACAATGAGCCTCCTTCATCCTTCACTCCATCTAGTGGAGGAATGTCCTACATTATGATGGCCGATAAGAGGCTGCCACCAGAGAACCTTTCTTTCCCTTGGGTTATCAATTCTTCTCCATATGGCCTACCCATTGCCACTTCAGGTTACTAAGAGACTTATGTCTTTAATAATTATTATAAAATTTCTTTTCCAGTTATTGTGAAAGCAACAAATGGCCCACGTTATGTAGTTGGATGTAGGCGTCAACTGGACAAAAATAAGCTGAAGGGTGGCACAAGAGTTGCACTGGATATGACAACACTCACAATCATGCGTCACTTGCCCAGAGAGGTGAGGTTGTTTTAGCGTTGATGTGATAACAATTACTTTCCTACTACAAAGAGATTGCCTTCAAAAGTATTGTTTGGGGCTGGTTTATTTCAATACTCTTTAAACAAACCAGCACATATTGATGTGTGAAGATGTTTTTGCTTTCACTGTCAAATTATTGACCACACTAGAGCCCAAAAATATTCAAAATTATTGATGATTGTGATAGCTCAATGTCCAATCTCACAATTTATTATACTCTAGCAACCAGAGTTCAAATCCTTGTGCCACTATCAATGAAATTTTTAATTCCAACTTTAAATACTCATTTACCACATGCTGATAAGTGAGGTTGAGGAAAACATTGTGAGGAGTACCAAGTACTATTTTTGAATAACAAAAAAAACATTTAAAGGAAATGTGAAGTCCGCCAATCTGCAATGGGATCACATGGTGAATTACGCTCTTATATACACAAATAAGTTTGCATATGTGTCTTAATTTAAGGCTTACATTTATTGTATATAAAAATTATTATATGTAATAAACACATATTAAAAAAAAAAACTGCTAACAGCAGAGATACAACTTGAAGAACTCTGGGGTCAGGATTATCTGGTTTTAGGGTTATTTTTAAGAGTTGATAGTATTCATGTGTTTTGGCTCAAACATACTCTTACTATACTCATAACCCGTGAAATGTTGTATACCAAATTATAAATTAGGTACTAATAAAGATAATATGAATTGCTCATATGCCTAAGAAACAATAACTCGAGTTATATATCCATAATATTATTTATAACAAGCAATTTGTAAATATATTGTGGTTGGATAATTGCAGGTGGACCCCCTGGTGTACAATATGAGTCATGAGGATCCAGGCGATGTCACTTATTCAGCTATCGGTGGTCTTCAAGAACAGATCAGGCAGCTGAGAGAAGTGAGTACTTGTTTTTTTACCTAATGCTGATGCGCACCACACTTAAGTTGTTAACCACTGAAAGTGTTGTTCTCAGGCTGTCTCATTCACTATGCGTACACAACAGTATAGACACTTTTGTCACACTGATTGTGTTGCTTCTAGCAATAAAGCATCATCAAGTCAAGGCTGTGTGAAAATAACTTGCTCCACATTTGCAAGTCCCCTGGCTGCCGTTGATTTTATACTTAAATAACTTTGTGTACATGAAAGTGTGATTCATGAAAGTGTAGCGGGAATTGTTATGAATTCAGATTTAAATGGGATGGGAATTGTTATGTAAGCCTGATGTTTCTCTATCGCAATAATGTTTATGATCTTTGTCTTAGACATTGTTTGGCTATGATTTTGCTTTCAGTCATAAGGACTATGTAAAGCTTTGTTGGAATCAGGGTCTAGAAAGCCTAAGTATCTATAGGCTTGTCAGTCATCTTGGAGTTCATGTTATACTGGTTAGGGTTATTCTTGGATTTTAGTCATTTTGTTTGATGAAACAGTGTGATTCGCCTTTAATCATGACAAATAACAGTGTACCTAAAATAATGAAAATAATGTGATTAATAAAAATGAAATTATTAATTGACTGTATTGGAAAAATTGTCCTGTGACAATGAATGCTGTATACCCATGCAGTACCTAAAACATTGGGGAGTGTGAATTTGTTATTAACATGGCAAAAATTAAAGCTCAATTAAAACGCAATCTTTCAAGAGCCGTGATAGCTCAGTGTCCGGGCGCTCGCCTTTAATTCAGTATACTCGAGCAACCTGAGTCCGATCCCCGGTGCCGGCACCAATGAAGTTTTTAACTTTAAGTGCTGACTTATCACGTGCTCCGCGGTGAAGGAAAACATCGTGAGGAAACCTGCATATTTTCGAAATAATAACAAAAAAAATATATTTCGAATATATGTGAAGTCCGCCAATCCGCAGTGAGGCCGCGTGGTGGACTATGCCCTGATACCCTCTGTATAGAGGAGGCCTTTGCCTAGCAGTGGGACATGTATAGGCTGTTACTTTACTTTTTTTTTTTCAAATCTTATCAACAACAATGATTGATAGACAAACATTAAACAACTAGTCACCTTTTCTATTTCTAGAGTGTTGTTTCTTCAGTGAGGACACTGCGGATGAGAAACAACTGCATCAGACAACTAGTCACTGCATCCCTTTCTAGAGAGTGGTAGATTTTGTGACCACATTGCGGCCCCTTCTCTCCGTTTACTGCTGAATGTCGGTACTAAATGTGATGATGCGCAGGTGATCGAGCTGCCGCTGATGAACCCCGAGCTGTTCGTGCGCGTGGGCATCACTCCGCCCAAGGGCTGTCTGCTGTACGGGCCCCCTGGAACCGGGAAGACCCTGCTGGCACGTGCCGTTGCCTCGCAGCTGGACGCCAACTTCCTCAAGGTGATAATCCTTGACCATCATCAGTCTTTGGATGTGTTGGACCCCGCTAGAGCCACTCGACCATTGGGACCTTTGGAATGACAGATTACAGCCACGCAACAGTCTTCGCTGTCGCTCAAAAGGGCAGGTCTTTCCGAAGAAGTACCTGCTGGAAGTACCATGTACGGCATTCTATATTATTATGATCCACAGCTGGACAAAGGCCTCCGTACAATGTATTAGGGAAGTATATACTAGCTGTTGACCGCGGCTTCGCCCGCGCGGCCATGGAATTAACAATGACTTTTTTATTTTACACCAGAATATCTTGCAGATAGCTGAATTTTTTCCTACTTAGTTGACACTTATCATTACCTATAATTTGGAAAATTAACACAATACCTTTATAAATTATAGCCTGTGTTAATCTGATGTATAAGCTATGTTATTGTAAAGTTTCATTAAAATCTATTTTGTAGTTTTTGCGTGAAAGAGTAACAAACATCCATCCATACATACAAACGCATACATACAAAGCGTTTATAATATTAGTAAGGATTTTTGGTTATTATTTCAAAAATTTGCAGGTTTTCTCGCAATGTTTTCCTTCAATGTTCGGATCAGACAGTACTTAATATTAACAATTTTATTGGTGCACATTGAAATAAAAACTAACACTGAGCTAACACGGCTCATACCATAAACTTTTATGGTAAAGTAAAAAAAAAGTAAGTTAGTTCTTTCAAACTTTATGTCGATTACACACAATGTACTAAAATTTAAGTTGAGGATTTGACCTCTATAAGCTATACAGCGTGTCTTTACAATCGCGACAATAAATTAATACACATATAGAATAACTTTTTAAAATTGTATTAAAAAATTACATTTTTTAAACATCAATATTTACTGAGTTATTAAATTTTCCAAAACAAACAATTTTAGAACAGCCTTACGTATAAAACTGTAACGTAAAATTCATTTGTAAAGGTCACAAAGCATATGAATGGGTTGAATGAATTTAAAGGAGACAAAGCATACTATTAGAAGGAGAGGCTACTAATGCGACACTGTGGCAACGAATGAAAAAGTCTCTGAAGATATGAATCATTCAGATGTAGTTGTATAGGATGTTACAAATTTTGTTTCGTTTTTACTAGTTAATTAGTTTGTTTGAAAAAAATATTTTTTTTAATTATGGATTTTTTTAACGTTAATGTTTTTTATGACTATTGGGAAGTAGCGTTAGACGTGTGTTAATTTATTGTCGCGGTGGTAGCGACACGCTGTATATAATTTTATTAATGTGCCTTCTTTACTTACTCAGATCGTAAGGGTCTGTTTAGGCTTTCGTCACCCAACTGTGTTAGCTAGTGGGGTGAGCTTATTTTGTGTGGGCAACATTGTAATGAGTTCATCGACCACAGGTGGTGTCATCGGCCATAGTGGACAAGTACATTGGGGAGTCTGCTCGTCTCATCCGCGAGATGTTCAACTACGCACGAGACCACCAACCCTGCATCATATTCATGGACGAGATCGACGCCATCGGTTAGCACACACGTTACGTTTCTTTATCTGCACTGCTGTCGATATTCGACCACAGCGGTGTTTGAATTATTTTAATAGTTAACTAAAGCTCATCAGAAGCTACTGAACGAACAAAATGAAATTTATTTTCAAATATTTCTATTTATGTGAGAAGGGGTGCGCATGCGAGCTGGCGGTTCATCCGATGTTAAGCGATAACCGCAGACATTTACAACACCCGTAGTGTTGCAGATGCGTAGTCACCTTTCCGTAAAGTGAGCCCCGACAACCTCACTCACCAGACGAAACGCAGAAGTACAGCGTGGCCCGGCCCTACCACAGCTATTGGGACATACTAGCCGATATGTTGGGAATTTAAAGGGATCTAATTAAGAAACCCTGATGATTTTGACTTTGTCAGGAAACGCCCTAAAACGCCTAGCTTTTTCGACTCTTATTGCTCTTATAGCTTTCTCGGGCCGATTTTGGCGTAGAAAGCAACATAACTCCATACATACTCCCCATCCAATCAAAGTAAGGGCAATGTTTAAAAAAAATCACTACGTATGTTCAGAAGTGCACAAATCTCAAAAATTGATATTTTTATGATTCCTTAGCCAAAGGGTAAAACTGGACCCTATTACTAACACTCCGAAGTCTGTCTGTCTGTCTGTCACCAGGTTGTATCTCATGTATCGTGAAATTTTCACAATGATGTATTTCTGATGCCACTATAAGAAAAAAAAATACTAAACAAGAATAAAAAAAATGTTTAAGTGCCCCACTTATACTTACAACCGACATGATTTTTTTTTGCTGTTTTTATAGATAACGGTACGGATGTAGTGCGTGAGTCCGACTCGCACTTGAACGGTTTCTTAAATCGCCCCCTACAATAAATAATACAATGTTGCCTTCTTCGTTCCAGGCGGCAGGAGGTTCTCCGAGGGCACCAGCGCCGATCGCGAGATCCAGCGCACCCTGATGGAGCTGCTCAACCAGATGGACGGGTTCGACTCCCTGGGGCAGGTGAAGATCATCATGGCGACCAACCGGCCGGACACGCTGGACCCGGCGCTGCTGCGGCCGGGACGCCTCGACCGCAAGATCGAGATCCCCCTCCCGAATGAGCAGGCGAGGTGAGCGCGGGTCGAGCTAGGCTGGTTCTGTAGGCGGGAAAAACTTGATCCCTTCGCCCAACGAGCAGGCGAGGTGAGCGTGGGTCAAGCTAGGCTGGTTCTGTCGGCGGGAAAAACTCGATCCCTCCGCCCAAAGAGCGGGCGAGGTGAGCGAAGGTCAAGCTAGGCTGGTTCTGTAGGCGGGAAAAACTTGATCCCTCCGCCCAAAGAGAGGCGTGATGAGCGCGGGTCAAGCTAGGTTGGTTAACTTAGCGGGAGGAAAGGGAATCCTCAATTGTGAATAACTGAGTGATGTAGCACAGATCTGGAGAAGGTTCGGACCCAACCCCCCATCAACTTTGTCTGTATTCTAGTTTTCCTTTTTGAATCAACTTGTCAGTTGTCAAAAGTGACAATATAGCTTTTTTATTTCCGGCCCTACTATTGTTCTATCCTTATTCCCCTTGATATTTATATTTCCGGCGATATTTTTATGTTCAGTTTCTATTTCTATTTCTGTTCACACTTCTGTACGCTGTCCCCTATCACCGTTACGTTTCCATCGCCGTCGCCGTTTGCGTCCTCGTGTCTGTTTCTATTTCTGCATTCATCACTGCGTCTGTCTCCATCCGCCACTCTCACTGCGCCCAGGCTGGAGATCCTGAAGATCCACGCGGCGCCGATAGCGAAGCACGGCGAGATGGACTACGAGGCGGTGGTGAAGCTCTCGGACGCGTTCAACGGCGCCGACCTGAGGAACGTTTGCACCGAGGCGGGCCTGTTCGCCATCAGGGCGGAGAGGGAGTACATAGTGCAGGTCGGTGGGGCCTCCGTGCCGTTGCGACGGACGCAGGGCCGGATTTGGGGGAGGGGAAAAGAAACTTCAAATTCAGACTTTTTTTTTTTACGCTAAAAGTTGTCAAACGAGCAGACGGTTTACCTGATGTTAAGTAAATACATCCGCCCATGGACATCTGCCACACCCGAGGGTTACAGATGCGTTGACAACCTTTTGAAAATTGGGCTCCGGCTACCTCACTCACCAGACGAAACGCGAAAGTATTTGTCATACTGTCACTTTACCCTGGTCTTCTGTGAGGTCGTGGTACTTACCCGGACGGGCCTGCCCATTCGTGCAACAGCCGAGGCTGCTGCGTGGCCCTACCACCGTAAAGACAAATAGACAAATAGACAAACAGACTAGTAAATATTAGTAAACAACTTTAGCTTTCATATTTTCTTTTTCCGTACACTTACCTTATACCACAATAGATGCTTTGGAAAAAAAAACTTCAAATTCAGACTAGTAAATGTTAGTAAACAACTTTAGCTTTCATATTTTCTTTTTCCGTACACTTATCTTATACCACAATAGATGCTTTGGAAAGAAAAACTTCAAATTCAGACTAGTAAATATTAGTAAACAACTTTAGCTTTCATATTTTCTTTTTCCGTACACTTACCTTATACCACAATAGATGCTTTGGAAAGAAAAACTTCAAATTCAGACTAGTAAATATTAGTAAACAACTTTAGCTTTCATATTTTCTTTTTCTGTATACTTATTTTATACCACAATAGATGCTTTGGAAAAAAAAACTTCAAATTCAGACTAGTAAATAGTAGTAAACAACTTTAGCTTTCATATTTTCTTTTTCCATACACTTACCTTATACCACAATAGATGCTTTGGAAAGAAAAACTTCAAATTCAGACTAGTAAATATTAGTAAACAACTTTAGCTTTCATATTTTCTTTTTCTGTATACTTATCTTATAGCACAATAGATGCTTTGGAAAAGAAAATCTTCAAATTCAGACTAGTAAATACTAGTAAACAACTTTAGCTTTCATATTTTCTTTTTCCGTACACTTATCTTATACCACAATAGATGCTTTGGAAAAGAAAATCTTCAAATTCAGACTAGTAAATACTAGTAAACAAGTTTAGCTTTCATATTTTCTTTTTCCGTACACTTACCTTATACCACAATAGATGCTTTGGAAAAAAAAACTTCAAATTCAGACTAGTAAATATTAGTAAACAACTTTCATAATCTTTTTGGCCTTTTACTTTTATCTTTAGTACTGTGTGCAAACATGATTAAATTAAATATTAATAGAGATCAATAGAAGATAGTTTGGGGCAAGGGGCCACCACTAGTTTGTTGCCCCGAGGCCTCAAGACCTCTAAATCTGGCCCTGGATGGACGGGTGATTGGCCTATTGGCCTGCAATCCAATTCCTCAAGTTAGATTAATTAGAGAATACAACTACTTAGTTAAGCAAATAGCTGATATGGATAATTTCCATTGCAGTCTGAATAGATTTAAAGAGCCGCTAACAAAACTATATATTAGTCATTAATTTTATTTATAATGTTTTTAACTTATACTTGTATCACTAAAACACCCACTTTGTTATTTCATACGTGGTCAATGCTATGTACACCGTCATTTTCTTATATCATATATCAGCAATAAAGTTTTAGAATCAAATGAGCTATGTAAATGTCCAACACATATGATGCGGTTGTACTTTAAAGAAATAAATTATAAAAAAAAAAAAATAATTACAAAAAAGAGGATACCTACGGAGTTTCTTTCGCCTGTTTCTTCTCCGCTAGAGGAACCTCATTACGAAACGGTGGTAGATTTAAAAAAAAAATATGACTATTGATAAATGAAATGTAAGTTTCTTATGTCGATGAATAAATGATTTTGATTTTGAGCTGTGACGTGTGGGTCACACAAATAGCTGTCCCGTGTGGGATCCGAACCCACGACCCCCGGCTCCATTGTCACTGCCCTACGGAGTCATAAAATGAGTTTGTTTCAAAGTTGCTGCCCGCGACTACGTGCGCAGAATAGGCTGAAGGCGTTCAGACAGAAAGACAGATGTACATAAAATTATGTGTATAAATTATAGCTTATGTCTTATTCTGATGTATAAGCTATATTACTGTAAAGTTTCATTAAAATCCATTCAGTAAGTAGTATTTGAGTGAAAGAGTAACAAACATCCATACCTACAACTTTCCCGTTTATAATATAAGTAAGGATGTCGTGGGTAATGATAGACGTGTCCAATTCCATGTCGCAGGAGGATCTGATGAAGGCGGTGCGCAAGGTTGCCGACAACAAGAAGTTGGAGAGCAAACTGGACTACAAACCAGTCTAGTCTGGCCTGTGCCTACCTTTTAACACCTCTGTATAACTAAATGTGTTTCTTTAATAAAATAAGTTGTATCCATACGGATTGATTTTGTTTCATTTGTGTTTTTGTGAAACATTTGATTTAAATTTTGATGTGAAACTTTAAGCGGCGATTCGATAATACGACGAAAATCGAGTGATATTTCAAGGGCGCGTCACGTTGAGTATATTTCGTTACATGAGAGAGGAGAAAGATTTACGTAGAGAAGGGAAAGAGAGCTTAACATTGTATATCTAATACACAGTTTAGGCATGCCACGTTTCGGTATGCCACGTTTCGGTTTTGTATCTATCATGTGTATGGTGGGCGCGCAATTTTTACTATGTGGACCACGCAACAGTCTGTTGTTGCACGAATGGGCAGGCCCGTCCGACGAAGTACCTCGACCTCACAGAAGACCAGCGTGAAGTGGAAGTATGACAAATACTTTCGCGTTTCGCCTGGTGAGTGAGGTAGCCGGAGCCCATTTTTCAACATTTTCTATATATAAAGGAAACAATTTCTATTATTATTATTATATTTTATATAGCTAAATTTTCAAGGTTGGTTCTTAGTCAATTTCGTTATGTATCATTTAAATAAATTTTCAATAGATGGCATTATCATACTGTCTAATTTTCGTTGATTGACAATAGATGTCACTATCATACGTTTCTAATTTTCTATCTTTTTTATTCTATCTAATCTAATGTTTTTTCTCATTGGTGGCAAAAATATGCTTTAACGTGGTGCTTTAATCATTAAATTTTATTAAAAATCATAAAAATTATGGCGTAATGATAAAAATTATAGATGAGAAATAATATGTAGAGATGTTGTATTATGTTCGAACGTAAAAAAAACAATACATTACAGTTACACGCCTACTTCATCCTTTCGTTTCTATATGAGCGAACTGCATTCACATGTTGATATATGACAGAAAACACTATTCATTCCATTTACCCGTACTTGGATTATTGTCGATAT
Organism: Iphiclides podalirius; assembly: GCA_933534255.1. Taxonomy (NCBI): domain Eukaryota; kingdom Metazoa; phylum Arthropoda; class Insecta; order Lepidoptera; family Papilionidae; genus Iphiclides; species Iphiclides podalirius. The sequence continues at coordinate 1,624,182 of OW152838.1, read as the reverse complement.
AAGATTGAATGTTTCATGACTTCGTTGAATAAGCTTTGTTGTTTTGTGCAGACGTCTTTTTCATTACCATATTTCAACATTACATTGCAGCTATTGTGACGATCACAATAACAAAACGATTTCCTATATATCTAAGTTTACACGTCTAGGTGTAAATCAGCCAATAATTTATAATATTACAATAATAGTTCAATAAATTTATATTCTTACCTATATCTTCTGATCTTAGTGAAGGAGAGATAGCGACGCTGTCATATGGACCCTATTTGTCAAATAATTAAGTAAGGTAAAATTATATATGAAACATTTTACAGAAACGTTACGATATGGTTTATGATACTCGTAAATAAACAAATTCTAAATTATAGACCCTATGGATGACTTTATATGAAACTTGCGGTTTATAACGTCGTTTAAAAAGCGAAGTGTTTAGTGGAGAAGTTTTTATGTGAGCGTTCTGAACTAATATTCAAGGACCGTAGTCGTCGACATATGAAAATTTTAATGACTCCGTCAAAACAAATGATTAACATTATCTGATGATGAAGCTAGTTCGTAAATTATAACCATTTCTTTTATATCCTTAAAACTTTCATACTTAAAATGTATACTCGTATACTTATTACGATTTACGAGGGTTGGTCCAAAACTAAAGATACATCGGTTATTTCCAGTTCAAAATCAATTCATGTCTTATTAAAAATTTACTTTTTATTTTACTTTAAATTTATTTTTTAAATTTAATTAAAAATGTACTATCTACCACACAGCCAAATACTAGGTTAGTGTAGAAATTAAAATCGAATTATTTGAAGAAATATTTGACCGGCGGCGTCCATATGGTAAAAACTAGCGGCCCGTCATAGACCTTCCTCTTGAATCACTATATCTAGTAAAAAAAACCACATCAAGATCCGTCTCGTAGTTTTAGAGATCTAAGCCTACACAGGGACAGACAGACAGCGGGACGACTTTGTTTTATACTATGTGATAATACCCAAATAGAAATTGGCTTAAACCAAGCTCTGTGTAGTGGGAATGTTGGCATTGAAAATAGAGAAACTAACTGCAACTCCGTCTTATCTTCCGTAAAGGCCCATTTACACGATGCCATTTTCTTGTACATGCAAGAGCAATAATTGAATGCAATAAATTGCGCGCAAAAATTGGTTAGACCATTTGTTGTTTAGACCATGCAACTTATTTATTGCTTCAATTTAATTGTATACAACAGGCAAGAAACTGGCACCGTGTAAATGGGCCTTAACTGAACGCAAGATTCAGTTAACTCTACTCGCTAGTCGGTTCGTTAGTGGAATTAATTAATAGTTTAACTGTAATAACCAACGCTGAGATAGCCGTTGTTAGGCGGAGTTTAACTTACGTCCGGCATACTTAAATTGTTTTGTTTTTATTAACATATTATAGATCATATTTTATTCGATATAGATGATAAGTTCACGTTTAATTATTTTTCAGCTTTTATCAGGTTACTTTGTTTTTTAATTTCCAACGTATCGAACTCATTACGGAGCCAATGTGGTCAATGTTCATGTAACCTGTGGTTAGTACAGACTGAGATGCTATATATTGGGTTTTTAATTCGAGTATTACCGAGTTCATCTCAAAGTATTTTCATTTATTACTGACATATTTTATTTTGACAGCCTATGTTTCTTAGCCATAATGCAACATTTATTCGTAAAAAATAAATACAATATAAAAAAACGTAAACAAACAAACTTTATAATATTAGATTAAAAAAAAATTTTGGACTTAAAACCTTAGAATTAAGAAATTACAAAAGCTTTTGTGATCGACCTTCAACAATGGAGTGATGTTAAACGATAAACGCGAATAGCTTTCGTAGACTTTATATACTTGACACTTTACACCCGAAGTTTTATATCGCCCGAGCGGTATACGACTAGTGTATTGAAATTTTAATGGAAACCCTTTAGTTCAGGTGAGATTAACGTTTTGATAGATGCTCTCGTCCGAAGTTACGTCTATTTAACTTACTTCAAGTTGATAGCGCTCGTGAACGATATAGGGGTGTTCTAACAAACTATCGATAAATTTTAAATGTTAGAAATAGACTGTGTATATTGTTTTCTTGATTTTACGCGAATATTATGCATATTAAATGAAACTAGTTTACGGATTTCACCGCGTTTCTTATTTTGATTTGAACTCCCGACGTTTCGAACCCTTTCCAGCCTGCATGGTCACGGGACAGACTAAGTTGTTATACGTCTTGATGTCATAGTTAACCCCGGCTACCGTCAATTATTTTGTTTATTTCTTCTGCGTGAATCGGAATAAAAAAAAAACGTTTTATTTGGACCCTACACACATCACTAGGAGATGACCGGCAGCTAGATATCGCCCCTAGTGTAATCTACATTGTAGTCTGGAGTTAAGTATGTACAAGCGTGCTTTATCTCTCTATGAAACTAACTTAGTTTTTTCCATCGTAAAGTAGATTTTAAGTAGCTAGGACTCATCGTTTTGCAGAAGTAAGTTTAGGGGGCGACTCTCAAAGTGTGATCCCCAAATTGCTCCCAGGCGCTGTATGATAAAAGTTTGCCAAAAGAATCGTGGAAATGATAAAACTACGGTCGAGACAAAAGACTTCGTTAAACCGAGGATTTGTTATCAGAGGCACCGGGGATTTATAGTGGTGGGAATGGAAAACGTTTTAGTTTAGGTACAGTCGTGTGCAACTAATAATTTCGTCTCGTTACTCTAATAATTTATCACTTGCCGCTTTTCTCATAGATGTCAGTCTGAGCATTTATTATTAACGTATAAGAATTAAGGATTATCCATAAGGCTTAATTAAAAGCAATGATACTAGCGCGCCGAAATTGGGACGCTAAAATTACACCAATTGGTGTTAATTGAATCTGCCATCACTTTCCTTATAATACGTTCTGTATCATCCGTCACATTCATTCACACATGTCTTATTGTGTAAAGCGGATAATTTTTCAACGCCACACAGTATGGACATGCGTCATCTTCATTAAAACATCAATGATTAAAACGTATAGATAAAACAGTCACTCGCCGCTGTCAATATTCTGAGTCTGCGTATTCTGGATTTTCCTATATTTATTTGTTGACTGGTACAGAACACCTAATGGTGTAAATCGTACAAAGAGTTTTTAAATAAATAAATTACGCGGCCCAGTAAGTAAATTTCAACAGCAAAAGGGTGTTATCGCCCTAGTTTTCGAATATTCATATTATCATAATTATATATATCAATATTCATATTTCATATATTCGTAAAAAAAAAAATTCATTGTGAGAATGTCATTTGCAAAGAGTGTTTTCTGTAACATTAGATAAATAGGGATAATGTTATCCCAAAAAATACTTTTGGGATAACATTATCCTGTGTTGTAAGGACGTTTTAACAAACATAAATTTCACGCGAACATACACCCAGATGCGGAACAACTATCTGTGGGTCACACAAATAGTTGTCCCGTGTGGGAATCGAACCCACGACCCACGGCGCCGGAGCCGACACCTTGGCGACTGCGCCACGGAGTCATCAATGTGAACTCTGCCGATATGCAAATGAGTCGAGCGGTGGAATATAAACGCAATATAACGCTCTATATGTCTGAGTCGGACTACGTCCAGTAGTTGGACATTAACTCGCTAAAAAACTCGACCGACATCTAAATAACTGCATTCGTTTCGTTTTCAATCTCCGTAATGATGACCATGTATCTTCCTTCCGTGCTCAACTTCAGTGGCTACCTATACGCCAACGACGCTCTCTAAGAGCACTGACTACTTTGTACTCCCTCCTGAACTTGCCTTCTACCCCATCTTACTTATCCCATTATTTTCAATTTTTATGTGCTGTCAGCAACAAAAACCTTCGCTCTTCACATAATCGTCTTCTGGTATGTCCATCCCACCGCTCTGACTTCATGCACTCTTCTTTCTTTATCCAGTCCATCCTCCTGTGGAATGAGCTTCCTCTCGAAATCAGGTTGGCTAAAAGTCGCTTTATATTCAAAAGAAAAGTTCGTGAGCACATCCTCAAAAATTTGTCGGCAGATCAACCTAATCGTTGAATATCATAGTATATATATATATATATATATATATATATATATATATATATATATATATATATGTGTGTGCATTTGTTATATATTTATGTATTTATTTATATTTTTAGTATGTATTAAGTTTATGTTTATAATCTTCTTATGTAGTATATAATTTTAGAATATTACTTAACATATACAAATAATATCAGATATGTACCTTGTAAGTTTCAGTTGTAGTTATTCTTTTTTTTTTGTCTTTCTGTGCACCTACCTAATCATCTCTGTACCATCCTAAGGTTGACTGGGAGATAATGCCTTCGGCATTAAGTCCGCCTTTGTACTTTTAGTGCATAAAGGATAAATAAATAAATAAAAAACCTATTGTGGCAACATTTATGCTGCTGACTGTACATGTGCGACAATAAACCACATGTATTAGGACGTATCATATCGATTAATGTGAACAGTTTATCTACGAGGAAAGGCGAATCCTAGTTGGCAGATCAGTTTGACGATCTTTGTCCGCTTGACATGAAAGTGTAAAGAGAGAGAAGATATAATCAAGAATCGAATCTTGTTAAATAATATATTTAATACGGGTAATACTCAATAGCCACTTATTTGGCCGGCTTTATGAAACGTCTAATTTTACATAAAAATTAATATATAGGATTGTAAGGTACCACAAAAGTCATGCAACTCGCGTCATTGTCACCGAACGTTTTCCATGGGCTATTTTTAAAAAAGGAATACGCAAAAATATATTCGTAGTTATGGATATTATATAAATACTATTATTATTGTTCAGAGTGCCTATAAAATATGTAGAACTAGCTGCGGCCCGCGGCTACGTCTGCGTAGAATAGGCTGGAGGCGTAACATTAAGACAGAAAGAAAGATCTACATAAAAATACGTATATAAATTACAGCCTGTTTTATCCTGATGTATAAACTACATATATTATTCAAAGTTCCATTAAAAAAAACTTTCAGTATTGTTTGCGTGAAAGAGTAACAAACATCCATCCATGCCTATAAATTTTCGCCTTTATAATATTAGTAAGGATTAAATATTATACAATTTTAGTTTGATATTGTTTTATGTTTTTACTTCTGTCGGCAGTCCTCATGATTGCCTTGGTTTTGAGCTTCTATCGGGCATTGTAATGATGTAAGTGTAAAGACTACTGTCATCGGCTGCGTAAATTCATTATTCACAGAAAAACTGATCATTCGGGAAGGTGTTCCAACAAAATAACGCGAGATCATATACAAGTTTAGAGACACCACACTCCAAAAGTTTTTACAGCTTGAACGAGATTTACTGCCGTGTACTCCCTACTGGTCACTTATTACTTGTTTCGGTCTCTAGACGGTAAAAACCTAACTTGAAAGTTTACTTTCTGAAAAAAACATAAGTTTCATATTAAACTTACGTTTTTTTGTAGTGAAATCATGCTACTACCAGAAGGATGGTAACAGGTTTCAGAAAATTTCACGAGTCTCATTAATTCAACGTGAGTATTGTTAATGTATCCGCAAATGGGGGCGTGGTCGCCTTCAAGGTTAGTGTGAATTTACGGAGCTAGTGAGTTTACCGTCTACGGCTGCATGGCTACTTTAACACCGATGGTTTAGCGACCAACTATTAGCCAGTTTGTTTTAGAAGAAAAGATATAAAAAAACATTGGCACTTACAAATATTTGGATGCCTACATATGTAAGCCTATATATGTTTAGCGGCATCATATTCCACTGAGCCGGCTTTCGGAATAGATCTTGATGTAAAGCTTGGAGGGGTCAGATTGAAGATTGTGTTTTAACAAGGAAACGGTTTACGACGATTGGATAAAGCCTATTCTTTCATCTTATCATCGTCAGTTTATGTTAGAAAAAGTAAACATTTAACTGAGGAAAAGTTGTATTTTCCAAAAAGCATTAGACAGTTCCCCCTGACCATATCCCTGGATCTGTTGCCATCATTTTAAATCTTCCAAACAGGTGGAGAAAATAAGCGCTTAGGTGCCAGCACGTATCGCCTATAGTTGAAAAGACGCGCGTGCTGTCTAATATTTTTCGGGGAACGTGCTTCATTATCTTAAATGCGTTCTTAAACAACGGTCGCCGCTTTCGGCCGGTTTTTGGCGGGAAATGTTTCCGACATTCAGGGCTTTTTGCCCGTTTATCACGTCATGTTTTGACTTTATCTGACTTATTTTGTGAGCACGTCCTGTTTGACTTTGTCTTATTCGCGTTATTTAGGAAGGAACAAATACTTATTTACCATTTTCAATACATGTGAATTTTTTAATAAGGCAACGTTTGTTTGTATGTATGTAAATGATCGTGAGGAAGCTCGCATGTTTTTGAAATAGGAATTTAAAAAAATGCGACGCAGTCTATGGGGATAGCCGATAGAAGTGAGAAGTAACTAGTAAGTTAAAAATAATTAATATATTTAGTAATAAATAAAATAATTATTACGCTAACATAATTGTTCATAATTATATTGAAATAAATAAAAAGTGTCTGGTGACGATGACGATGAGTTTCATGATTTTTGTTCACCCAAAGTGCCTAAGCCAAACGCGCCCAAAGAAGTTTTCACTTCAAAATAAAATTAAATTGAACGTTCTTAGTGTTATATTGATACGAGTAGCTTATTTGTCCGGGTGCTCGCATTTAATTGTATATACTCGAGCAACCTGTTCGATCCCCGGTGCCGGCACCAATGAAATTGTCAATTTTAAGTGTCTACTTATCACGTGCTCAGCGGAGGAGGAAAAAATCGTGTGGAAACCTGCATATTTTAGAAATACATGTGAAGTCCGCCAAGTTGCACTGGGGTCGCGTGGTGGACTATGATGCCCTAATACCCTCTACATCTTGTATTAACTGATGTTTTTGCTTTCAGTCCCGAGACTATTAAAGCTTCATCGGACGCAGAACCGGTGGGCTAGCCAGAACCCACGGGTTTGGACCCTCCGCTATGGGTAGGGTCGCGCATGTGCTCATGCGTGCGTTTAACTACTATGGTGTGTCATCTAAGGGCCGTCGAGGTCGCCGGTTCGGACCGAGACCCCGACGGCCGTCGACTGTGCATTTAGCTAATCGGTGGCTGGGAGCGGTGAGAACCCCCCGGAACGCGGGTGTACCTTGTGTACGCGTTGTGTGGGTCTCGCCGTGCTCGGAGGCGAGGGCGAACTGGTGTGATTGTTGTTACACTAACTGTGGGTGTAGTGTTATCCGGCGGGACTCCCGGCGGTGGGTCCATCGTATCTAAGTCCTCTTCGTCGACCGGGTCGATGAGGACGTTTCGCGGGCGACGCTTGTTTACGTTCGCGTTTGTGTCCGGTTGGTAGCCCTCTACAGAGAAGGCCTTTGCCCAGCGTAGCATATACGTTGCTTCTGCATATACTTTAGTTGTTTTTACTTTATGGTTATATTGATTTATAACGCTACCAATTTTTGTGGGTGTAAATCATATTAGCCTCTCCCTAGATCCGGGTCGATGTTCCAGAAAGATCGTCGACTCCTCACGTAGCAGGTATTAGAGTGGTTCGTGGCCGCTCGTCGTCATATTTCAGCGGACGTGACTTAATTCGTCGGGACGTGAGCTTTACGTACCAGTTACGAAAGGAAAAAAGAAAAGTAGCGTGATAAGGAGTATCAAGAATTGGAGAAAAAGTTAAAAAAGGTAAGAAAGAAAGTTTTTTTCACGTAAAAAGTTGCCAAGCAATCAGCCTGTTCACCTGATGTTAAGTGAGTATCGCTCCCGTGGACATCTGCAGCACCTGGGTGGCTGTAGATGCGTTGGCAACCTTTTAAAAGTGGGTCTTAGTTACCTCACTCACCAGACGAAGCGTGAAAGTCCATCACTTCCACTTCACGACGGTGTTCTTTGAGGCCGTGGTACTTCCTGGGATGAGAGCCCATTCGTGCACAGTAAAACTTAGTACCCAGTTGGGTTTCCAACTCTAAAATAATTTTGAACATTGTAGAGTGTGAGCCTACAGCCACAAATGTGATTTAAGAAAGCCAGAAAAGAGCATATTTTGATGTGTACACGACTAGAACGACTCTTTTAGGGTCCTGTACTCAAAGGGTAAAACCCTATTACTAAGACTCCGCTGTCTCTCTGTCTGTCTGCCCGTCTGTCACCAGGCCGTGATAGTTCAACAGTTAAAATTTTCACAGATGGTGTATTTCTGTTGCCGCTGTAAAAGCAAATACTAAAATACAGAATAAAAAATATTAAGTGGGGGCTCCTATACAACAGACATATTTTTTTTGTGCGGAACTCTCCAAGTCCAACTCGCACTTGGCCGGTTTTTAAGTTACATATTGCTTAAGCACAACTTTGTATTTGCAAACGCACAAAGTCGCGCTCGTTAGAATTCACGTTGACATCTTACTTTGTGCGGAGCCTCGTAAAGTGCACAATATCGTAAAATAACTCGTGTAGAGTTATGTGTGTCATTAAATAAACAAAACACGGCTCAAAGTTAAGGGTGACAATGTTGTAGGATTTGCATTTAAATTGTTGCTCAGCGTTGTGAAAGATAGTTAAAGAAGTGAATCTTCGTCTTTGTCGCGTGACGTCAGTGCATTCTGTCAAATGGGTACATTTCGAAACGTCGAAGTTTTAATTGTATGTGATCTTCACTGACGTCCAAACTTATTCATAAGGCCACACTCTCTATGTGGTAAAACCTGCAGCTAAAAAAAATTAAGTGTAAAGTTATTAAAAAATTAATTCAGGGAGTTTAACCATACTTTTGGCTACATAAATAATTTTCGAAAAGCCATTTGACGGGTGATTAGTTAACTTCTACAATGATCAGTGTTTCAGAAACCGGGCGTTAATCTCAGGAAGTAACATTGCGTAAGTTAAGGTGAGGTCGATATAATTAAAAAAAAATTGAAATGCAGTTAAGTTAGATGAATATGATCAACCGAGCTAGAAACTAGTCGCTGAGTTTAGCACCTAACCCAGTTCCGAGGCCGGACAACTTTTTCGTCGAACAACGCAGCACAGAACTACTAATTGGGCGAGTTCGCCGGTATCTGATAAATTTGAACTTTTCGAGATAAAAATTTTAATAATCCAAATAGAAGGCGATCGGGTGAAATAAATTTCATCTGTGTACTAAATCTAACAATAAATCCTTTTAGGAATCATTTTTACACAACGTTCTCTAGTCTCAAGTCGATGAAGACCAAAAATAAGATGGACAGAGGTACTGTGACACGATCTTAACGCCTGCAATATGACCCATGACGATGCGATGGATAGAGCGAAGTGGAAGCGAATGACAGGAAAGGCAGAAGTCTGAAACTAAACAACGATTGTACTAGATAACTGATAAACATATTTTTCTTTTGTAAATAAATACATATTATACATGTAGAACCGACTATTCACAAACACACACATATATATATATATATATATATATATATATATATATATATATATATATATATATATATATATATATATATTTATATATACATATATAAATTCCATTCAGTAGTTTTAGCTTGAAAGAGTAACAAACATCCATCCAAATATCGCGATGATAATATGTTGTATTGAACGTATTGAAGTCGTTAAATAAATATATTTTTTTTAATAAAAATAATCCTATGGCCTTTTTAATACCTCTGAGGATATGTGTACAAAGTATCATTATAATCGGTTGAGTAGTTTTGTGTTTGCTTATTGACGTTCGCGTTTATTTCGGGTTGGTAATTTGCTGCGCTCACCACCAGGTTCGGATGATGCTGGGCTCTATCGAAGAACCGTTTGGTCAGATCTTTCAAATGTGCGAGATAATTACATATGTGACGAACATTTACAGGCGAACACTACAAACAAAAAAAAAACTTATAGAGTAGTAACAATGTACCAAAAAATAAAATCACAAAAAGAATGTCAATAAAAATTTTAGAGTAAGAAATATAATTACGTAGGCAAGGTGATTTGTTATTAAAATATGTAAACCAAACTGTATAAATTTAAATTAAGACATAATAAAATAATATTAGTCGTGATAGTTCAGTGTCGGACGCTAACTTTTAATTTAATAATAATTTAATAATATACTCGAGCGTCTTAAGTTTAAATCCGGGTGCCAAAGAAATTGCCAATTGCAATTTTAAGTGCTTTTTTATCACGTGCTCAACTTTGAAGAAAACATCTAGAGGAGTTCAGCACATTCTCATTATACGAGTAGAAATAAAGTAAAAAAATAAAAATAAAAATATTTCAAAGATTTGTAGTCTAGCAATCAACTGTGGGGTCGCGTGGTAGATTATTTATCTAACTAGTGGTCGCCTAGTGGTCTAAATTTATGTTTTTTTATTTAATCGATTTAATGTATTTTTATGCACAATAAAAAAAATATTAGCCTTCCGCGCTCCTTCTCTTTATAAACTATAAGTGTGGGAAATTTCATAATCCTCCGTCTGCGCAATTTTCGTAAAAAGGGGTACAAAATTTTTGCTTCACGCATTAATATATAGATAACCTCTGTGGCGGTCGCGTGCACTATGCTCTTATACCCTCTGTAAAAAAAAATCTGTAAAAAAAAGTTTCTGAAAGTTTTTGCCTAGCATATATAGGGAGTTGACTTTAGTTTACTTTTTAAAATTAGCAATTCAATATGATGTTCCTGGTTAGGCAATTTATCTAGTCATTCTATTATCATCGACTCGTAAAACCAATGGAAATGTTAAAGTTAATCAGAAGTCGGTTGGTGTAATTTACATGTATAACACGTTTTAGGATTTCTCTACATTTAATTGCAGGTACAGACGAATGAAAGCGACACGCTTACGACAATACATAGAATATTAATTTATTTTTAAATTTTATCTCGCTTTCATTTGAACTTTTTCCCATTAACCATAGAGCACGCATAAAATATCGAGCAAAATGAGAGGAGGTGCATAAGTCCGTCATTTGAAACAAGAGAGTGCAATTCCGTTACATCGTTAAGTCTGATAAAAGAGCGTTCGAATACGAATCCAGTATTCTTGCATTAATATTCATGCATTGTCTACTATAACGGACTCGATTAAGAAACTACACAAGTTTTTTATTAACGAAAAATAAAGATTTTCTATATAATTTTATATTTTAATAGAATCTATTAAATCTCTTTCACTCAATTTCATTACAAACTTTAGACACAATATTTTTATTAGACAAGCAAGCGATATGGGCTGTCTTGGGCCCACCTGAGTCACCACGGCATCTTTTTAAGAAAATAACCATTGTAATGCTCCCGTCGTTACACATGTTCTAGAACATTAGGTATATAAGTTCGAAATAATATCCATCTTATAACAAAAAAGGTACAAAATCACGCCGGGCCCGTGGTAACATCCTGGAAGTACCGAGGCTTAGACTGGCTAAAACCAGAAAGTCATTTCTTTGTAGACGTATTAACTTATATAATAAAATTAGTGACATAAGCAACCAAGTGTGCACAATTTCAAATATCTTGTAGAAGCTACCCTGATGGAAAGGGCCTATAATAAAGTCGAAGAATACTTTTAGTTGAGGATGTGTGAAGTGACTCTTGAAGTGAATTTTATACTTAACAAATTAGTATTTATCATTTAAAAAATTAAAGATAAGAAGACCATAGTTTTCTGCCAAGGCCTGGATAAGTCTAAATTAGTGAACCAGTGGTAGATTTTTGACGTTCATAAAGCTTAAGACCGTTGATAATGATAATGATGTTTTAATAAGGAGAGCGCATGTCCATACTGCGCGACGTTTAAAAATTGTCCCGCTTTACATTATACGACATATACAAGTGAATGTAACAGATGTAGAGGGATACAGAGAATGTAAGTGGATGACATGATATAATTTACGGTGGTAGAGCCACGCAGTAGCCTCGGCTGTTGTATGAACGGGCAGGCTCGTCCGGGTAAGTACCACGACCTCACAGAAGACCGGCCTAAAGTGGAAGTATAATACTTTCGCGTTTCGTCTGGTGAGTGAGGTGGCCGGAGCCCAATTTTCAAAAGGTTGTCCAACGCATCCCGAACCCTCGGGTGTAGCAGATGTCCATGGGCGGCGGTATTCACTTAACATCAGGTGAACCGCTTGCTCGCTTGGCAACTTTTCACTTAAAAAAAAAGTTCGATACGGAAAGAAATAGCAGAATGGATATAGGATTACAATCGACACACAAAATTACACCAGTAGGCGTAATTATAGTGCCTCAGTGTGCGGTGCGCTAGTGTCATATGTACATCGTATTTGTGCGTAATATGATTGCTTAAGACAAATATTGAATAAAGAAATTTTGACTTTCACTTCGAAAGAATCGTATTTACACGAGAGTCCGACGCGGCCATTTTATACTGTTGTACGACTGGAGAGATTAATTTTTAGACGTGTTCCGGAAACATGTCACGCGCGACAAAATATAAGGAGAGGCGGGAGCGACGCGTTGCAGGGGACGTGTGAAAACTTGGTTATGTACAAAACGTAGACAAGGATGTTTACAATGTGTATTTAAGTGACAGATTTTTTACACGTGTCATCCAATATGCCTTATACTTAGGTATAAATCCAAAAGCAGCCGACTTCATTATTTGTTTAGTTATATTTTATGTAAATGAAGACTTGTCATCAGCATTATTTACCAGTCAACCTTTGGGTGGGCCAGAGAATTTTATGTAGGTCAATTGAAGATTAAATGAAAAAAAAAAAAAAGAGAAAAGAGAGAATGAGAAAGAGAACTTATGTAACATTCCTTATATTGAACAATATAAAGAATGTTACATAAGATACTCTGCGAGGCAATTATAGTATATATATCTTTATATCTATAAATCTTCCGTACGTGTGTATGTCACTGAATTCCTCCTGAAAGGCTGGACCGATTTTAATGAAATTTTTGTGTGTGTCTTCAGGTGGATTCGAGAATGGTTTAGATTCACAATTCGGTCCACTACATTTTTTTATTTCGCTAGTATATATAAAGATTCTTTGGCGTATGTGAATAAACTCCTCATATTTTTATATGAGTGTTCAAGTGGATTCGAGAAGGGCTTAGATCCACAATTGAGCTCAATACAATGTGTTTTATTTTTTATTGAAAAGTTGTTATTGGATTTAAGTGGTGTGTACAGGACGCCTGTCGGGTCCGCTAGTAATTAAATTAGGATGAAATATAAAAGAACCATTTTATACTGATTTTGTTCAAATACTGGTCAGATGCCATTTTGTCATATTTTTTTATCACTTATAGCTTTTAGTTTTATATATAATTATATAGCAGCAAATACTATTTATACTATTTACTAATTTTTATATTTTATATTTTATATTTATAATTTTATTTTTTTAATACATGGTCTATTTTTTCCAAAATTGGAAACAAATTCTATAGACTATCTTTCCACTTTGTTTATTTTCACTTAAGCTAATTGTACAAATAAATACGACAGCCAAAGCGATTGGAAATTCTTTTGTCTCGAGAAAAAGAACAATTTTCTGATAACAGTAAAAAGGCAATGTATATCTGCACCCAGTGTCCGCGTACATTTCCCATTAGAGTTCCGTACCTAAAGGGTAAAACGTGAATCCTATTACTACTACTTCACTGTCTGTCTGTCCGAACTATCATGAACCGTGATAATTGAAAATGTCACATGTGATGTATTTCTGTTGCCGCTAATTACAACAAATATTAAAAACAGAATAAACCATACAACAGACATTTTTTCCCGTTTTTATAGATAATGGTACGGAACCCTTCGTGCGCGTGTCTGACTCGCACTTGTTATTTTATTCAAGCGCTGTAAAGAGCGATACAACATTGTTCAGATCAATGTTTTAGCAAGTAATGCTCGAGTGTCGCCAATTTTGCAATTCTGTAATTTAAGAAGCTTAAAGAGAGACCCCTAAAAAGGAAATGATAATAATTTATTTAAGCCATAAAAATCGTGATGGCGGTTCACCTGATGTCAAGTGATAACCCCAGCCCATGGATATTTGCAACACCTGCAGGGCAAATAAAGAGGGCCCGGGCTACCTCACTCACCAGATGAAACGTGTAACACTCCTACTTCACGCCGGTCTTCTGCGTGGTAGCGGTGCTTACCCGGGTGGACCTGCCCATTTGTGCAACAGCGGAGACCGTTGCGTGGCCGCACCACCGTAAATTTCTCAAGCCTTGCCGACTACACATATTCCGAAGTAATTTTTTATTCCTATGACATGAATTCGTGTAGATTGATTCGCTCATCATGTATTTCATTGGTAGATTTTTGTTGACGTTCAATAAGAGCTTAAGTTAGGCCTATATTGAATAAATATACTTTGACTTTGACTTTGAATAAACCTTGCGCTGTGAAGCTTGGAATCATTTCCATGTGAAAAATTGTCAAGCGAGCAGGTGATTCACCTGATATTAAGAGCTTACCCCCGCCCATGGACATCTGAGTGGTAACACTTTCACTTCACACCGGTATTCTGTGAGGTCGCGGTACTTACCCGGACGGACCTGCCCATTCGTGCGACAGCGAAGACTGGCGTGGCCGTATAATTACATTTATTAATGTTTAACTAAAAATGGAATTATACTTCACAGAACTTGCAGTGTTGCGTAAAGAAAGCATGCCAAATAAGTCGTCCCAACTAACGATGTCACATGTTTGCTATGAATATTTACTTCACGCCGGTCTTCTGTGAGGTCGCGGTACTTACCCGGACGGACCTTCCCATTCGTGAAGCAGAGAAGTCTATTGCGTGGCCGTATAATTCCACTTATTAGTGTTGAACTAATAAATGGAATTATGCGTCACAGAACTTGCAGTGTTGCGTAAGGAACGCATGCCAAATAAGTCATCCCAACGAACGATGTCACTAGTTTGCTATGAATATTTACTTTACGCCGGTCTTATGTGAGGTCGCGGTACTTACCCGGACGGACCTTCCCATTCGTGAAGCAGAGAAGTCTATTGCGTGGCCGTATAATTCCACTTATTAGTGTTGAAATAATAAATGGAATTATGCGTCACAGACCTTGCAGTGTTGCGTAAGGAAAGCATGCCAAATAAGTCGTCCCAACGAACGATGTCACAAGTTTGCTATGAATATTTGGAACAGGTCCAAACGTCTCAGATATTTTGCGTACGGAGAGGCTCTTTATCGGAATTCTTCGGACGTTTCCTGTGCGGTTTACATAAATATCGCCCATTTTGTTTTATCAATGGAAATTTTTAGCTCTTCTGTCTCGCTATCTGGCCGGTTAGTTTTCCCCCGGAGAATTCGATGGCGGAATGTTTAGAGATAAAAGGAACCTATTTATACGTCGCCTTAATAATAGGAAGTTTGTTTGTTTTGTATATTTATAAATATATTATATGTACATATATTATAAAACAGACAATTGGAACAAATGACACAATAAGGCCAAGTGCGAGTTGGACTCGCGCACGAAGCGTTGCGTACCATTATTGTACTGCAAAAAATCATGTCAGCTGTATTTTAGTATTTGTTGTTATAGCGGCAACAGGAATTCTGTCTTACTATCACGGTACAAGAGATACAGCCCGGTGACAGACGGCCGCGGACCAACGGACAGAAATACAGACAGCGAAGTCTTAGTAATAGGGTCCCGTTTTACTCTACGGAACGGTACGGAATCCTAAAAACATGTAAGAAGGCGAGCTTAAACCTAGTTATTTTCTAGCAGATCCTTGGAAATAGGAAACCGTAATAAAGTTTTTTATTTTAACAAAGTAACTACAGACTCGTGGTCTGTACTCTTTTTTTTGGTTAACATTTTTTTTTTAATTTTATTTTTGGGCTGTCACCGCCGCTTACATCAACCGGGCTGGTAGCGGTGCAGCAGTGAGTTCATATTTATATATATATATTTTTTTATTATTATTATTATTTCATACATATGTATAAAATAATTAATATATATATATATATATATATATTTGATCTGCACAGTTTTTGCTGTAGTGAGAATGGACGGAGATCTCGTCCTCGCAGGTTATTTGGTAATAGGTGTTATTTTTTTTGCTAGTCTCTCTGCGACCGCTGCGTCTCTGTTCCTAATTGCCATTTTAAGGTTGTAGTCTCTTATCTTACAGGTTGATGCCGCCATGGCTTTTTGGATAAGGCGGCCTGCTGCTTCGTCACAGTCGTCTGTGTAGAAAACACAGCTAACCGTGTGCCGGGATACCGCCACTACGGCATGCTGAACGCTGTCGTGCAGCTGTAGCTTGCTCACTTTTGTACGCATGACAACGACTGACCCGCATGTTAGTCCTTGTGCTTCATGGATGGTGAGAACCCGCGAACCGTTGCCCGACCCATATCCCTGGTTAAATAATAAAGTTACGTCACTAAAGTTGAAGGTGTGTACATTATTAGAAATTTTACCATAGTGATCATAACGTGGTAAATTTGTTTCAGGGTTGAAGTTAACTTTTTTAGATATAAAACTTTATTTTGAATTGTAGAACTTTATTTATGTAATAAGGTAGATTTTACAAAATTTTTGAAATTATTTACACAATTTTTTATAACTGTTTGTGGAATCATTAGATTCCGCTCAGCCTTTGCGATATTAAGGGGAAGGAAACGTAAACTTTTGCATTCACAATGTTAGTTCGACAGCTCGCAATAACAGAACACGGCGAAGGACACAATGAATTGTTTGCCATCGAACTTTTCGACTGCTCTAAAGCTTTATGCGACCGCAATTCCGGTGCTACGCACGGCGTGCCAAATAACTTTGGAACGGAACCTTGGGGGAGTGTCAACGGAGTACTTGCGAGAGTTAACAGCTAAGCAAACTGGGTGTAATTATCAGGATAAATAAACTCGTCCCTCATAAATAAACTCTCTCGTCTCGGTGATACTGTTCAGCGGCTGGACGTTTAATGTGGTAAAAAGTCTAACAAAGAACTGAGGTAGGGCCGCACAGCAATAACTGTTATTGTTGTTAATAACTGTAATTTATTGCAATAACTGGCACAAACGGCGGGCTTAATGCCATAAGGCATTTTCTACCAGCCAACCGTTATTAATACAATTGGAAATAATAGAAACGGTTCTAAAGACTGAAACATTTATTTCATCATCTAATCACTTCGAACAACCCTTCGTCGAATTCTCAATATCGAAGCACGCTATACATTTGGGACAGAAATAAGGCGCGCAAAATATTAACAGAAGAAAAGGACAGATCAGAGGAATACACGGAAAAAGGCACATGTTATCTAGCAACATTTGTAAATGTTCATTATTCCAAAGTCAGACTGGATTTGTCTAGCCTTATATTTACCGACTGATTCCGAAGCTGATCTAATTCGCAAACATATTGCTAAATTATTTCCCGTCACAATGATACAATTGACTGGTGAAAAGTCGACTTTAAGGTCAATGTCTTAGCACAACCACATCACAAAACTAACAATTTATCTATTATTTCGTCACGTGTTTGTCATATTTTTTTTCCAAGACACCGTATATACCTGTGAACCTTGATATATCTTGAGATTATCTATAAGAACTACAACAGCCCTTGTGATGTAGTTCTTGGAATTTTAGATGAGTTCCAAATACGTTCTATGTGTTCCAGATTTTGTAGCCAAATTTCAACTTTGATCATGTTATCATGTGCAAGAGCAGGGTTTCTTCTCTGGTGGTACCACGCAATCGATGCAACAATTGCACCAGGGTATGCAGGAAACGCAGGGGCTTATCAGCAAAGGTAACAAGCAGCATATGTGACTGAAGTTCTTCTTCTCCGGAAGCTCATGCGACATGTCCTGGCAACCCAGATTTAACACTAATAATTTTGATAGCAGGAAATTTCGTTCTACTTGCGTTAGATAATTCTAGAAAACTATAGGGTAGCTAGAAGCTTAGGTACTGGCCATTCTAGAATTTGTACATCCGCTTTTCGCTTCGTTTTTATACAGACGATTGGCGTCGTAAGTTGGTTATAGAAGTAAGCAAGGGAGTAACAGAGGGAAGCACACAATCCAAGGACAAAACAGCAGTAATGGGCACAGGCCAATGAAAAAACCACTGCCTACGAATAAACACATCGATTTGGTATATAATTTGAATAGGTAAGAGCTAAATTCAAGTTCAAACCATTGTACAAGTTAAATGATAGATGTCACTTTATGACAGAAGTTTTTTTTTTAATAAAGACGTAAAAGACGTAGTCTAAAGATTTTCACAACGTTAACAGATAAAAAAATATCGGGGTAGTTGTAATGCATTAATACTTAATAAGAGACTTCGACCAACGGTTAAATGCTGTATAGTGTTATTGTGTTGTGATAAATGTGTGCGTGAATGGTAGTATGTTTGAATGTGTGATTTGTGAGGCCCCTACACGTACTTAAAACCAATTGCCAAAAATATTAACCCGGTGGTTCTTTCCTTTAGATAGAACTGCCCAAACCGCATTGATTTAAATAGCGCCTCGAATATACAACAATCGAAATAATTCTCCAGTATACACTTTTTGTCTCAAATTTGAGACAAAAAAATTATGTTCACAAACGAGGCGGTTCCCTGCTACTTACTACATTACATATACAATACCTTAGGGGTTGCAGGTGCCTTGTCAAAATTTAATAACAGTGGACCCCAGTAACCTTACCCTCCAGACGAAACGCACACCTATGGCGTTTCCGCTGCACGTTGGTGGAAGACCAGAGAGCCAGTTCGTCGTATCCCCCCGGAAGACCTTACGCATCCATGCAACTGCTGTTGATATGTGGCTCTATAAACTAAGTATATGATCTATTGCGGTGGTAGAGCCACGCAGCAGCCTCGGCTGTTGCACGAATGGGCAGGCTCTTCCGGGTAAGTACCACGACCTCACAGAAGCCCGGCGTAAAGTGGAAGTATATTTTCGCGTTTCGTCTGGTGAGTGAGGTAGCCGGAGCCCAATTTCCAAAGAGGTTGTCAACGCATTTGCAAACTCTCGGGTGTAGCAGATGTTCTGGGCGGCGGTATTCACTTAACATCGGGTGATCCATCACCTCGTTTGACAGCTTTTTCGCATAAAAAACAAAACACATCAAACAGGATCTAAGATGTTGAGGATAAACATGACTGGCGATGATCACTGACTATCAAGGAAACCGCTTCCTCTTTCGTCAGCTTACCTGCCTAAAACGCTTAGCTAGCTTAGCCTAAAAAATAATTGAATAAATATTTTAGGACACATTTTTACACAACGTTCTCTAGTCCCAAACTAAGCAACGCTTGTAGTATGGGTTCTAGATAACTGATTAACATACTGAAACATACTTTTCTTTTGTAAATAAATACAATCTAAACACCCAGACACTGGTCGACACGGAAAAACACTATGTTCAACACGCAATATTTTTCCAGTAGTGGGTATCGAACCCACACCCTCTGACGCAGGAGGCAGGTACACTACCCACTACGCTATTCAGGTCGTGAGCGTGGTTACAACGTGGTCGAAAAAATAATTGAATAAACCGCTATTTTACGGTACAAGTATATAGTAGGACGCATTTTTACACAACGTTCTCTAGTTCCAAACTAAGCAACGCTTGTAGTATGGGTTCTAGATAACTGATTAACGTACTGAACCATACTTTTCTTTTGTAAATAAATACATACTATACATATATAAACACCCAGACACTGGAAAAACACTATGTTCAACACACAATATTTTTCCAGTAGTGGGTATCGAACCCACACCCTCTGACGCAGGAGGCAAGTACACTACCCACGACGCTATTCAGGTCGTGAGCGTGGTTACAACGTGGTCGTCAAAAACGGTGAACAGATTGGTTTTAGAAAGACCGCTACGTTTTACGGTACAATTTTATAGTAGGCAACAGAGACAACAAAAAAATAACAAACAAAATTCACTCACTTAAATTCAATCAACAACTCCCCGTATTTTGCACATTTCGTGAACAGACTCCTCGATTTCTTCCTCGTGGTCATAGTTAACGATGAAGCATTGGCAGCATTTCATACCTTAATCGGAGAAAAATAATGATCAGAATCATTTAATCTCCCAATGGGCTGTCTGTAGGTATCTCGTTTTTGTAACGTTGTAGCATGCATCCTTCACACCACAGTACAAGGTGTAAGGAAGGATGCGTGCTTGGCCGGTGTGGGGGACATGTCGAGTGTGGTAAAAATCATGGCCCTCGTCAGCTTCTTGTAGAAAAAATAATTGAATAAATATTTTAGGACGCATTTTTACACAACGTTCTCTAGTTCCAAACTAAGCAACGCTTGTAGTATGGGTTCTAGATAACTGATTAACGTACTGAAACATACTTTTCTTTTGTAAATAAATACAATCTAAACACCCAGACACTGGTAAAACACTATGTTCAACACGCAATATTTTTCCAGTAGTGGGTATCGAACCCACACCCTCTGACGCAGGAGGCAGGTACACTACCCACTACGCTATTCAGGTCGTGAGCGTGGTTACAACGTGGTCGTCAAAAACGGTGAACAGATTGGTTTTAGAAAGACCGCTACGTTTTACGGTACAAGTATATAGTAGGCAACAGAGACAACAAAAAAATAACAAACAAAATTCACTCACTTTATTTCAATCAACAACTCCCCGATTTTTGCACATTTCGTAAACAGACTCCTCGATTTCTTCCTCGTGGTCGTAGTTAACGATGAAGCATTGGCAGCATTTCATACCTTAATCGGAGAAAAATAAGGATCAGAATCATTTAATCTCCCAATGGGCTGTCTGTAGGTATCTCGTTTTTGTAACGTTGTAGCATGCATCTTTCACACCACAGTACAAGGTGTAAGGAAGGATGCGTGCTTGGCCGGTGTGGGGGACATGTCGAGTGTGGTAAAAATCATGGCTCTCGCTCCGTCTTGCAAGTAAGATAGAGTCGGGTATCGCGTTTGACCACTCTCTATTATCCAAGACCAGTGCGAGTCTGACATAGCCTGCCCTTGCATCTGTGAGGTCGGGTATGCGCAGGAATTTCCCCACGTCATCAATAAAAAGGTGGTTGATGTCTGATGTTCAGTTATTACCGCCGTCCGTGGAAATGTACAATACCAGACACCTTTATTTTATGTTAAGTTAGTGTTAAGTTACTGTCTTCCTCTACAGGTTAAATAGGTGTTATTTCTTTGCTAGTCTCTGCGACTACCATTTTAAGGTTATAGTCCCTTATCCTGCAGGCTTTTTCGACAAGGCGGCCTGCTGCATCGTCACAGTCGTCTGTGTAATAAACACAGCTGACCGTGTGCCGGGATACCGCCACTACGGCAAGCTGAACGCAGTGCTGCTTTTGTAAGCATTAAAACGACTGACACTAAACTAAAAGCTTGCAGGTAGTCACGCCATTTAGTAGGGGTCGTCCTTACACTGCCATGGCCAATACGAGATTACCCCTGGAGGACCTTTCTTTCCCATAGGTATCGGTTTCAATATTCTATCTATATGTAGACTTGGTTACTGGAAATAGGATTTTAATGTTAGTATTATGGAGCCATTGTCAAATACCTACCGCTAGTAAACAAAGGTAAATGTAAATAACTTTAACTCCGGCGTAATTCAAATCAAATAAATTTTAAACGATAGAGAAAACTCACTTATGAATTTATCAACAAGCAGAATTTGGCGGTCGCTTATAGTTTTCGAAAAAATAAATAATGAAATAGTGTGATTTTTACTATAGAAATCCGCCATTTTTTTGTTGTCAATATGTCAATTCAGCTCGTATATTTCTACCAAGAAATACGAGCTGTTAGGTTTTTTTTTATGACCACCAGGTCATAAAAAAAAAACCTAACATCGAGGTTAAGGCGGGAGCTCCGCTCCCGCCTGAACCTTCTAACCTAATCTATCCGAGTCGGATTCGCTCTGTGTCGGTTCTGTGACTCATTAAATTTAAAAAATCGGAATATCGATACGTGTATGATGTCGCCCGCTTCCTATATTTATCATGTTGGCAGAACTGTGTAAAGAACTTTTGAAGTCAAACGAATAAAATGGTGGATTTCTTAGTACAAAAAACAAGTTTTAAATATTTTTTTTCTCGAAAACTATAAGCGACCGCCAAATTCTGCTTGTTGATTAATTCATTAGAGATTTTTCTCTATCGTTTAAAATATATTTTAATTGAATTACGTCGGAGTTAAAGTTATTTACATTTACCTAAACAAATCTACAGACAGAATACTGAAAACGGCCGTTAATGAGCTATATGGTCGATCCTTCCTTGTCAGTTCTGGCCACAACTCTGGCAACATAAATGTTTGTTCCATCTCACCTTTTACGCAGATCGGCAGACACGACAGGCACGGACTAAATATGGACGGATAGCAGCAAAGCTGAGGCACACAGATACAAAAACACATGAACCGAAAGGTTACAGCGGTGTACCATTGATTTTGTCAATCGGATTGAGCTGATGTCGTGTCAATGAATCCGACCATCTGTGTAAACGCACCCATCATACTGAAAGAGTCCTGTTAGCAATGAGCGAATATTTATAATAAATTTATACTTTTATTTGTACACATGACGCGTGAAATATCAATGTCAGTTTCATCTCTTATTCAATTATTGCCACATGTGAAGTGACAGTAAAAAGAGAAGATAATATTTGTACGTTTACTATATTTTCGATGTTTTAAGTTAAGAATAACACAAGTTACGAATAATGTGGGACAAATAGAGAATCAGGATATTTTTGTAATGGTATTTCTGGTACTCTTGAATTTAGAAACAATTTGAGTAGATTATTTTTTCCTTAAGGATGATTGGGAACTTTTTCATTATTCGTTATATTTTATTATTATTTGAATTGTGAATTTATGAATTGATTAAAACCGTTATTAAAGTTTGTAGGCGTGTATTTTTTATACGCTTTAACCACTAAGCTAAATGGCTGATTGCTACGCCGACCAAAATCTCAACGTATTTTATCTAATTGTTTTTTCGTAATGCGCCAAGCATTGCTTAAAATGAGAGAAAATCTTTTCGTTGTTTTTTTTACACAATATTAAAGTTTCATCTTAAGAGCAGAGATTTATTAGCACTATAAAAATTTAATATATATTTTTTTAAGTTCAACAGCGAAGGCGACATCTCTCATTCGAATTATCCTTCTGAAATGTTATTATAAATTGTTTGTGTTCTGTAAAGACATGACAATGGGTGCACCGAGTGCAAAATTTCATCTTAAGTGCAGGGATTAGCACTATAACAGTGTAATACAAAAATTAAACACAGCATTTTGTTAATTGTATCGCTACACAGTATTTTTTATTTGAAAAGGTTTACAAAATATTGGAGAACTTCACATATCTTTTATTATTATTTCGAAAAAATGCAGGTTTCCTAACGATGTTTTCCTTCACCGCAGAGCACGTGATAATTCAGCACTTAAAATTAAACAATTTGTTTGGTGCCGGCACCGGGTCCGAACTCAAGTTGCTCAAGTATATTGAATTAAAGGCGAGCGCCCGCAAACTGAGCTATCACGGTTTGCATAAGTCAAATAAATTCTTCTTCCTCTTCGTACTAAACTCATCTCATATTATCCAGGTGGGGTCGACACGACGGGTGAATCATGTTGTTAATGTTATTGGCTATCCTCCTGACCTCAATCCTCCTTGAGAATAGTACCCAGATCCTCAATAATCTGTGGGCCACACAAACACCCATCCCGTGTGAGAATCGAACCCACGAGCACCGGCGCTGAAACATATAGCTTAGCAACTGCACCACTAGGTCACTATGAGGAAGAAATTATTTTACATAAATCTTAAATAAATAAATAAATATATAAGACACATTTTTACACAACGTTCTCTAGTCCTAAACTAAGCAACGCTTGAACTATGGACACGAGACAACTGATAAACATACTTAAACATACTTTTTTTTGTTTATAAATACATATTATACATATGTAAGCACCTAGACACTGGAAAAACACTCTGTTCATCACACAATATTTTTCCAGTAGTAGGGATCGGACACTCACCTTCAGCGAGAAAATGCAGTAAGCGTTCTTGGCAGCATGCCGCGTGGATTAGGTTTATTAGATAATATGTAATTTTAGATAGATGTAAAGTTGTAAATATTGGATAAATAAAAATAATAAAATAAAAAAAAAAACAAAAATACGCATAAAGAACGTAATTCGTAAGAAGCACGTGTTGGTATAAACAAGTGATTCGGAACGCATTAATGAGATTTCGAAGTAAAGCGAAGCGGGTTTTTTTTTTAAAAAAACACTGAATTCATTCTCGCAGCTGTTTTAAGTGGCTCGCTGTTTACTTAATGCTTCAGCGTTTTTTTACGGAGTGCACTGAAATGCAGATGATGTTTATACAAGTTTCGAATTTTAAATGTTTCCTTTTTTTTTAATTTCGTTCCTCTTCCGTAGCTGAAACTTCGGAGAAGGTAGGCGAAGATTAAAATTTCAACTTCAAAAGATAGTGATGACGTATAGAGCTAAATAAGAATGTCGTCTTTAAAATGTCAACATTAACTAATAAGATTAATGTAGATTTTTTTCTGTAGGATAAGATTTTTTTTATGCGAAAAGTTGGCAAGCGAGCTGACGTTTCGCCCGATGGTAAGTCATAACCACCCACGGACGTCTGCAACAGCCTTAGGGTTGCATATGCGTTGCCAACTTTAAATAAAGTGGGCCCTTTTTACCTCACCGACCAGACGATGTACCACGACCGACTTCACGCCGGTCGTGGTACATCGACGGACCTGCCCATTCGTGCAACAGCGAAGACTACGAGCCCACACTGAAGACGTCCTGCTCATTGCCACCATACTGCTAGAAAACAAATTGGAAGGAGGTCCGCATAAACATTTGTACGGTTTTGGAACAGGCAAAAGACCTATAAGGATCACGAAATGAGGACATGGGGGGACCTACCAGTAATTGTTACATGCGTTATTGAAAATGTATGTGCATATCATCGTCATTTCAGTCTGTCCGTCCATTACTGAACATAATCCTTTCAAAGACTACAACGGAGCACGATCCTTAGCCACCTGCGCCCTGCATATATTCTCATTTTATTCTAGTGTTCCCATTTTTACCTCGGCGTTCCGCACAAAAATGTAATTTGAGTTTCTTCCCCAAGTTATTCGTGGCGCTGCAGTCTCCATTAAATTATACAGCCGTGTACAATAAATTAATGTGATTCGCGGCAGTTCTCGCAAACAGGCGTAGTTTATCTCCTTTGTGCATAATTTTTTTAGGACAACTTTAAAACTCGTGCTAATGTACGTTTTAAATGAGTTTTAAAATATTATTTCCAAATGTAAAACAGTGACAAACGAATAATCGCGCGTTTATCCTACATGTCTGTTTGTCAAACAAATGTGGTTATTGGTTTACGACAGCCACGTTTAGAAGACTCTCAAACAAAAGGCTACTTCTAAAACGTCTTCTATCTGCTAGATTTATATGATTTTGTGGTCTTCCAGATACTCAGCAGAAGCCGTTTCGTATCTAAACAGAAGACTCTTAAACAAAAGGTTACTTCCAAAACGTCTTCTTTCTGCTAGATTTCTATGATGAAGACCACGACGGTCTTCCTGATACTCAGCAGAAGTTGCTTCGTCAACTACGAAGCAACTTACGAGCAACTGCAGCTAAAAATAAATTTTATGGTACTCATGTTATTGAATAGATCTGGAAACTGTTGGCATAGGTGGAGACAAAGTGTAAATGAATCCTGACTATCGGATTTCTTACTAGCAAAGATCACTGTCACCTCACCCTAGCTGTGTATCCCTTTGTTAAGTCTCAGTTAATATAATAGAGCTAAATAAGCTGTTGTCGTTACGTTACGTTACGTCTTTTCTGTTGCACGAATCGCCACGGTAGTCGGGGGACGTACCACGCCTTCAAAGAAGGCCGGCGTGAAGTGGAAGTATAATACTTCTGCGTCTCGTTTGGTAAGTGAGGTAGCATCGCCAAACGAGACGCAGAAGGATCACTTTATTATAAGATGTTTTTTTTTAATGTGGAAAGTTACCAAACAAGCAGACGGTTCACCTGATGTTAAGTGAATACCGCCGCCTATGGACATCTGCCACACCCGAGGGTTTGCGGATGCGTTGACAACCTTTTTGGAAATTGGGCTCCGGCTACTTCACTCACCAGACGAAACGCGAAAATATTATACTATATAGGTCGTGGTACTTACCCGGACGAGCCTGCCCATTCGTGCAACAGCGGAGGCTGGTGCGTGGCCCTACCACCGTAGGCATCATCGAATCTGAAAGCCCTTAGGTGTTTCTCATGTCTGTAGGTGGCGGTAATCAATTTTTCATATAGAAATAGTTGTTACTTATTTGCGACACTGTGAAACTCAGATTATTTCGTTTAGAAAAGTAAATTTTGTAAATTACTCTGTGTAGAGATAATGAATCTTTTATTAATGTATTCTTATCTGCTTTATAGTCGCAAGAGAAGCTTAAAAGCTTTCGCTCCGTACTTACAGCCATGTCGGGGCCATTAAATTTAACTGTACGTCATAAATTAACCAAGTTTGCAACTCTTAAAGAGTAACGTTCGCACATTTGTTATCTCTATTCATTGATTTAGCAACTGAGATGCAAAGTAGTTGCGAAGTAACAATTTGCTCACGATTATGTTTTGTTATTGTATATAATATTGGGGAAATATAATATAATAGTATACAATAGGAGTATGGTTTATGAACTTTCGACTGTTTTCTGACGCGGTTGTATAAATAAAAGCTTTTCCGCGTTATCGATGTAAAATGTAGAGCTCAGCCATTTCGTAAGATTAAAAAAAATACTTCAAGGAGCCTATTTCAACAGTAGCGAACTTTTATAAATTTATTTTTGTACCGATTTCTCGTATTTATGCAAATAAACGTTGGAATTATTTTTGAAGTAAAACTTCTTTAGGCGCGACTAGGGAGTAACTCAGACTTTTTCTGACGGAAGTAACGCTTTTTCTGACGGAAGTAACGCTTTTTCTGACGGAAGTAACGTCATAAGTATATGTCATATTTTTAAAATGTGACATATACTTATGACGTTACTAAATATTTAATCATTTCAGTGATATATGTCAACGCCAAAGAAGTTTTACTTCAATCGCGCGTAAAGGTTACACGCACACACTTTTTTTAAAATCAATGGTGTTTCTAATGTTCTATTGTTTTAATGGTTACGGGACAAATTGAAATTTTTGACGTGACTGAGATTTGAGGTAAACTAGGATAGCTCGGGCTACCATTGATTATTTAGTTTGGTCCGGTTTAACCAGAGTTTGGTTGCAGTATCTTGAAGTTTGCTGTCTTAAGGCCAAAGGAAAATTGGTTAAATGTGGAATCAAACAAAACATTACAAATTAACTCAGAATAAAAAAAAAATGTATCTCGTACTGAAGTTTCGACCATAGACGTGATAGCCGGACCGTTAGCAAAGCATCTGCCACGGGTATTGAATGTGTCAATAGATCACATCAATTACTTAACATCATGTGAACCACCTGCTCGTTTACCACCTTATCATGTAAAACCGGCCAAGCGCGAGTCGGACTCGCGCACGGAGGGGTCCATACCATTCATATACAATAAAAATCATGTATGTTGTATGGGAGCCCCACTCAAATATTTTTTTATTCAGTCGATTGTTGTAGTGGCAACAGAAATACATCATCTGTTTAAATTTCAACTGTCTAACTATCACGTTAATTGCCCTTGTATACACATCTGTCAAGTAACTTCTAAAACCTTGCGATCCGGGCACCAGACCATCCCCACTCTAGTCACAATCTTTAATAGGTTATCCGAGAACAAATCCGGTTCAATTATTTCAAGACCTTTTTCTTCATGAATGCGTTCGATAATTTTAATTTAGCTGCGAAGAATTTCCTTGACGGAGGGACACGTCTTAACACGTGGTGACATTCTGTTTCAGCATCACCATTTCAGCATGTTTGAGTCCACTGCTGAACATAGGCCTCCCCCATAGACTGCCACGAAGTACGATCCTGAGCCACCTGCATCCATCGACTTCCCGCACACTTGCACAGGTCGCTACTCGCTCTTATCTAGTGGGGGGTCGTCCTACACTGCGATGGCCAGTACGAGGCTGCCACTCGAGAACCTTTCTCCCCCAACGGTTATCGGTTCTACGAGCTATATGGCCGGCCCATCGCCACTTCAGCTTGCTAATCCTCTGAGCTATGTCGGTTACCTTGAGTTAATGTTACACTTTGTCCAATAATTTATTATTTAACTGTGGTAGGGTCACGACTGGCGTGAAAAGGAAGTGTTACACTCTCGAGTTTCGTTTGGTGATTAAGGTAACTGGGACCCACTCTATTAAAAGTTGTCAATATCTGCAGCACTTTTTTTTCCGTGGGTAACATCCTTTATGGATCCCCTGCCACTGGGTCGGAGAAGTGGCAAGGGTATATGGGAGTCCCGTTATAAACGGGTACCCACTAAAAAACCCACGTTGCACCTGTCTCTGTCGCATCAGCCTTGGGACACGGGAACACGTGGACGCAATCTTTCGCGGCCCAATATCTGCAGCCCTACGGGTGTTGAAGATGTCTACGGGCAGCGGATATCACTTAACATCGGGCGAACCGCCAGCTCGCTTGCCGCTTTTTCACAAAAAACCGGTTATCTCTGTTCTGTCTGAGCGTGTTAAAACAGGCCAAAGTTGGTAAGATCGCTATAAACATGCAACTTATTGTATAAGCAATGGCGTATAACTATTACTTTGGGGCGAATTCAAAGCTTATCTCGGTGAAACAAACAGAATCATTTAAGTACACGACCGCGATACACGAAATTACTTGTACTTTACGGTTGAAAGAAAAACAAAAGCCCACCCGGAGCCCGCGAGGTCGGACGTATTGTTTGGCGAGATAAGTGCCACTAAATACGAAAGTGGGATGCGGTAAAGCTGTCTTGAAGACTTCGCTTAGAAAACGAAAATCCAAGTAAAATTATACAGGAATGAGGAAACGAATGTAATCGATGTATTTTTGCTTCGGGCCTTCAAATATTTTATTTCTGAGGTGTAGTTTGCTGTTAGTCCGGCGGCTTTGACAGCCGATTTTTTCTTAATTTTATTCGAAAAGATGTCAAGCGAGCGGGCGGTTTACCTGATGTTAAGTGAATATCGCCGCCCATGAACATCTGCTACACCCGGAGGTTTGCTAATGCGTTAACAACCTATTTGTAAAATGGTCCCCGGCTACCTCACTCACCAGACGAAACGCGAAAGTATTATACTTGCACTACACGTCGGTCTTCTGTGAGGTCGTGGTACTTACCCGGGTGATCCTGCCCATTCGTGCAACAGCCGAGGCTGCTGCGTGGCCCTGCCACAGTTAAAGCCGATGGAAGAGGTCCGTGGGGAGGCGACCCACGGCCTCGGCAGCACAACATAGCTGGTGCTCGAGACGACACGAAGACGCCGTCAATTTAAAAAGAGACAGAAAGAGGTAGTCGCTGGGGGTCGAATGGAGAGGGACATAACGTTATTTCCTCACGTTTTCTACCAACTCACATCTCCAAGTCGTCTTAAGGAACTACGTTCCAAAAACGAAACCTGAACTGCGACGCACGCAGAAGCATTTCGCTAAGAGACTGCGTATCTCATCGGAGCTCGTAGCCGAGCAAATATTTCATCGCGGAATCGCTACCACTGCCAAAACTCGAGACTGCTGACCTTAAAACATTTCCGCATTGTACATGGCCAGTGGCCAGTTAGAAAAAAATCACTGAGTGTGGTATGAGCGAAAAGCGCAACAGAGGTTTAAATTGGAAGCATTCCAAAGTTGCATTGGACTACTTTACCTCGTTTGTTATTCCATTTCGTTTTGTACCGGTCAAGGATTAGATCTGCAATACTTTATGCTTTTAAAACTTCTTATACTCGCAAGGTACATTTTGCTTATTTCAAAAGGGAAAATGGAAATCAGTTGACCGCAGAGTGTGACAAACACTAACGCCCGGTTTCTGAAACACTGATCATCGTAGATGTTAACTAATCAGCTGTCAAATGGCTTTTGAGTTGCCAAAAAGTTTTTAGAAATGACTGTTTACAGCAAAATAAATAAAATTTTTGAGATTTTGCCAAATCTTATCCTTTAAACGAGCAATTCTAGTATATATATATATATATATATATAATCGGAATCTCGGAAACGGCTTCAGCGATTTTCATGAAATTTAGTATGTGCGTAGATTCGGGCTAGAAAAATCGATCTGGCTAGGTTTTATTTTTAGAAAATGTCCTTTTATCGCTGTTTTCAGGGAATGCAAAACATTATTCGAATACGACGGTAAATTTCGCCGAAAAAAAAATTTTATTATAGCTCGGTCGGTAATCGGGCGGCCCCGAAACAGAAGGCCGTGGTTCGTGTCACGATCATTTACACATTTATTATTTTTTTTTCGATTCCAAATCATTGTTTTCTTTATTTTTCATTTTTGGTCGATTTGTTATTTTGTTATTTTTTCCCTTTTTTTTAAAGTTCTTTCTTTTGTGTCAAACATCAGTTCATATTCTCTTATTATTACGTCGGTAAGATTGAAAAATATTCCAAAGGTCCTCCGGGTGCTGTTTTTTAATATTCACCTTTTAATTTGCCTTTAAAAGTTGAAACATTAAAATATAGCAAACTAATGGATCATACACAAGTCAAATGAATCTCCAAACATTCACTGAAATGTCTTTTTTGGCGAATTCAATTCCCAGTCAAGAATTTGACGACAGTAAATAAATAATTGTTACGACTAGTTAGTAGTAGATTATTGGATCGACCGACATCTTTAAAAGTCCGTAAATGTATTTAGTTATTTTACGTCCTCATTGAGTGGGATACCGTTTGATTTTTTTTAACTATTACTTTAGTCCAATGAAAGCCGAAAGAGCTTATTGTGTCTTGAGTTGAAGTTTTGATGTGCTTAGATAAATGAAAATTACATTTAAAATTAAGTAAAACGCTTTAAGATCCGTTAACAAAGTTTCATTTCTAATTGAGTGACGTATGTTAGTCTCTTAGTCTATTTATCGCTGGTAAGAAGAAATGAGCAGCATTGATGAGAGTTTTTAAATTGCATATTAAAAAGCAAATATAAGACTTATTTGCTACATCGATTTTACTAGTCTACTTAAAACATAAGTACATATAAGTATAGTTTTATAATAATTCTTGATTCTTCAGATAAATTACAGTGAATACACAATTTATTGGAATTACACTGTTACACAGACTGAAATCGGAAGTTACTTACAATTTAATGTAGACGAATCATCATGATTTGTTTCAAGTTTTTATGGCATTTCGTAGTTCTGTCGCCGATAAAAATTGACTCTACGAAACGGAAGGCAAAAACATCCACCGATAGTAGTAATAAGTTAACAATATATATCAGCCTATTGCCGTCCACTGCTGAACGTAAGCCTCCCCCAAAGTGCGCCAACTATCCCGGTCCTGGGCTGCCCGCATCCATCCGCAGCCCGCCACCTTTCTTGAGTCGTCAGTCCATCGTGCTGCAGGCCGTCCCACACTTCGTTTTCCTAACCGTGGTGTCCACTCTAACACGTGTCGGCTCCAGCGACCATCAGTGCGTCTGGAGACATGGCCAGCCCATTTCCACTTCAGCGTGCTAATTCTGCGCGCAATGTCGGTAACTTTTGTTCTCTGGCGAATGACTTCGTTTCGTATCTTGTCTGCCAGAGAGAGTAGTAAGTTAGTTCGTCACCAATTATTAACTGGAGACAAAAAAACATTTAAGATACATTTTTTTATGTGAAAAGTTGCCAAGCGAGCAGACGGTTCACCTGATGTTAAGTGAATACCGCCGCCCATGGACATCTGCTACACTCGAGGGTTCTAGATGCGTTGAAAACCTTATGAAAATTGGGCTCCAGCCACCTCTCTCACCACACGAAACGCGAAAATATTATACTTCCACTTTACGCTGGTCTTCTGTGACGTCTTGGTACTGACCCGGTCGAGCCTGCCCATTCGTGCAACAGCCGAGGCTGCTGCGTAGCTCTACCACCGTTAAAGATTAGTTACATTTTTACAAAACGTTCTCTAGTCCAAAATTAAGCAACGCTTGTGTTTTGGGTATCAGATAACTGATAAACGTACTTAAACAGAAAAGTATTATGTAAATAAATACATATTAGACGTGTGTAAATACCCAAACACTGGAAAAACATTATGTTCATAACACAATATTTTTCCAGTAGCGGGGATCGAACCCACACCTTCTGGCGCAAGAGGCAGGTCACGCCAATAGAGTCGTTATCAATAGGTTAAACTCTTAAATAACATATCTTGTATCTTATAATCTAATATCTTGTTGATGCACCAAAAGGATAGTGTCCAGGTTTTATTCGGTCCGTTAATATCATTAAGGTATTAAATTGTTTACTCATTAATTTAGTTAATTCATTATAATTTTTTATTTGGTTTCACATACAAAAAAATTAAAAGTTTTTACTCATTTAATAGCGGTCAGTGGATAAACCTTTGTCCCTAATGTTATATCGAGTTTCATTGTGTATGCTGTTTGCTATGAGAATGCAATCATTTTTTTTTCTGTGTATATTTCTGTTTGATTACAAAAGACTACAAAAGAAAGGTTACAATCTAGCATACATCTAGTAGTGTACATTACTAGATGTATGCTAGATTGTATTCAGTTAAGGAAACCTAAAAAAAGGGAAAAAAAAAAGGGATGGGTGTATTTGGATTGTCATATTTTACCGATTGACGTCTCGAACCGGTGGCTATTGTGATTATTGTTATATGTTGTGATTATTCGAAAAACTGTATATATAATGTGGTATATAGCAGTTATTTGCAGTCAGGAGTAGTGGCTCCGATTTCCACACAGGACAAGTATCTGTTTGACGCACAGACAATTGTTCCGGAATTGGGTGCTTTGTTTCCCAAGGAGGGTTGACATCAGGCTAGGAGCGGATCGTAAAAAGTATAGCGAAGCACCGCTTACAACATGACTTTTATGTTGTGCTCCACCTTGGTGGGAAAAGGGCAGGAGGGTGATGATGAATGTCGTGTGTAACTATATCCTCGACGTTGAATACTCTAATAATTCTTTAGTTAGAAATTAATTAGCGAGGAACGAGCATTTCGCGGGCGTTTGAAATGTTTTCCCTAGTTCGCCAAGAAGCATTCTGTCGCATTTCACAGCTGAGAAATCCTTGAAACTTCGCGCAAACTTCAACATAAACTCGCCATAAATTTATTCAAGACCAACAAGGAAGCTTCGTGATAAACTGAAGTATTATTAAGAGAGATAGAGACCGACTTTATATAATGAATTTACTCGTGTTTTAAAATCAAGCCAACTTTAAATCGCAGCGACAGTGTCGATTTAAAGTTGGCGTGATTCTGTTGACACAGATTCTTCGAGAGTTGAAATGTATTGGAACTTGTTTTGGAAGATTTTACGACCTGATTTTTTTATCAGTTCTAATTATGTGGATCAATGGGACAGTTTGTCCGCTTAAAGATGCCATGTCTCTTTTAAAAGCGGTATAAAGTATGAGTATTTATACTTTTGCATTTTATCCAGCTCTCTTGATAAGTATGGCAAACTTATAGAAGACCGAAGTGAATTGGAAGTATTATACCGGTGGATGCAAATGGCAAAGTTTCGTTCGTTGTGGCGTTCTATGACGGAGGCCTGTCAACAGTGGACGTCTTGCGGCTGACGATGATAATTTCGCGGCTCGTCTAGTGTGTGTGGTAACCGGGGCTCACTTTTCTTTAAACGTTGATGATGCAACTGTAATTCCTGAGGTGTTGTAGATTTCCATGAGCGGCGGTTACTACGTAACGTTGGGTGAACCGTCAGTTCAGTTGCCAACTTTCCACATAACCATATACAGACCATTACTTTGTGGATTTGATAACAAAAAATTAACTTAATGTTACTTGTTTATTTTTCGTCAAAAGCGGAATATATTATACCTTGAAATGGCATTTGAATCATTAAATCTGTTGTAGAATTGTATAAGTTATGCCGTTACGATAAAAAAAAAACCCATAGAGAAATAATACATTGAACATTGGCTAAGTCAACTTAGCATCGTTACTTTCCTATAAAAGCTTGATTATAAAATAATACAATTAAATTGATTGCCCGGTTGTGTCCTTTGTTATTGAAAAATAAAAGGCTTTCCTTCAGCTATTGCGTCATCTTTAACATCTGCTATTCGTCAACAGATGGCGTAGCGCACTGCTTACTGCACAACTCGATAAATAACTTCGCCTCAAAGCTATATCAGCAGCGAAAACGTTAAAACAGTGTTCCAAACGCCCATCGTCTCCCGCTTAATTAATTTATATTCCGGCAACTTACGACAAGAGCTTATTAAGCTCTGCTTGTTGTCGTCGCGTCAAGTTTGTTTGCGAGTTCGTCACGCCCGTCGATGAACGCCCAAGGAATTCAAAATCAGTCAGCGTTGCACAATTGTTTCATTTCAGCGTTTCGTTAAGGCGTTTTTTTGGGTGTCGTACCTAAACGGTAAAACGGGACACTATTACTAAGATTTGGAACTCCGTCTGTCACCAGGCTGTGTCTCATGAACCGTCATAGGCAGTTGAAACTTTCACAGATGGTGCATTTCTGTTGCCGCTATAACAACTAATACTAAAAATAGAATAAAAAATATTTAAGTGGGGCTCGCATACAAAAAACATGACATTTTTCCGTTTTTATAAATACTAGTACGGAACCGCACTTGGTTTTTTCTTACATTCAGATGCGGCGTAAGGTGTACTAATAGTTTCTTGTATTCACGCTATTACACATCACTAAATGAAACTATGTTTACGGATTTATCACGGAACCCATTTCAGTGTTCATGGTCAGTCCATGGCCATGAACGATGAAATGGTTTCGAAACGTCCGGAAAAAACTAGAGATAAACGCGTGAAATTCGTTATAATAGTTTCATTTAATATGATGTGTTTATGAGAAATACTTTGAAGTTCGACAGTACCTTATTTTTATTTATATTTTTTATATTATATTTGTATTTTAACATTTACGATGACGCTTAATTACGTCAATTTTGCGTATGTTACTTTTTCTTTGGTAAGTGATAAGTAGCATATGGTCACACTGCACTCCCGAAAATCATTTGAGGTTAGGTTGGCCGGCCAGACTTTGGCCGCCATTGGTACAATAGCTACAACTGTCATGTGGCCCTACCAGTAAACCTTTCTTTCTCCTGAAAAGAAAATTTTAAATAATATTGATGTTCAACGATGGTAGGGCCATACAGTAGCTTTTGCCATTGTGTACATTGGAAAGCCCGTCGGAAGACCGGTTTAAAGTGAAAGTATTATCCTTTTTAAGTATTACGTATTAACCTTTGCTCTCCGTGAGTAAGATCACATAGACCCATTTAACAGGTTAGCAAAGCATTCGGAAACTGATGGATATTCTAAATGCCCATGGGTGAAGGTAAAAACTTAACATCAAGCGATATACCCGGTCCATTTTCAAATTAGAATGTTAAATGCTTGCTGCTTTGTATGTTTGTGCTGTTTATCTTTCATTTTTAATTGTTAAATCAATGAGGGATTTTAAAAAAAACTACAAGTTAAAGATTAAAATTTGTATATTTGGTACTTCGTATATTTTTTTCATTTACAATTTGAGTCGATAAGAATTTTAATAGTTATCGTGTTATTCTTAGACGATTATCATTACAATAATAGTAATATTTCATAAAGAACAATGTAAACGTAACGAGTTTCGAACTTTATTTAAAAATGAAAACAAAAAACATTTAACAAATGTCTAGTTATTATAGTATATAACTGTAAATAGTATAAATAGTTTCATTAATTTCAGGTTTAGAACAATAATGATTATTATTGAAAAAATCACTATTTTATCATACAGTAAGTATAGCTTAAAAACGAGTTACTATTAAAAACAATGTTCATTTCAAATCTTCCCGAAAGACCCTCCTAAAAGTTAAGGGAGTTAATGCTAAACGAATGACGAGGTATTTACACCGATGCTAACTGTACAAAAACCTGTATTTATGGAAAATATTCTCGATAAATCTAAACAATACGAGAGTGTTACTCAAAATTATTGCGTTAGAGGATTGTTCGGTCGAGGGGCGTATCCGGCTATCGATAGTCCCCGATGAACGTACGATTTTCGTTTAAAAATGCGCCTATTAGACCCCTTACAGTTAGCAAAAGGGCTCGGAGCCAACTGTAGAGGATCCGTTGGCCGACATACTACGCACTATCGTAATTTAGAAACTAACCATCCAGTTTAGCACGATATTGGCGCCCTAGCACTTAAATCATATGTACGTGCAAATAATCACTTTTGTGTCATCATAACTAGAAATCAATAGAAATCCGCTATACTAAGATCACACACACATTGGAAGACAATATGGAAATGTTCTAGAAGAAAGTATCGCGGCTAAAATGAATGTTCGACTATTGCTCCACGTTTCAGTACCGATACTCAGCTGACCGCAGTCCTAACTTTATAACCTCGACTTAAGTACGTTAAATATCAAACGTTATAATTAACACCGATTTAGAATTCAATTGTCATCGTTGTATCTTTAATTTAGTTATGTTAGAAATTTCTATTTTTTTTTTCATTTCGAATATCATCCCCCTAATATTTACATGTCTACGAGGGTCGATAACCTCTACATATCATATTCAGTCATGGAATAATTAATGTTTGATATATTTCTCTTGTTACACTTTTAAAAAAAATTGTATTTAATTACTAACTAATCATAAGTTTTTTTTTTCATTACGGCCACGACTTACCTAGTACGTAAGATGAAGCACTAAGAAAAATGTGACTGAATCTATTATAATGTCTTGACAGGAACTCTTCTAATTAAATATATTTAGCGTATACGATTTTGAGATAAATATCTTGAATATATAATAATATCATAAGATTAAAAACTTTTTACACGATGATTGGTGTTCATTCTTTTAAGATTAAAGTCCTTAATTAAACCTTAATGTTAGATTAATTAGATATAGCATTTACAAAACAGTGACAACTGGTTTTGAGCGACCGGCGCTTTTGGAGAACTTAACGAACGAAATGAATGTTAAAAAAGAAAAAAAAATAATCAGAGAAAAAACACCATACTTCTATAGGCACGGGATATAGTCAAATTTTCTTTGCACCATTTACAGTGGACTAAATATAACTGGTGCTTTTATGTTTCGACAACAGCACAGTCACAGAAATTGATATATTATCACTAATACAAATATATTTTTTAGCGAACAAATTAAAAGTTAATGAGTTAATTTGTCTTAAACTGCAAAATTTTAAATAAGTGTTAATTAATAAGCTATTTTCGTAAAGGTCGTATAATTTCGCACACAATTAATAGTTTGACGTAAGTGCGTCCATTTTCAAATAATAATTAATTTTACTTCATTTTTTCTTTAATGACCTGAAACTTAAAACTCAATAACATCCTTCAATGTAGTTTCATTTAAAAATTAGCTATATTACTATAACACTAAAACTCAATATCAGTGTCCAACCCTCGAAACCGGCATATTTTATATGGACCAAACAAGTTTATGTTATTAATTGAAATGGCGGTGCTGTCAGAAAATGAATGCTACAACTTTTGCTACAATGCATGGAAACTCAATACTGTTGTTGCACTATTTAAAATCTTTTATGTAGTGTGACGTTAATGGCACTGGTTTATGGCACGAGATTTCAATACCAATATCTAAACGATAACCCATATAGCGTCGTTCGTAAGCTCCGTTATCTGTAATTATATTCTCTCTCTAACACTACAACTGTTGGATGTGTTCACATGTATTCAACTAATAAACAATTAAACAACAAATTCCAAACTTAAACAAAATTGGGTGAGACGGTAACTGTAAAGGAATCTACGAGGGTTAACATATTGCTTCCTTATACATTATACTAATCTTAGGACGTTTTAGCAACGAACTTTCATAAAACATACGTATGTATAAAACTTTGTACACGATTTAAGCGTATGAGAAAGTAAGCAGAAGGCGTAGTGCATTCTGCTTACATATTAAATATAAACAACTAACTTGAATATTAGAACAAGCTTTTAAATTATTAAATAATTTAAAGCTATAAAAATTACATTATGATTCCATAGTCTATGTAGGAGGAAAGCTAAGATATTATATCTACGTAAATTTCAAATCCATCAGTGATTTTGCAGTTCATTGTTACTATTTACACAATATTTATATATTCTTTAAGAATAATTCAATAAATCTAGACAATGGAAATAATATTTACAGTATTCCTTTTTACAGAATTGCGAAATTATATTTTGAGATTAAATCTACACAAATCGTGAAATTAATTGCAAATTGTCGCATTGGTGTTTCTTTTAGTTAATGTATAAACAATTCATTTGCCTTAGAAGCTAACATAAATATGATTTACAGTATTGTAAAATGGAAATACGTTTCACTTTAAGACGATACAAGAGCATTCTCACTAAAAATTCCACAATTCGCGCACTTGTTATTATTAAAATTGTTGTATAAATAATTCACAATTCATTAGCCTAATAACAGGTTAGAAACGACTTCTAGTTCAACACAACAGAGCTCGAGTCGATAACAACGAAACACAGATGGCGTTCACAGCAGTCTAAGACAAAGGGTGAGATCAGCGAACGTTATAAAGACCTGGTGCCGCACGGTTTTGGGCCAACATGATACGGTTGGCGACGCATCGGTAGCAGCACAGGTAGGCCAAACATCACTTGAACAGTATCCTTCGGAACGCCCTCCTGAAATCCTTATTGAATATCGTGTATATCACCGGGTTCAGCACCGAGTTCATGTAGCCCAGCCAGAAGGCGATCGCGAACGCGCTAGACGGTATCACGCACCACCGGCAAGCAGCTTTGAGGATGTAGAGGAAGAAGAAGGGGAGCCAGCACGCGATGAAACTGCCCATTATCAGGCCGAGTATCAGCGTCGCCCGCTTCTCCTTTTTCCTAGCCAGTCTTCTCTTCTCCCTCTCAGGGTCTCTTGGCTTGTGCTGCTTCGGTAGTGCCGGTTCTAGCTCAGACTTCGAAGGCTGCGACTTCTCC
Organism: Iphiclides podalirius; assembly: GCA_933534255.1. Classification (NCBI taxonomy): domain Eukaryota; kingdom Metazoa; phylum Arthropoda; class Insecta; order Lepidoptera; family Papilionidae; genus Iphiclides; species Iphiclides podalirius. The sequence continues at coordinate 1,584,887 of OW152838.1, read as the reverse complement.
TGTCTTCTAGCCGAGTCGGATTTCTTTCCGAAAATCGGCTGGCATATTCTGAGTTTCAGCGGTTTCACCACTGCGCAGCGCGTCGCCACGCCAGAGTCGGAGGATGATGGCTCCAGCTCGGAGACCATGTCCGTGTCGATCGCGACGCTCGGCGCTCTGCAGCGCTGGGATTGCTGCAGCTGCAGTTCCCCGTTGACTGACAACGTGGAACTCCTGTAGGGGCACGTAGCGAGGGGGTTCCTCGTCACTTGGGCGCAGGTCACCACCTAGGAATAGGATTGGATTAAGTTCAATAATATCACACGTAGATACGCCAACAGGTTCTGGAACTTCCAATACAATATAGTGACTGAGATATTTGTTGTCACTTATATTTATAGTACTTGTTACTTATACTTTACGTCGGTATTCTGTTGGGTCCTGGTATTTTACTGGACGCGGCGGCCTTTTCAAGTAAGTACTTCTACCACGTTTAAGAATATAAACAAAGCACATATAATATTGTTGAATGGTACTGCCATAAATTGAGATATAATCCCCTTTTTATAAACAATATTGTAAGAAATTAGAAACTATTATCAAGATCGCGGTGAAGCAAAACATCGTGAGGAAAATGCATATTTTCGAAATAATAACAAAAAAATAATATTTAGAAGATAAGAAAAGTCCGCCATTCCGCGTGGTGGACTATACCCTGGTACCCTCCGTACAGAGGAGCCTTTGCCCAGCCATTTGGGACATGTATAGATGTTTCTTTACTTTTGTTTTTATCAAGCTTTGATGTTGCAGCAATATCCGGAGGCATTTTAAGGCTCAAATTAAAAAAAAGGGAAACCTAGTTTCCGTCTCGTATTTCATTGATATGAATTTATTAGTTATAAGGAAGAGGGGTTCTTTATAACCTTGAGCGTGTCTTTCCTATCGTCTGGCGGCTGTGGGCCGGTGTCGCCTGCTTCGCTAGTCGAAATGTCCGAAGCGAAGTCGCACGTCACCGTTGGTATCGCCACTTGCTGCGTCTCTATCGTCGATATCTGGCTCTCCCTAGAACGTACAAGAGGGAACATCTCGAGGCAATTATAAAGACAAACGGTATTAATTAGTGTTTCCATTGTTCGATGTGCTGATGTAATGTCATTAAGCACTGCATCTGAACTTTTATGGGGAACTACACCGGTAGACATGGTTTAGGCCTCTTGATTATTAGATTTTTTTTAATACCATAACATAGAGGTGTATAACGCATACAATTAAAATATGTCTTTTACATGTCAAAAGGCTGAACATAGTTTGTCGGTTGTTTAGAAAAGCTGTTTTTTTGTATTGTCAAAACATGGACAGTCTTATCCCTTAGGAGATGGCTTCTGTGATAAGGGCGTAGGGTATATTTATCATACCTGTTATTATTTGAGTTGCTAGGATCGACTCCTGAAGGCATGTGTAGTGATGATGACGTGGGCATGGGCCGTGTGCCCTTGGGTGGGTTGGAGAAGCTCGTCTGCTGTTCGTTCTGTAACACATCATCAGAGTATTTGGAAACGACGGAAGTGATGTCACGCGGTGAACAACCGATGTTAAGTCGGGTATGGCACAAAGCGCTTCTTTCGAAGCTGCCTTCCTATGGGCTTCCCGAGAAATTATGCAATTGGATCACCAACTTTTTGGCAGATCGGAGCATCAAGGTCGTCGTCGACGGTGCATGCTCCGATCCTAAATTTTTCAATGCTGGTGTTCCACAAGGCTGCGTACTGTCTCCTACTCTGTTTCTTCTGCATATCAATGACATGTTGCAAATCAGCAACGTCCATTTTTATGCAGACGATAGCACTGTGGATGTCTCGTACACTGGCCGAGCTAACATTTCTCGGAAAAACGTCTACGAGAGTCGGAACAAGCTTGTGTCTGAGGTCGAGACTTTGTCAACCAAAGTCTCAGACTGGGGTCGACTAAACCTAGTCCAATTCAACCCCAAAAAGACACAAGTTTGCGCGTTAACCGCTAAAAAGTCCCCATTTGTCGTGACTCCTCATTTCGAGAACACTCCCCTACCTGCCACAGCTAATATCGGAATGCTTGGCGTCGAAATCTCGAGCAACGTCCAGTTCCGCGGTCAATTGGAAGGTAAGGCCAAATTGGCCTCAAAGAAGCTTGGTGTGCTCAGCAAGGCGAGACGGTACTTCACGGCTGCCCAATGCCTAAACCTCTATAAGGCGCAAATTCAGCCCCACATGGAGTACTGTTCTCACCTCTGGGCGGGAGCCCCCTATTACCAGCTTCTTCCATTTGACCGCATTCAACGTAGGGCGGCTAGGGTTATGGACGATCAAAGTCTTTCCGATCGGCTTGATCCTCTGGCTCTGCGTAGAGATGTTGGATCACTCTGCACCTTCTACCGCATTTATCACGGGGAGTGTTCTGAGGAATTGTTTGGATTGATCCCGGCGGCTGAATTCCACCATCGGACATCGCGCCAGAACCAAAAATTTCATCCACACCACCTCGATGTCCAACGTTCCACAACAGCGCGATTTTTAAGGCATTTCTTGCCTCGCACAACCACTCTGTGGAACCAACTGCCGCCGGCGGTCTTTCCGAACCGTTACGACCTGGGAACCTTCAAAAAGAGAGCGTACTCTTTCTTAAAAGGCCGGCAACGCATTTGTGAGCCCTCGGGTGTTGCAGGTGTTCATGGGCGGCGGTAATCACTTACCATCAGGTGAGCCTCCCGCTCGTTTGCACCTTTTCTCCATTAAAAAAAAAAAAAAAGTGATTACCGTCATCACCCTTGGACATCAAACACGCAACAGGTGCTTTAGATACATTGACACACTTAAAAAAGGTGTGCCTAGTTTACCTCACTCTACGGAAGCAATATACTTATATAAATAGTTCTATTTTACGTTGAACTTTCTAGAAGACCTTTCATGATCTGTTGGCTGTTGGCAGCATCATCGTTATTTTTTATGTTTCCTGTGTTGACAATTGATGTTCCGTTTTTTAGTATTTCTTGAAATATGTAAATACATTATGTGTGAAAATTTTAACTGTCTAACTATCAAGGTTCATGAGACAGACGACAGACAGACAGGGTCCGTTTTGCCCTTTGGGTAGGGAACCCTAAAAAATAAATTAACTCACTTGTCTGGGCCTGGGGTTTTTCCTGATGCCACGCCGCGCACGCGCCTTCGCCGCGTAGTATATCCTGATATACACGAAGACCATGATGCAGGACGGTATGTAGAAGCTGCCCAGCGCAGAGTATATCACGTAGCCGATGTCGTCGGAGACCTGACAACAAAATTGCTGGATCAAGTCGATGGAGCTGACAACAACACTGGATTAACCTGATGGAGGGTGCCAGTACAAACAGTAATAACATTTGACGAATAAAACGAGGCTTTAGAAGAGATAGCTTTATTTATTTATTTATAAACTTTATTGTACACACCATAACAATGGAAGCATTAGCAACATAAACGTAACAATAATGGTTGCACCAAGGGCGGCCTTATCGCTAAAATAGCGATTTCCTCCAGGCAAATCTTTCTTAAAGGAGATTTAGAAAAAAGTTACAATATTCGGGAGTGTGTACATATGAATAGGGACAATTAGACAATGATAATACATAATACATAATAGGCTCATACAATGAGCTGTGATAGTTCAGTGTCCGGGCGTTCGCTTTTAATTACATTTACTCGAGCAACCTGAGTTCGATTCCCGTGGCCAGCATCAATGAAATTGTTAATTTTAAGTCCTGAATTACCACGTGCTCGACGGTTAAGGAAAACGTCGTGAGGAAACCTGCATATTTCCGAAATATTAATAGAAAAAAAGTCCGCCAATCCGCAGTGGGGTCGCGTGGTGCCCTGATACCCTCTTTACAGAGGAGGCCTTTGCCCAGCAGTGGGTCACTTATAGGCTGTTACTTTACTTTTATACATAATAAATAAATATTCATACCAAATAGTCAGATATACACACTTTACTAAGCAAAAAAAACTTATGAAAATTGTTTACAATCTTTATTGATTTAATATTTACAAGATTAAATCTATCTAAAATTACATATTATCTAATAAACCTAATCCACGCGGCATGGTGCCAAGAACGCTAGCTGCATTTCCTCGCTGAATAGGTATGCTTAACCTTTGAGCGAGAAAAGAACTAGCTCTCTTGTCAACAGCCGCGTCGTTAAGCCTAGGACATAAACTTTTAAGCAAAAATAGGTGTTAAAGGAAAACAATTGATACATAAAATAAATTTATTTAAAAAATCAAATATCCATTCCACTTTACTGATACTGTTGGCGAGATACGACTAAGCAACAAAAACTGCTTTATGATTGTATAAACCATAAAGCAGTTTTTGTCGCTTCATCAAACAAAGGTAAATTACTAATTGAAGCTATGTTTACGGATTTATCGCGTACATTTTTATATTGGTTTCTAAATTTTACGCGAATATTATCGCATAGTATAATACTGTCTGTCCCTGTATGTATGCTTAGGTCTTTAAAACTAAGCAAACACTCCCACACTCTTCTTCCTTCATGACACTCCCACAACTGAGACGAATGTCATCTCATAAGTTGAAATTTTAAGTTTAGTTAGAGCTTGCCAAAATATTAGACATACATACATATGTAAGTTCGCAAACACCCGAAAATGAAAGAAATGAAAATGTGTGAAATGTGAAATGTGTCGACGATGTATCGACTGGTTGATGTCTAGGAACTATAATTATTATTATGTATACTTCTAGGTATTTATAATTTTTGTTACTTTGCAGATTCGTTGCAACAGTGATTGTACTCTCCAAATAAACATGACCCAAGTAGAAAAGGAGAGCGGATAAATATAATGACGGCCTCACACGATATCTGTTCTGATGAACATATATAAAGTATCTATGTTTTTTCTGTTTTTTTTTTTAAAAAAACATTGCCTTCACTTTAGGATAACATTATCCAGTGTTGTAAGGACGTTTTACAAACATAAATTGCACGAGGACAAACACCCAGATTCGAAACAACTATTTGTGGGTCGCACATATAGTTGTCCCGTGTAGGAATCGAACCCACGACCCCCGACGCCGTAGTCAATACCTTGGCAACTGCGCCACGGAGTCATCGTATGTGTATCTCAGAAATTTTAAGCGTCTTATTTGAGTCGCAACTACAAACGTTAATTTCATGGGTATCTTCTTTAGTTTAAGAGTTCTTGTCGGTGCAGCGTTCATATCAGTTTACTTTTAGTATCAACTTTCAAATATTCAACAGCTGGGTGATCGAATACAATAAGTATATGCGAGCACGACGTACTAACGCAATGTCACCCTTTTAATATTCATCTCGTGTTCAGCCAGATTTTTCGCATTGTCCTCTCGGTGCGAGCAGCGAGTAACCGAATTAACTCGGGCTACGTTGGAACGAAATAATGTAGAAGAATGACCCCGGCGGACGTATGGGTCAACAATTTCGCGCACAATTGCTTTGAGGGAGTGGTCACTTTTAATCAGATTATTTTTCGCTTTAGCGGAAAGTCCAGTGAGCTGTGTTTGTCAAACACTTTTTATGTACACATGAATCTAAACTAGTTTCATTTAATATGTATAATATTCGAGTAAAGACAAGAAATCAAGATGTAAAGATGTTTTATAGAATGAACTTGTGTTTTTCATCATTTATTCAAATAGATGCCTACTGTAGGAGGATATTTACTTCGAGTTACGTTTTTCCTCTATATGTCGCAGCCAGAAACAACCTTCATGAACAAATTTCATATATTCGTGGTAATTACAACGACGGGCGGTTTCAAAGCGTATAATTACGTAACTACGTCGATCGCTCCGTTAATTGGAAATGGAAAAACAAATTTGGAGAAGTGCATGTGATAAATGCTATGAAACAGCATTTCCAAATGCGCCAAGCCTGCGGGGCTGCGGGTAAAAGATGATCCGTGGTGCAATTGCCAAGGTATAGGTTCGTATCGGCACTGGGGATCATGAGTTCGATTTCTACAAACGACAACTATTTGTGTGACGTTGATGAATTCCCAGTTCTGAGATAACTACGAGTATCTGAACTGTTTCAGATCTGGGTGTTTATTCATTCACGTGAAAGTCATATTTGCAAAAGCTCTTCTACAACACAGGATAATGGTACTGTAGTGTATGGAAGATGTTTATATAAAAGATTAAAATGCCAATCGATTGTAAGTTCGTCGGGCTATCTTTGGTGTGGACTTCTTGTGTCATTCAATATTTTAGAGCGAAGCAATATAGGACAACGGAGTCTGGATTAATTTCGCGTATAATGTAAGAATTCCGCCGCGGTCTAAGTTGCGAGGGACGCGCGTTTTTTTAACGTTTATTAAGCAAGGACTTCACGGAATACTGGTGCGTTCCGTAGGGTATATGGAGCTCCTGTCAATTAAAAGGGCTGAACACCAAGGCACTAGTAAGTAATAACAACGATATGTCTTCAGAAATAAGCAGGAGATTAATGGCCGCTGGCGAGTGCTACTTCGGCCCGCTAAGATATTTTCGCTGGAAACTTCTATCAAGAAGCATGAAACTTCTATACTAAGGTTACTCATGTATGGTTCTGAATGTAGAATACTGGGCAAAATGAGTGAAAATTTCTTGTCGGTATTTGAGCTTAAGATACTTAGGCGCGTCTTCGTAGCTGTAAAGGAAGATGAGAGATGGCAAACTCGCTATAGCCACGGGCTGTATCTCCTCGAGTGTATAATTTTTAGAAACATATTGAAATATTGGATACCGAAGGCATATTATACCATTCCGGAATATCTTGACGACGCCAAGGTATACGACATTGTAAACTAATCGTTTTAAAAAAGAGCAACTGTTGAGTTTCTTGCCGGTTTCTACTCAACAGAAACTGCTTTCCGAAACGGTGGTAACTTATGAACGTATTAATTTTTATGTAAAATTTTTGACATTTCATAAGAACGCGCAAGCGTCTATGTGAATAAATATATTTTTGATTTTGATTTTGACCGAATGCCATCGACGACCAATATTAAGTTATGCATCTTATTAATCTAAATAATGAAACTTTATTAATTATTAACTTAATTTAAGTTATTAATTTCCTTTCTTTTATAGCTTTGTTACTAGTTAAACGATGAGTGTACTTTACCCATTTAGATATGTTTTAGTTTTTAATTAATACTAGCTGGTGCCCGCGACTACGTCTGCGTATAATAGGCTGTAGGTGTAACATTCAGACAGAAAGACAGATATACATTACAATATGTGTATAAATTATAGCCTATATCTTATTCTGATGTATAAGCTATATTATTAAGTAATGTAAAGTTTCATTAAAATCTATCCAGAAGTATTTGCGTGAAAGAGTAACAAACATCCGTCCATACATACAAACTTCCGCCTTTATAATATTAGTAAAGATAAGTAAGGTTAGTAAGGATGTTTTGTTTTAAATTTATTTTAGAGAAGTGTTAAAATGTATATGTTAACCTAAATGAGTGCAGCGTCGCCAATAAACTGTATTGTCAGTTTGGCGAACATAATTGTATTTCGAAACAATTGTGTTTACTTTTGTAATAAATACAAAAATCGTTAGGTCCATAAAGTTCGAACGTCTGCGGTAGGCAGGGCACGTGGTGCGAATGGTCGAGGTCAGTGTATCCAATCGCCTTCTGGAGGGCCATCCGGGGTTCCGTAGATTTTTTTTAATGTGAAAAGTTGCCAAACGAGCAGACGGTTCACCTGATGTTAAGTGAATGGTATTCACTATATGGTAGTATAAATGAATTTGATTTTGATTTTGATTTTTAGTCTAGTGCAACCCGGGAGTGCAGGTGGAACCTGCCCCTGTGTTTGGATTTTTTAATCGGTACCCGATTCTGACCGAGACACCCACAGACCTCGCCAGTTCCTCGATCGGGGGCAGGGGATTCATAAAGGATTTTTCCAACGTAAAAGAAAAAACGCTCATTCTCCGAAAACTGGACCAGATTAAATATTATTTTTCCTTTTTTTATGCGAAACGTTGTCAAACGAGCAGACGGTTCACCTGATGTTAAGTGAATACCGCCGCTCATGGACATCTGCTACACCCGAGGGTTGCGGATGCGTTGACAGCCTTTCAGAAATCGGGCTCCGATTTAAAGGCGAAGCGATTCGCATCGTCATTTATCATCTGGCTAAGGAATGGAACAACCTGCCGGCGTCGGTCTTCCCGTCCGATTACAACATAGGCGTCTTCAAGGCAAGAGTGAATAGGCTTTTACTGAGCAGGCGCGCTTACCATCAACGGCTGCATCGCCACCTACCATCACCATACTACCATCCGGTTGACAGTCAAGCGCTAGTCAGTTCTATACAAAACAGGCAGGCCTTAGCTCAGAACGCTACGGCGTCTAACGTAATCGCTACGGCGTCTAACGTAATCGCTACGGCGTCTAACGTAATATTCAGGAACATGCGAAAGTGGCACTGTCTTCTCTAAATTGTAAAGTAATATTTATTATTTTATTTCCTTTTAAAAACGTCGCTATTTCATTATGATAACGTTTTTAGCGTTATCTTCTGTTTAAGGACGTTCTTTATGAATAAATTTTACATGGAAAAGTATCCAAAATAAATATTATTGTGGAAATCGACCCTAGACATACATCACCTTACCCGATAGCTAACCGGCCGTCACATTGGTTACAATGAAACATGGAATTTTGCACAGGAATGCCTTCTAGAATGTAGGTTAAAACTGAAAATGGATTATTAAACATTCTGCGCCTAAATAGGTCTATTAAGAGTATTTCAGTTTTTTAAATTTGATAATATTTTTAATGATTAATGAATCATATTTTGTTGATTGTTGAAACTATTTATCGGATTTTATCGCGTTTAATTAGATCTTAAATTCCCGACGTTTCGAACCCTTTCCAACGTACATGATCACGGGATTGACTCATCATTTGACAGTCACGGGTATATTTAATACGACACTCCGTAATATCATTCACATATAAATGTCGACTAGAAAAAACGATTTCTTCTGATTTATGCTATGGCCATAAACTAATAACTCGAGTAATATCACAAGTCGCCATTAAGATATTGTTTTTCAAAATACCGGTTTTCACGTCTTTTATCTAACAGTGTCGGAACAAATCTATTTTTATCAGAGAGCTCGTTAAACTCGAAAACGTGATAGGTTCTAATATGAGACTTATCATCGATATAAAAATAATTGTCTCGGTTTGGGATTTACGTCTGAAATCTTGATTGCTAGTCCAGAGTTCCAGGTTTTAGTAATGCAATAATAGAAAAAGTCGAAAGAACTTGCAAGAACTTTCTGTATGTATTATTTCTAAAATGTGTTTTTTGTCGGTACACCATAACTTCCATAATCCTTAATCAAATTTGATGATTCATACACCATTTTAAGGCTTACATTTGCTGCTATTTACTGAAAATAATCAAGTAGAATAAATTTATTTCATAAAGCATAAATTTCATTTAAAAAATTCTTACAAACAATGTTACGATAATGCCACCTATGGCAATTTGTTTAAACGAAAGAGTGAAGTAAACTATAATTTATCATTACTTTTAAAAATAAGAGCCCTTAAAAAACCATTAATTAATGAATACTTATTTACAATTTGTTCCGCTGAGATTCTCTCGCAGGTCCTTCTCAGGTATCCATAAAGCCTCGGTATTTATAGGGTGTTACCCGATGCCATGTGGATTGTTTTTTGTAAAGAGGTGTATATTATTTCGTACGTGATTTTCTCGAGTATGTATAGCGACGGTATCTTAATTATTAACGACGATAAGTAAGTGTAATACTTATATATTGGATAAAGATATCGGAATTTGAATTTGTTATGTTACCATACCATGTATAGAGTCTAATACAATCTCGGTTTAACGCCGCACTTTCCCGCGGTCCGTGGAGTTAACGAGCCAGAAAACATGGCGGGAAACATTCTTTCTCTGATCTACAGCTTGGGAATACTGACAGGCAATACAATAAGGCAATTCGTTAAGGGCAACAGAGGGGATTTAGCACTAAAGGCTCGATGGCCGCCATTCTCATTCCGATTTATTGCGCGCTCTCGCATTTCATTCCGCTGCGAATTTGCTTTGCAATAACAAAACAATTACAGTATAATTGGGGCCGCTGTAGCTCAGTGTGAATCGTTTCTTCTTAAAATTTTGTAACTGCCAGTATCTACTATGTAGAGAAAATAATACCGTGTCTCAAAAGTCTCTTAAAACAGTCTATAAACTTTATAAAAAGGGTAAAAAGGGTTATTATAATACAATTGAATACATTAATGAAAATTACCCCTGGGAATGAGTTGATCGCTCCCAAGCTATTTCTAAAAGGAAAAAAAATCAGTTGTATAATATTTTTAATCTTCTCCGTTAGCGGAACCTCATTACGAAACGGTGGTAGATTTAAAAAAATATATGACTATAGATATATGAAATGTAAGTTTCTTATGTCGATGAATAAATGAATTTGATTTTGATTTTGATTTTTAGTCTAGTGCAACCCGGGAGTGCAGGTGGAACCTGCCCCTGTGTTTGGATTTTTTAATCGGTACCCGATTCTGACCGAGACACCTCGCCAGTTCCTCGATCGGGGGCAGGGGATCCATAAAGGATTTTTCCAACGTAAAAGAAAAAACGGTCATTCTCCGAAAACTGGACCAAATTAAGTATTATTTTTCCTTTTTTTATGCGAAAAATTGTCAAACGAGCAGGCGGTTCACCTGATGTTAAGTGTATACCGCCGCCTATGGACATCTGCCACACCCGAGGGTTACAGATGCGTTGACAACCTTTTGAAAATTGGTCTCCGGCTACCTCACTCACCAGACGAAACGCGAAAGTATTTGTCATACTTCCACTTTACGCTAGTCTTTTGTGAGGTCGTGGTACTTACCCGGACGGGCCTGCCCGTTCGTGCAACAGCCGAGGCTGCTGCGTGGCCCCACCACCGTAAAATTGAACAACTAAACTACGACGTTGGTGCGGGTGTTGAAGTTAAAGTGTTAGAAACGCAATTTAAAAGTTAAACTTTAACGCGATAACATTTCCTTATATATACTAACTTAGCTATATAATAAAGCTAGCGTGATAAATTAATCATTTAATTCCTTACGTACTTATGTGCGAAGGTATAATATGTTTGTTATGTTAGTTTATGTGTGTATTATAGGGCATTTATTTTGAATAAATATATATTTGTGTAATGTAAAAGACAGTTAATGGGACGACATCAAATCGGAGGGTCGATAGAAGCTACTATAACCCGACTTATATATTAAGGGTCGGTGTAAAGATGTAGGCAAGTTTTAAATGGAAAATAAATTTTAAAAGCAAAATGAAATTGAAATATTTAAATAAATGCAAATTCATCAGACAAATATTGACGATTCAATTCATACGAAATGACAAACAGCGGCCTATCGTAATCCGTTAATGAATTGGCGAATTTATAAAAATGTTTTTTTCGCTTTCTTGCTAAATTTAAATGACGGAACATTCGGTGAATCCCATCGCCATATTGCCTCGCCTAGCAACGCCTCTATTTCACTATTTCATACACATACAATTATATGTCCTTGTTTTTCTGTTTTTCGCCAGCTATGTCCTTACAAAGCACATTGAGAAAGTCTGCTCAAAAATGTGGTAGGGCCACGCAAACAGTTTTCGCTGTTGCACGAATGGGCAGGTCCGGGTGCGTGACGTTGGGGTCAACTTTATTAAAAAAAAACGTAAAAAGTTCATGGGCAACGGTTATTCACTTGATATCAGATGAACCGCCAGTTTGCTTGTCATCTTCTCACACACTCTTTACACTCTTCACACAAAGAAAGTGAGTCCCAGTTAAATGTTTAATCGAGTGGCAGCCTCGAACTGGCCATCGCAGTGTGGGACTACCCCGCACTAGATGGAGTGACGACCTGTGCAAATGTGCGGGAAGTCGATGGATGCAGGTGGACGAAAATAGGCTGAAATGATGATTATTCAAAACCCATTTGTTAACGCTACATTTCTTTTTACAAGAAACTTCTACTATATTGTAAACTGTCCATCAAAATCATTTTCAGTGGGAGAGGAATGTGACATTAATGTTAAAATAAAATATTCTAGACGCATTTTCTTTGTCGTGCAATCGTTTCATCCCTCACTACTGGAGCTTTCCTAGAAGAAGGAAGTTTACTTCGCGCATTAGTTCAGTTCTACATAGTAACACGGACGGATAGTCGTCGCTAAGACTGTGTCTAACACGCTTTTATTAACTTCCACTGCAAGGTATATATCCAAACAAATATAGATACATATGAATATGTGTATAAATGCATATAAAAATTATTTTTCTCAATCTCACGTCTTATCTTATAACGGGTTAAAGTTGTACAAATTTCTTAACCTTAAAGATCTTTCATTAAAGGTTAAGAAATTTGTACAACTTTAACTCATTTTAGGGTATGGAATTTATGAAAGATGTAAGAGAACATTTTACTCATATTTTATTTTTATTGTGATACTTTTTGATCGGCGACGTCTCTGGCGGTTTAGTTAGAAGGGTTTTAGCGATAGGTATTTGACATTAGCTCCATAATACTTACTTCGAAATTCTATCTCCAGTAAAAAAATCTATCAATACATAGAATATTGAAACTGTGGCTCTGAGACAGCCACTAGTGCTGTGAAGACTTACTTTATGCTTTCAAAGGTTTGAACAGTTCTTTGCATAATGATTTTTGCATATCAAGAGCAACTATCCACGAAATATAGCAATTATTACGCTACATCACATTCTTGTCCAATGCGCGGTGATAAGCTCGTCACTTCTTTTTAATTAGGAATTAAACCCCGTGCAATGAAGATACCACGATGGATCTGCCGTTCGTTTTTTGAATTGAAGAGTACAAATACAACAATGCATGAGAAAATTGCAAGAGCTTATCCCTATTTATTATCCCTATTTACTCGAAAATCATATTAAGATAACTCATAACTTGCGCGGCTCTCGAATCTCACATTGCCAGACCCGTTAAGATGTCTGAATGTGCATTCCTTATTAAAATATTTCAGCATGACTCGAGCTACGAAAAATCGGAGTGGGCAATTTTTCTCTCTATTAATTGATTCGTTGTATGAGTTACTTAAGCGAATTAAATTAATTGTGTTAAAATTGTTTCATTTAACATCAGATTACAGATGAGAAAGCTAAAGAGATACGCAAATATTTAAAACATCAAAATTTTAGCTAACTAGTCAAGTTATTAAATTTTTCAATGAAACTTAATTAAATTTTGCAATGAAATGGCTTCATCATTGGTTATTGTAATATTGACTTTAATTTATATTTGCATGCTATTTGCAAGTGGCTATAGAAGTCATACATTCTTCCACGTGCTTTGGCAAATAAATAAAGAAATATTAGAACGTGACTACAATAACGTCAAGTTTTGCAATGGTTTTGATCTGGGTACTTGTTCATTTAAAAGGGGGAGGATCAAGTGAGCGGTTTATGTGTGTGTACGCCTTCGTTGCATCCCAGCAGACAAGGTCCGTGCGCATACTCAGCCTTCCGAAGCGAAACTCCGCCGAGCGTCGAGCATTGCTCCGTTCCGCGTCGAGACGCCTAGGACACTCGTTCCTCTTGTTGTTGTTCTCGGTTTTTTTTTCTGTCTGTTTGTTCTGTCGTTTCAGCGCTCAACTGAGTACAACCGCATAGCTGCCCACTACTTGGTCGCCCTTTTTGCACAAAAAGGGCCCAGTGGTGGGACGGGGTTACCTTAGTAACCAAACAGCTGAAGTCACTCCACCCGGCGTTGTTGTGGTTATATCCGGAACCGTTTTGTCTCATCGGTGGATTTCCCTTTAAGGGCCCCCGGTGGGGTGAGGTACACAGGGAGCAACCTCAACAAACGCGTGCTGTTAGAGTGCAAAACAGCCAATCTCTGGTGCGCTCTAGAAGAGTTTCTCTCTAGATGCGCACTAAATCAAAAACATCATGGTTCGTGGCAAAAAAGCCGCGACCACCGCCAAATCAAGGCGAGCCAAGCCCCAAGTAAAGATACTCGTAGAGCGAAACATCTTTACAAATGAGATCACCAGGGTCCTGCCAAAGCAGATCCAAACACCTCAGTCAAAGGGTACTGTGCCAACTAAAGCCGCAGAGCCCGCACAAATCACCCCCGAAAGTGGGGAACAAGTGGCAGTACCGCCACAACCTCAAAGGGTGAAGACACCCCGCCCACCCACATCCCCGGACTCACCAGTCCAGGATGACAAACGTCCTAAACTAGATGACATAGTCATACACAAGGACAAAAGGCAGAATGTCCTACCCCCGGCCTCTGGCGGGATTGAACCGACACCAGGACCGTCAAACCAAGCGGATTACACCACTGAGATCGAGATGGACTCAGAAGAACCTCAGCCCGGTCTCTCATCTATGACACCAACACCACCAACGTACGCGACCCCAATGCGGCATCTGCTCCACCATCTCCTCGTAGATTGTCCGCTAGTATACAGGGACCCAATCAAACGCGCCCGCAACCTGCGGAAGAAAAGGGTCACAAATATCCTCCCATTGTGGTAGAATGTCTACCACAATGGACTAAACATTTTTCCGTCCTTAAAGGACAATTAGGTCACGCCCCAAATGCCAGGCCACTCGGCAAGGGAGTGCGCTTCCACCCGGAAAATGCCGCAGAATACCGGGTGATACAGCGCTACCTTGTCGAGTGCAGCCAAAAAGATCCCACCATTGCGTGGTATTGTTATGCACCACCTGAAGAAGTGCCCACAAAGGTGGGGATCAGAGGCCTCCCCAGGGACACGTCCCCCGAAGAGGTGGTCGAATACTTCAAAAAACTGGGGTTCCCGGCTACTTACTCGAGGGCGATAATGCCCAAGAGGTCCAGACCGGGAACCCTATACCACCTTAAACTCGATCACCTCAACAAAGACGAATTAAAACGTCTATATGATGTGACCGAGGTGTTAAACATGCCGGGCATCACAATAGAGGCCTGGCATGGTAAAGGCGGTCCCGCACAATGCCACCGCTGTCAGGGGTTCGGGCATGCGTCTGCCAACTGCTACCGACCCCTACGCTGCGTGCGCTGCGCTGGAGGACACATATCGGCCGAATGTCCACGCAAGAGCGAGCCACCGAAATGCGCCAACTGCGCAAAAGCGCACGCAGCTAACGATAGGCGCTGTGCAGTACTACAGCGGGTGGCTAAGAGTCGTGGCATCAAATTGTCGCCACCATTACCACCCCCTCCACCACCCAGACAAACACCACACCCACTCGAAAGGAGCGTTATGCCTCTTCCCCCTCTAAATCAGGGAAGCAAGGCAACAATTCCCGCAACGGCTGCGAGCACGACGCAGCCCACGGCAGGCACATATGCCACACTTATGCCACCGGCCAACGACGCCACAATTCGTGGTGAAGTGGCCAAAAAGAAGAGGAAGAGGGGGAATAGGAAAAAGAAGAAGAGTACTCAGGGTGAAGCCGCTTCCCAGCCGCAAACAGCGGCCCGAGCAGTGGCGACCCCGATGACTCAACCCGAGTTCCAGACCACAACCACCGCTGTTTCCAAAAAACGGAAGCAGCAAAAACAGCGGGAGAACGTTGCCACGACGACGGCAATATCAACACCGCAGCGACGCCAACAACCGGCCCAACAAGGCCAAGGGGTAAGGGGTCCACCCACCCACCACGCCTTTGCCTCCCATTCCCGCGACCCTGCGTACGTCGCGCAAGGAATAGAGGAGGCAATTAATCAATTGATCCGGTTGGTGACAGGTATCCTAGGGGACATCCTTGTCTCAATGGCCACCGGCAATGACACCCTAACAGCGTTAACGAACGCCATTAAATCCCTGACCGCGGTACGCAATGGCGCCGCAAATTAGGGCCATGTACTGGAACCCTGGAGGCATACAGCAACGGCTCCCGGAGCTAAGGATGCTGGTTCAGCAGCACAACATCCAAGTTGTGTTGCTCGGTGAAACCAAGCTCCGCCCGGGTCAGCCGTTCCGCCTATCGAACTTCGTCGTGTACCGTAGGGATGAGATCTCCCCAGACCACGGCTATGCCTATAGAGGTACAGCCGTGTTGGTAAGACGGGACCTAGTACACGACGAAGAGGAGCTGCGCAGCTTCACAAGCACGCGCTCCATAGGAGTATGCCTCCACGCGGGCGGGAAAGAGATACGTATGTTCGCTGCGTATCGCCCGCCCAGCTTGCCCTTCAACGCCAGTGACATCCAGAATATCTTTTCTGATAACACTCCTGCCATTATAGCGGGGGATCTCAACGCCAAACATCCATCGTGGGGATCAAGAATTGAGACCCCCGCAGGCAGGAGTCTATACGAACATGCCGAGGAGGTGGGTTATGAAGTGCTGGGCCCTGATGAGCCCACACACATACCCACCATCGAAGATCACGTTCCGGATGTCCTGGACATCGTGCTCTGCCACAAAGTGCCATGCCCTGTCCAGGTAGAGGTGCTGTACGATGCGGACACGCAGCACCTCCCTGTGCTCATCGTGCTGAGTCTGGCTGCGGACTCACTGGCTCCCAGGGGCCCTAAATATAGGACCGATTGGGGAGCCTATTCGAGGGCAATGTCCACATTTAGCTTCGGTGCACCCATATCAACCGCGGAAGACGTGGAACAGGCCGCGCGCAAAATCACCTGTAAAATACAGGAAGAATTGCGCGCGGCGACCAAGGCGGTGCCGCAGGTGCACCGAAAAGACACGCTCCCGCGTAGGCTCCTCGATCGGTTACACGAGAAGAGGGAGCTTAGAAAGCTGTGGGCCCGCACCCGCTGCCCACGAGTAAAGACAAAACTCAATCGGCTCAAGGACGAGCTGTCGGCAGCCATCAAGGCGTACAGGGGTGAGGGGTGGGAGCGCCGCATTGAGCAGGCCTCCGAGTCGCAGACCTCCCTTCACCACCTTAACCGACAGCTCAGCCGCACATCACAGCCCATCTGTCCACTCGTGGGTAGCGATGGGCGTAAGCACGCTGCAGCCCAAGACAGGGCTGACATATTGGCAGAGCACCTAGAAGGGCAATTTGTGGCCAACACATCGGCCCCAGGCGCCATTGCGTTCCACCAAGAAGTGGAGCGGCACTTACAGGTGTTCCTGTCGGAGCCGGTGCCACGGCTGGATGGTGGACTTTTCATCACTCCGGCTGAAGTGCGTAGAGCCGCGAGTGATCTCGCACTCCGCAAGGCACCCGGCACCGACGGAATCACGACGTTGGCGATAAGGCAACTACCGAAAAGGGGGTTAGTGGCGCTGTGCCGCCTGTACAATGGTGTACTGCGCACGGCGCACTTCCCCTCTGAGTGGAAAATCGGTAAGATCATCGTCCTGCCGAAACCGGGCAAGGACCGACGACTTCCGGGGAGCTACCGACCGATTACGCTACTGCCGCACGTAGCCAAACTTTTTGAACGGTTGCTGCTGCGGAGAATAGTTCCCTGCATCGAGCTACGCAGGGAACAGTTCGGTTTCCGCAGCGGCCATTCCACCACGGCGCAGCTGGCCCGAGTGCTGCACTATCTTGCGGCCCAGTACAACCGGGGCCGCATCTGTCTGGGGGTCCTTCTCGACATGGAGAAGGCCTTCGACAGAGTGTGGCACGAAGGCCTGCTACATAAGCTGCTGGAAAATACCACCACCCACCGTGCGCTCGTGCGGTTAGTAGCGTCGTTTCTCCGGGACCGGAAGTTCTTCGTACACGTCGAGGGAGCCGACTCGGCGGTACGATGTATCAAAGCCGGTGTACCACAAGGTAGTTGTCTGTCGCCACACCTGTATGCGGTGTACACGGACGACATTCCCACCTTGGAGCAAAACGCCTCCGACTGGGATGAAGACGTACTGTTGGCCCTGTACGCGGATGACAGTGCGTTCTTCACGTCTTCACACAACGCGGCGTTTTGCGGCGAGGAAGATGCAGCGCCAATTGGACCTGCTGCCCGAGTGGTTGGATAAGTGGCGGATGTCTGTCAATGTTGACAAAACGTCCGCCATCTACATCCGCCACATCAAACACCAACCCACGCTTGAGCTGCGAGGTCAAGCGATAACGAACCAGGACACCATCAGGTATCTTGGGTGCCGGATAGACCGCTCGCTGAGTATGGCGCCCCAAGTCGAACACTCTGTTCGACAAGCCAGGGCAGCTCGAGCGGTCCTTTACCCAATCCTGGCATCCAAGCTACCTGTTAAGACGAAACTGGGCGTCTATAAAACCTACATCCGTTCGCGCTTGACCTACGCCGCTCCGGCGTGGTATGCACTGGTTTCCGCCTCGCAGAGGCGCAGGCTCCAGGCGCAGCAGAACCTCGCCCTTCGAACAATCGTGGGAGCCGGGCGTTACGTCAGGAATGACGTAATCGCCAGAGACCTGAAGATCGTGTCCATCGAGGAGTTTGTGGTCCGGTTGGCCCGTCGCTTGTACGACAGGGCTGACAACGGACCACACCCACACCTGGAGAATATTGCTCCACTCCACGCCCGTCCTCCTGACGGACGTCCGCTCCCACGAGAGCTACTGCGGTCGGAACAGGCCATTGGGGGGCCAGACCCGACCGCACTTCCGCCGCTGTGTCGAAGACGATGTCGTCCTCGCGTTACACACCACGTGTAACGCCGTACACCCGCAAGTGCCGCTACCGCGGTCAGGGATAGGGATGGCCGATGGCCATCCTCACCACCGACCAGCCATTCGCTGGTCGAGATACATGCCCGAGTAATGGGGACAGGGCCCCCGAGACTCGATTAAAGCAGGCCTCGCGCCAGCTTCGTACATCATCATCATTTAAAATTTTTGTTTTTGAAACCGCTTATCATTATCATCATCGTAGTTGATGAAAAACCATATGAAAAAGCTTAGCTGAAGATTAGGCTAAGTTTTTCATATTTCTTTAGTCTTTTCGCATTCAATCCCTACCTGCTTTCCATTTGTTGTTACTCGATGTTACTTCATCGGAGAGTCCTACGATACGTTTACACGTTTGATTGCCATTCTAGAACAGGCCTTTGACGGGGTCTGGCACGCCAGCCTCCTCAATAAACTTCCAGCGTATGGTATATCTCCTGGCCTAATTGGTTAGGTCAAGGACTTTCTGAGTGAGCGGTCTCTCCAAGTCGTCGTCGAACGCTGTTCATCCGAGCCACTGACGACTAATGCCGGAGTTCCTCAGGGGTCCGTCCTTTCCGCAACTCTTTTCCTGCTACATATCAACGACCTGCTCATGCCCGGTATCTATGGGTACGCGGACGACAGCACAGTTGTGGAGAGATACCAACCGAGTCTTCGGGTCAGTAGAGATCACATCTAGTCCGAAAGAGAGGCCATGGTAGAGCGTTTGAATCTTACATTGGAGGCGGTCTCTGAATGGGGCGATGTTGGCGTTCCACAAGAACCAAGCGATTTGCTTCGTCATTTATCTTCCGCACAGCTAAGGAATGGAAAACCTGCCGGCGTCCGTCTTCAAGGCAAGAGTGAATAGGTTTTTACTGAGCTAGCGCCCTTACCATCAAAGGCTGCATCGCAACTTACCATCAGGTGGGATGGCAGTCAAGTGCTGGCAAGTTCGAAATAAAAAAAAAAGAACAGACACGAATTTGTTTTGATCGGTTCTTTGTTAAACCTGACCGGCCCACCACCACTTTAAGCGATATTAACGGCCGTGGTTCTCCATAAACTTTTATATTAATAAATGAATATAATAGCATCCATTACACTGGAATCTTATTGCCACAGAACCTACAAACAATATCGAATGAGCTAATATTAAATGCCGCATCCCAATTTTGGTAACGCCTTATATCAACGTTGGCAATTCAAAGAAAATGTTTACGTTTAATACGTGCTCAGTCGCCTTTATTATTACTGAGACGCGTGAGGCTGTCTACTAATCCTCACTGACACTGATGCCTTTAATTTAGGAAGGCAGAAATGGATCGTGCTGTTTCGTTTTCTCGAGTTCAGTGATTCTATAAGGTGGTCATTAAAATTTCTCTTCATGTTTTTAAAATTTTATACAGATATGTTTGGCGAAGCCTCATATTACGCTACAACTAGTTTTCGTTTGTATTTACTTTTCAAAATGTAGTAGATAAATCTATCATCTACTACATTTTGGGAGAAATAATTTCTCAGTACTATTTATAACAACAAATTTTGTTGGATTTGACGTTAAAGTCCAGTATATATGCATTATCTATGGTTAAAGTTTGAATAATCTGGATTCTGGTTGGATAAGTTGGCTAGAAAAATGGTTCATAAATGTTAAAGCAATAACTCTTAAATTATTTCTCTTATATATTGCGTTATGCGTAAAACCGGAACAGTTTTACGAGTTTTTGTGAATGTACGAGATTACTTTAACTCTACTGCTACTGTGCAGTAATTTGTGGAAAGAAGTTGAATGTTTTCTTACTAACTGTATTACATTTCTTCATAACGGCACACGCTTGGAGAATGACCTTTTATTGGATATCCTAATTAATGTTACTAATATCATGTGTCATTATTCATTTGTATGTAGCTTTTATTTAAATCTCTGTACGCAGTCTTACTATTCAATAACATTTAAAAGTGAGTACAATATGGACCTATTATGTATTATGCAGTTTGGAAATTTTATACTTGTATTATAGAAAGAAAAGAAAAGAAAAGAAAAGAAAAGAAAAGAAAAGAAAGGAAAAGAAAAGAAAAGACATTTATTTACAAAAAAAGGACGCACACAATCAAAGATAAACAGAAACTATAACTAAAATAGCAAACAAAAAATAAAATAAATACTTAGAAATCATTCAATAAAGCAAAAGAACACAAATACGTAGTTAAAATATAAAACAAAAGGAAATTAACAAACCAAAAATATTGTACGGCCTATTCCGATAAATTAAATTAGCATCTCAGCATTATGCTATGCCGGAAGTCAATGCCCCAACACAGCGCTGATTTTCACTGCTAACCTTCTAGCTTCGTAATACTTCGATGCCTTACTGACCCATACACAGCGAAGTAATGCTAATACCAATAATTTTTTTACTCATTAAAATTAATTATACAACAAAAGAAAGTATTTACAATATTATCAATAATTCACTGTCTCAAACATTAACAATATGGCGGCTCTCCTCCATGCGCTCCGTTTAAAAGAAATTAAATTCTATTTTATATTGCCGTGTAGAAATTCGTACAGCTCTTTTATAAAAATATACGATTTTTATATAAAAAAAAAAAGAAAATATATGTATCGTATGTAGAGATAAGACAAGCTATCGATTACTTACTAAATATTACGTTCCATTATCATATACACAGAAGGTCATTATTAGACAACTATTTGCTAGTAGTTATAAATAATAAAAGACTGAATCTAATAAAAATCTAATAATAAACGTCACTGAGATAAAGTTCCTAAGAAAATCAGAATGGCATGGCAACAGGCACCAAGTCAAGTATGAATGGCCTCCCAAGTATGCCGCTTCATTTTTTCAAAATCCCACCATGTTGATGGGACATACAATATAGGTAATTTATCTCACAAGACAATATATTTGAAATACCAAAAGCATGTAAAAAATTACAACAAATTTAACAAATATTTAATTTAAAAAAAAAAATATATATATATATAGAGCGTGTCGTTACCATCGCGACAGTAAATGAACACACATATAGGGGATATGTGTGCTCATTTATTGTCATTTATTGTCGCGACTTTTTAAACTTGTATTAAACATTTAAACTCTTTAAACATCAATATTTACAGAGTTATTAAATTTTCCAAAACAAAGAATTTTAGAACACCCTTACCTATAAAAGCGTAACGTAAAGTTCATTTCTAAAGGTCACAAAGCATATGAATGGGTTGAATGAATTTTAAAGAGACAAAACATACTGTTAGAAGGAGAGGCTTGCAATGCGACGCTGTGGCGCGAGTTGTATAGGATGTTACAAATTTTGTTTCTTTTTTACTTAATTAGTTTGTTTGAAAAATATTTTTTTTAATTATGGATTTTGTTTAACGTTAATTTTTTTTATGATTATTGGCAAGTAGCGTTAGACGTGTGTTCATTTATTGTCGCGATGGTATACATATAATTATACACGCTGTATATATATAATTAACTAAAAATAGAAAACAAACATTGAATGTGACTTTAAAAGTGTGTAAAATAAGCAGTATCATTCTTTTGCTGTTCTAATAGAAGTTTTGATGATTTTAATGATACTGTTTGAGCCGTGTGGTGTCGGCGTAAGAATAAGCCACCCCATCTCATCCCGTGGGTGTCGTAAGAGGCGACTAAGGGATAAGCCACAAACATCCGGTGGTCTCCGATAGATGGCGGGATAACCATCCTAACTCTCCAGACCCAAATATCCAGGCCAATAACGGGCAGCAGCGTTGAAGGTGCGAGGTGTCTGGAAGAACTGCGGTTGCCAACCCGCTCGCCAAGCGTGGCAACTATGGCAAAAAACCCCTCATGAATGGAAGTCCAAGGTGTACGGCCCCCAGTCCCCGGCGGCCCTGCTATTCCTGGCTACGGTCATGGTAACGGCAGGGCAGGGGGTGCTAAGAATCTCCGGCTAAGATTCGGCTACCAACGACGGCGACTGGACCTGGCAACATACAACGTAAGAACATTGAGGACTGACGAGAAGATAACAGAGCTGGAAGAAGAGGTAAGCAGGCTGCGTTGGGATATAATAGGATTATCTGAAGTCCGAAGACAGGGGGAGGACACGATAATCCTTGAATCCGGCAACCTGTTTTACCACCGGGAGGGCGACCAACTGTCCCAAGGAGGTGTCGGATTTATCGTCCACAAGTCTCTCATTAACAACGTTGTTAAAATCGAAGGTGTGTCGTCGAGGGTTGCGTACCTAAGCGAATCCAAACGGTATTCGCTGAAGGTCATACAGGTCTACGCACCAACGTCGACACATCCCGATGATGAGGTGGAGGCAATGTATGAGGATATATCACGAGCCATACATTCCTCCAAAACTCAGTACATGGTGTTAATGGGAGATTTCAACGCAAAGCTAGGCAAAAGGAAAGACGATGAGCTCAGAGTAGGTAGTTTTGGAATAGGGCAACGGAACCCAAGGGGGCAGCAGCTGGCTGACTTTATGGGGAAAGAGGGACTCTTTATGATGAACTCTTTCTTAAAAAAGCAGCCCCACAGAAAGTGGACCTGGATTAGCCCCGATGGTTCTGTAAAAAACGAGATAGACTTCATTATGACGAACAAACGGCAAATATTCAATGATGTCTCTGTGATCACAAGGGTGAAGACCGGAAGTGATCACCGATTAGTGAGAGGCATATTGAATATTAACATTAGGCTGGAAAGATCTCGTCTGATGAAGTCCACACTCCGACCATCTCGTGCCCATATCCAGAACTCCGAAAGCTTTCAGCTCGAGCTACATAATCGTTTCCAATGCCTAGAAAATTGCAGCACGGTGGACGATATTAATGCAAAGCTCGTGGAAACTGTCCATGCCGCGGGCCTTAAATTTTATAAGGCCCGCCGCAAAAATAGAACCCAAAAACTCTCTGATCACACTCAACCTCTTGGGAAAAAGACGAGAGATGCGGTTGCAGTCTCTAACTGACATGTCGGACTACAGGCGGCTTAATAGGCAGATCTCCCAATACATGCGGCGAGACTTACGCAACTTCAATACAGGTCGTATTGAGGGAGCTATAGAGCGGAACCTAGGCTCAAAAGTCTTCGCCAGAGATCTGTCTATCGGACAAAGCCAACTGACTAAGTTGAAGACTGACAGCGGCGTTATCATCTCCAGTAGACCAGAGGTTTTGAGTGAGATAGAGAGGTTCTATGGACAGCTGTACACATCGTCGTTGGAGCCACACACATGTGTGAGTAACGACCCAAGAGCAAAGCTTATCCGACACTATTCCGATAATATCCCGGACGTCAGTCTGAGCGAGATTAGAATGGCTCTTGACCATCTTAAGAATGGCTAAGCATCAGGAGAGGACGGAATTACAGCAGAGCTTCTGAAAGCGGGTGGAGAACCGGTACTTGTAGTCCTTCAGAGGCTCTTTAATTCCGTCCTTCAGGGTGATGCTACACCAGAGGCGTGGAGCAGAAGTGTGGTGGTGCTGTTCTTCAAGAAAGGCGATAACGCTCTCTTGAAGAACTATAGACCGATATCCCTTCTGAGCCGCGTCTATGTGCTATTCTCAAGAGTCATCTTGAATCGTCTCGCATCCAGACTCGACGAATTCCAGCCTCCCGAACAAGCCGGATTCCGAAAAGGCTTCAGTACCATAGACGACATACACACCTTGCGGCAGATTATACAGAAGACCGAAGAGTATAATCTGCCTTTGTGCCTAGCGTATGTGGACTATGAGAAAGCCTTCGATTCTGTCGAAATTTGGGCGGTACTCCACGCTCTTCAGCGGTGCCAAATTGACTGTCGGTATATCGAGGTGCTGAGGTGTTTGTATGACAAGGCTACGATGTCCGTCCAAGTACAGTCCAGTAGTACAAAACCTATCCAACTGCAGAAGGGTGTAAGACAGGGTGATGTCATATCCCCGAAACTCTTCACCGCTGCGTTGGAAGATGTTTTCAAGCTTCTGGACTGGAAAGGATGAGGTATTAACATCAATGGCGAATACATCACCCACCTCCGATTTGCCGACGATATAGTCATCATGGCAGAATCGCTGGAGGACCTTAGTACTATGCTCAATGACCTCAACAGTGTCTCCCAACGGGTGGGCCTTAAGATGAACATGGACAAGACGAAGATCATGTCTAATGTCCATGTCACGCCAATACCGGTTGTTGTTGGGAGCACTGAGCTCGAAGTTGTTGACGAGTACATTTACCTAGGACAGTTAGTCCGGCTAGGTAAGTCCAACTTCGACGCAGAG
Organism: Iphiclides podalirius; assembly: GCA_933534255.1. Lineage (NCBI taxonomy): Eukaryota > Metazoa > Arthropoda > Insecta > Lepidoptera > Papilionidae > Iphiclides > Iphiclides podalirius. The sequence continues at coordinate 1,559,876 of OW152838.1, read as the reverse complement.
GTCAATCGGCGAATCCAACTCGGATGGGCAGCGTTCGGGAAGCTTCGGCAAATCTTCTCGTCGAATATACCTCAATGTTTGAAGACTAAAGTCTTCAATCAATGTGTGTTGCCAGTGATGACCTACGGAACCGAGACGTGGTCCTTCACTGCTGGCCGTATGAGGAAGCTCAAAGTCGCTCAGCGAGCTATGGAGCGGGCTATGCTCGGTATTTCTCTGCGTGATAGAGTTCGTAACGAAGACATCCGCAGTAGAACTAAGGTGACCGACATAGCTCAGAGGATTAGCAAGCTGAAGTGGCGATGGGTCGGCCATATAGCTCGTAGAACCGATAACCGTTGGGGAAGAAAGGTTCTCGAGTGGCAGCCTCGTACTGGCCATCGCAGTGTGGGACGATCCCCCACTAGATGGAGTGACGACCTGTGCAAATGTGCGGGAAGTCGATGGATGCAGGTGGCTCAGGATCGTACTTCGTGGCAGTCTATGGGGGAGGCCTATGTTCAGCAGTGGACTCAAACAGGCTGAAATGATGAATGATACTGTTTTCAGGTCTCTGATGGGTGGTGGGATGTTGTTCCAACATTGGGTAGCAGCGTACTTGAAACAGCCCCTAAATGCGACTGTTCTGCGCTTGGCTATTAGCAAGGGCCTGGTAGAACAGCCAAAAATGTTTTGCTGTGTTCTAGTCTGCCTCCACTCTAATTTGTCATATAGGTATTTAGGTTGTTGTGGCAAGAACAAAACATGAGATTAAATATTAATTAATTGCATGTTGTGTAACAATAATGCTATTACGAGTACGGTATGTATAAAGTTAAACGTCAAACTCATGCCACAGATTATCAATAAAATTTGTTGCGAAAACCCCGCTTCTCGGGTCAGTAACGTAATGAAAGCTCCAACGTTTTGAATACAGATTGGTTAATCACGGAGTGTGGTAATTTGTGTTTCAACTCCTGAGGGACGGTGCACAAGGTCAGCTGTAGGTCGGGTTTCGGAAGCCGGTATTAGCCGAAAGATTTCCCCAGGGATCCCTAGGTTATGTTGGACGCTATTAAGAATGCTACAAACCCATTGGCTTTGTGAGACTCGTTAAAGGGCGACTGGTTATTATGTAGTACTACTGGAAGGCCAGTGGATGAAATTCGACCATAATTAATTTAAATTATATGTTTGAATACTATTAATCTATTCTCAAATGCAACACACAATAAACGAAAGTACACAATAATGCGTGTGTGATAAATACATGTGTGTGTAATGTTTTCTATATTGATTTAATGTATTTTTACGCCTAGTTTTAATAAAAATATAAGCATTCTGCACTCCTCTGTATAAACTGTAATTGTGCGAAATTTCATACTCCTCCGTCCGCGCAATTTTCGTAAAAACGGGTAAAAGTTTTTGCTTCACGTATTAATATATACAAGATACGAGAAAGACACGTGTTGAAAAATCTAATTTACTTAAAATTTTCACAATGAAAGACTTCAAACATAAACTATACGTATAATTTCAAACTCTAGTTCAATATTTAAAATCATTCGATTGTTGGATGGAAAATGTTTTTGCAGGCTGTAGACACTGTATAGGCTTTTTAGGGCTCCGTACCCAAAGGGTAAAACAGGAACCTATTACTGAAATTCCGCTGTCAGTCTGTCTGTCCATTTGTCACCAGGCTGTATCTCATGAACCGTGATAGTTAGATAGTTAAAATTTATACAGATAATTAATTAAATAAAAGATAAAATTTCTGTAGCCGCTATAACAACTAATACTAAAAAACTGAATAAAAAAAATATTTTAGTGGGGTTCCCATACCACAGACGTGATTTTTTTGCCCTTATCATAGATAATGGTACGAAACTCTTCGTGCGCGAGTCTCGCATGTACCCGTTTTTTTTTGCTTTTAATTCCTTCTACGCATTTCCAAGAACTAGCCAACAATATCGTTGTTCCTTTCTCAAGTGGAATTCTGAATTAACACGTTGTCTTTATACTAAAGTTTGAGTACTGCTTTTCAATTTAGCTGAAACCTAAATTTCGGGCTCAGCCGTTGATCTTATATTCTATATTCTGTTCAATTTCCTCTAGGTGCTTTGCAACCCATTAAAGTCGGGACTTACTTGCGCATGAATCTTAAAATTTACACTACAGTCAGTGTCTTAATATTAAAATGCCTTGAAAGTTCTGCGAAACATGTCGGATGAAAATTCAGGGAACTGTGAATATTAAAGACCTTTTTACTTTAGATAAGGGAAGCATTACATTAGAAGCTCTTATAGGTTTCAATCAAAACCGCGTAGAAGTTTCCTGAGTTTATTTAAACCATTGACTCTGTGGCAACGTTGCTATGGAAGGGACAAGTAATTGTGTGACCCACAGATAATAATTGTTCCGGATCTCGGTGTTTGTATCCCAAAGAGGGTTGACGTCAGTCAGGCGGCCGGTCGTACAAAAAACATAGCCAAAGCCGCTTACAACACGCGGCCGCTTACGATAAGGGCAGGAGGATGGGAACCATCTAAAGCATGGCATTTTCTTAAGGTAGTCGGTGTCGGTAAATCGAAAAGAGATTATAGCAATTGTATTGATCTGTCTGTTCTTATTAAACATTTCTCTTTGCTTCCATAGATGCCGTTAAAGCAGACACCTTTACAACCGACTTCAAGAAAGGAGGAGGCTCCCAATTCGACTGTATTTTTTTATTTTTGTTACCTCAGAGCTTTCTACTGACTGAATCTATTATGATGATTCTTCTTTTATTTGAAAGCTGGTGCTTCCCATGTGGTCCCATATTAATTTCATTGGTATACTTGGCTTCCGGAGATACTTTTAACCAAAAAACACCGACTTCAATCAGAAAATTAAAAAAAAAATGGTTAATACATATAACATTCAATGATTGCCCTCGATTTCTCTGGGATGTCATCAACGGATCCGGGTTTCCTTAACACGGTACCACCCTTGGGATATCTCCTTTCCAACAAAAAAAAAAAGAATCATCAAAATCGGTTCATATATGACGAAGTTATCCCCGAACACACATAAAGAAAAATATATACGGTCGAATTGAGAAACCTTCTCCTTTTTTGAAGTCGGTTAAAAATACAGACAATTGAGCACCCACTCCTTTTTGTAATCGGTTGATTAACACCTAAATTTTTACTGTAGTAGCATACTCAATCACACAACCATTTAGAATATGAACCGGGTAAAAGTATTGTAATTAGTAACGTCTACCAACCATCATTGGCAACCCTCCACACATTGGCGTAGATATTCCGCAATAGTATATGTTTTGACTTATGCTTCTTATATTCCATTTATGCTGTCGGTATAATCTAATGCATGTGTATAGTATCCCACCTTGTTTCCGTTTGGGTAGGCAGATTATGTATACTAGCGTTCACACGCGTTCAACATCACATTAACATTTAAATTATTTACAGTGCTAATATTTGCACTTAAGATTTAACATTTAAATATGTGGAAAAAGTACGAAAAGAATAATAAGTAAGAAACAATGTAGAAAAAGACGTTAAGATTTTCGTCTGTGTGGCAATCAGCCGTTTAGCTCAGTGGCTAGAGCGTCAGGCCGCGAATGCCGAAGACGTGGGTTCGATTCCAACAGCGGCGACAATCTTTTCGTACTTCTTCTACATATTTTAATGACATTAACATTATTCATAATTATGTTCTTCTGTTTACAGCGCAATATTCGGTAATGGTGGTGCTAAACCGACTTCCCGTTTGAAATTTCATAATCGAGACGAGCGAGATGTTCAATTTTGTTTATATCTCGAAGAACTCTATCCTGCCGACGTTTACGCTTTCTCGGTAAAAACGGGAATCCTCAAATGGGAACATTAAGCGGAGAAGATTAAATGCGGGTCGGAATGAGTGCTGTTGGCGGAAGACGCGATGTTTGTTTCACTTAGGTTATTTATTGTAATTAAATTTGAGCGGGAAGCGGGAAGCGTTTCTAAACATATATTTCGTGTAAAAAGTCGACATGCTTCACGCTTCACCTGTTGTTGAAGGAATGCGGCTCGCCATGGACAACTAAAATACCTGAGCTGTATCTCCAACGACGGAAGTTATCGCCTATACGAGTAGTCACATATAATGCGACTTTGGAAGATGGATGAGACGTCTGCATTTATCCCGTTATAACCAAATACGTGGTGCCATTCAAAGTGGGAGGCCTATGTTCAACAGTTGACGTCTTGCGGCTGATGACGATGATGATGATGAACCAAACACGAGTAAGTATGTAAGAAATATGTAAGTGTAAAGAGAGTATTGAGTACCCGTAAATATTAAGCAGGTATGTATCTGTATAGGGAGACAGCTGTATATCAATGTATTCATGGCGGTTCACCTGATGTTAAGGGAGGACTTAACATCAGTTAAACCACCAGCTCGTTTGCCACTGAATGAAACTCGAGAGTTGAACAAGACTTAATATAAAGAAATTTTGAGGTTGGTCATTGCTGGCAGATAGAATAGCGAGTTCCATAGAAATGATGCTATCGTAAGGATAAGGGAAAATATCTTTACCTAGTATAAAAAAAATTCGCTCCCGATGTTTGTACGTATGATCTTTAAGACTACGCAACGGATTTTGATGCGGTTTTCAGCAATAGATAGAGTGATTCAAGCGAAAGGTTTATAAATGTACTATACGTGAATATTATAGTAGTGATATGCCGAGAAATTAAAAAATGTTTAATGTGACGTCGTAACAAACATATTTTTGTGCGCTTAGATTGCAAACGCTGGCTAAATCTTACGAAATAGATCAAACTAATGTGGTCCGGAATTGTATATCTTAAAAGTATCGATAAAAAATCTACAGTGCACGCATGCGAAACCGGGGCGGGTCGCTAGTCACTACATAGTATAACTCAAGGTCTTCCCGCTGTCCGTCTGTCCCTATGTATGCTTAGATCTTTAAAACTACGCGGCGGATCGTACGTTTATATGTATAATACATTGCACCCGTGCAAAGCCGGGGCGGGTCGCTATTTGTATTATAAAGTACAGCTATATGAGGCAGTATATATATATTTTTGTTTTAGACCTTTGTTTTCTTTACATTGCTTTCCTAATTAAAACAACACAGCGTTATTTCGAAGCAACAATGGAGAAGTCTGAGCGGATTTATAAGTAAATTCGATAAGATGCAAATGTGTACTCTATCAGTAGGTATTTAAGCATAAATCTACGGAGCAAAATTCGTGAAAATATTATCTCTGAGATTCATTTGAATGTTTAGAGCGTTGGAACATCGTGCGTAAAACAAAATAAAGTCTCTTTCATCTTTCATACAAAATCTCCGTGTCGAAATAGTGAACGTACACTGTTAGTTATATAACGTGAATTATATTCAATGTCTCCCACATTTCGAGAGTAGTAATAGACGTTACTGCCTGCCCCTACTTTAGGATAACATTATCCTGTGTTGTAAGGACGTTTTAAAACATAAATTGCACGTGGATAAACAACCAGATGCGAAAAAACTATCTATAGGTCACACAAATAGTTCTTCACGTGTGGGGATCGAACCCACGACCCCCGACGCCGAAGCCAATACCTTGGCAAATGCACCACGGAGTCATTAAAGATCTTAAACCCATATATAGTGATGGTAATTATAATAACATATTATTCTTCTCTTTCTAGTATTTCATTATAGTTCACAATTACCTTCAACACTGGAAATCGCAAATATTTCCTCCTACAGGATAGGCATCGATTATTTGAATTTGTTAGTAGGGTTACGCGGAGTAAAATTATTATCAGTATCTGAGCATTTACAAGTTATACATTGGATACATAAGGTGAAAGGTTCCCCGTTCTAGTGTGTGTATTATTTCCACATATACATATTATGGTAATTTACAACATATGTTTTTGATTTTGTAAAGTGAGTCTTTACAACGTGACTTCCACAATGTGTCACTTGCAATTACATTGTCATCTGCTCATCCCTTACCTCCTTGGTTCAAACACATAGCTTGTGAACAATGGCTTCTTCAAAAAGAGCAATCAAGATGTTATCGGCGAAACATCATCTTCACTATCACTACATAGTATAAAACAGAGTCGTCCCGCTGTCTGTCTGTCCCTATGTTTGCTTAGATCTTTATAACTACGCAACGGATCTCCATGTGGTTTATTTTACTAAATAGAGTGATTTGAGGAAGGTTTATATATATAATACATTGTACCCGTACGAAGCCGTGGCGGGTCGCTAGCTAATATAAAAAAAGAACAAGAACGAACGAAGTCTGGTAAACGATTTTATTTACACCCATCAATCTTTGGGCCTTTCGAATTTTTGGTTGGCATTAAGCTCGACAAATATTTACTCTTTGTCTCATCGATTTTAAACATGGCGTGTTTTCTGCACAACCTTTTACAATTCCTTGATTAAACACTCGTTAGCGTCAGCAGGAAAGTTGCGGGGGATTGTTTACCGTCTGTCTATAAACGACACCGGGAATGAACGGAGACAAAGGAATATACAAACGTAGCTCTCATAATTTTAAAGTATTAAGAAATAAAATGCTAAAAAGTACGTTTACATTCGAAACGTTTTGGAGTTCCATATTCGAAAGTTAATTGAGCGTGGAGGAAGATTTAAGAAGGTTTTTGTTTTTTTTTTCTGTTCATTAAAACGCCGTCTTTGGTGACCAGTAGCATTCGTTTTATTTTAACCTATTGGTCCATTAGAGAGACAAAAGCAATTGTTGTCATTTGTCAACTATAATTTTTTTTAGACTTACGGGATAATTAAAAGCGAGTGCCTGTTGCATTGAATGTTAAAAAACTTAGCCAAACTTTGAAATTTAAAAAGTTTTCAAGATGCAACATTTTAATACGATTGCAATCCACTCTTTAATTTGAACCTCACTAGTTAGAAACCAAAACGAAGAAAAAAGAAGTTAATAAATAATTATGTTGGAACTAGCTACCTTTATGTAAGAACTGAAATTTTATGAGTATGTTACGTTTTATATACGAGTATCCTTTCGATTATTTATTATAACTGAACAGTGTAGTAACGATGACTTTAGCTTACGATATTTGTATTTTTGCAGGTGCATCCAATTAAGTCCCTCTTTTAATTGAGTTCATTAAATCGTCTTTAAATCAATCAATGTTATTTGAATGAACACCGTGTTTCCTAATGACAATATCATTAGGAAATTCAGTCTTATTGTACATTCATCAGCGATTAGTAACTGCAATTTATTTTTGAATTGAAAAAAACTTATCATAAACTTCTGAACTTGTACTGTGGTAGGGCCACGCAACAGTTTGCTGTTACACGTATGGGCAGGTCCGTCCGGGGAAGTACCACGACCTCACAGAAGACCGACGTGACGTGCAAGTGTCACACTTCTGCGTTTCGTCTGGTGAGTGAGGTAGTCGGGGCCCACTTTATTAAAACGTGGCAACGCTTCTGCAACCCTACGGGTGTTGCTAATGTCTATGGGCGGCGGGTATCACTTACTTCGCTTATTTTAAGCCACATTTTTTTTGTTTTTTTTTACTTTTTCATAATTTATAGTTTTAATTTAATTTATATTAATGTTATGATGTTTAACTGTACTTGCTGTGCTTATCTTTAAGTTATTTTTACACTTATACACGTACTCATTGTTTCTCTTTTTTATTATTAAGATATAGTGCAAACAGTTGTCGATAGGCCTTTTAGAAATAAAATAAAATCACTTAACATCAGGTGAACCGCCACTCACTCACTTGCCACTTTCTCACATGAAAACAAAAAATTCTTTGAGTAAGCTCAAATTTGGTTTCGCGTCGCAGTCTAGGCATCCGAGCCGTGGCGATCAACCAAGCGTTTCTCCCAAAAAGTTCGCCTTGTGTGTGTAATCCGATTCGCCGTCTATACAAGGCAAACGCGGGGGATCATACAGCGTTATTAAATTACAATACCGCGTCGGGGATTCCCGCGGGCGATATCAATTTACGCCGTTCGCTGTATCCCAAACAATATTAACGCGAGATAAATATTGCCGTCGTATAGGTTATAGACCAAGAGCTCGTGAACACCAGACCTTAATCATTTTATAAAAGCTGAAAGTGTGTCAGCGCATGCTCCCAACACAGGTAAGAACGATGGACCATTATGAAGTTTGGGTGATCCTGGCTTTGGCAGATAAACGGTACTAAAGGTGTGTAAAATACCGATCTAGTTTCGTCAAATAATTTGCAATTTGTTAGAATTACCTTCATAATATTAAAAATCACGTTATTCACTGTCAGATGCGCTGACAAACTTTCAGCTTTTATGAAATGACAAAGCTCTGGGGTTGCCTTTTTTTTTTTGGTTGGATGAGCCCCAGGTGGCCGGGTGCTCAGGGCGCCTAGCTTGAACCTTGGAACCGGGGTTCCCGGGCTCTTGGACTATTATGTAGAAGGCCAATCTCAGTTCTCATGGTTATTCTTATCGGAAATAAGGTAGCAACAATATTAAACGCTTAATTGTCTTACATCCATTGTAATCAAACATTATTTATACAGAGACTAGTTGATGCATATTAAATACTATATCACTTGATCATTGAGTACTTATCGCGGGTAGATGGTATATAACGTACGTAACATCGCTCTGTAGTAAATAATTTAAAAATAGTTATCGACGGAAAAATAACGGTGAAGAAGTGCATAAAATAATACATTCGAAGTCAAAATAAGGGGTGATTTAAGAAAAGTTTTAATTTTTTAAAGTAGACAGTGGAGAATCTATTAATGTCTTGTGATATGTTTTAGACTGCGTTTTAAGACGTTTTAAATGTTTTAATTTGTGTTAATAAATTATTACTTTACAGTTTTTTAATATCATTTTTTATTTTTATTGCTAGTCTCTGAATTTAAGATGAAACTTTAAATTTCAATTTTTTTCAGATAAATGATAAATTGGATCGTTATTTTTAAAGTGTTGTCTGCTTTAAAGTATGCATAGGTCACGCCAAACGTTGCATGCAACTGTTGCATGAAAATGCAATAGACCGAACGTAGAGATATGTCAAAATTTTCGCGGCGTGAGATCATCAGCCGCTTAGCTTAGTAAAGCTTAGCTTAGCTTAGCTTAGCTTAGCTTAGCTTATTAAAGCGTCTGGGCGTGAAATCAGAACACAGGTTCGAATCCCGCAGCGCCGAAAGTTTTAGTTCATTTATCTACAAAAACTTAACAATCTACGAAAACATTTTTTAAGTTGTATATCACTTTTGCTTTAATGGCTATATTGTTAAAGACTAGGCACTACTGACAGTGAGTTCAAAACTAACCATAAACAGGGCTCATTTAAGTATTACAAATAACGGATCTGCTTGACTGTTCATTCGTTTTTTGTGTTTTTAAAACACCTCTACATACAGAATGATGATACACTGCAGTGGGGTTTGGTAAAGATTTATTTTTTGTACCTGAAATATCAGAGTCGGTGTAAAACGCGCGGCGTGGAAGTTGATGTTGAGGTGTAATCTTGTGCTTCATAAATTATGCTGAAAGCACTGTAATACCTACTGAATAATCCCCCGCTCTATACGAAGGAAGATCTGCAGATATTTCGCGTATAAAACGTGTACACGTTTTTACTGTCGCTGAACTATGCCCGACTTGAGACGCGTTGCTACCTTATTTAACCTTACCTACTGGAGATGGTACGAATAATTATATATTAAAAAAAGTAAAGTAACGGCATATACATGTCCCACAGCTGGGAAAAGGCCTCCTCTGTACTCTCACGCGACCCCACTGCGGATTGGCAGATTTAAAACCTTTCTTTTGAAACACTTTATCTAGTAAAAAAAACCGCATGAAGTTTTAAAGATTTAAGCATACATAGGGACAGACAGACAGCGGGACGGCTTTGTTTTATACTATGTACTGATTTTCCTTTATTATATTTTTTACAACACATTGCCCTTACTGTAGGATAACAATATCCTGTGTTGTAACGAAGTTTTACGAACATAAATTTCACGTGAACAAACACCCAGATGCGAAACAATTATCCGTGGGGCCGCACAAACAGTTGTCGCGTGTGGGAATCGAACCCACGACCCCCGACGCCGAAGCCAATACCTTGGCACGCGCCACGCAGTCATAAAAAAAAAAACATATAAATGGGCCAATAATGTCGAATGCAGAGTATTGGTATTGAACATCTAAAGTGACAGAAACAGTCTAAAATAATAAAGTATAGCTTTATTATTTTAAACTGTTTCTGTCACTTGGGTGGTATGTTTGCACATTGCCTTTTTTATGTGAAAAGTTGCCAAGCAAGCAGACGGTTCACGTGATGTTAAGTGAATACCGCCGCCCATGGACATCTGCTACGCCCGAGGGTTCCAGATGCGTTGACAACCTTTTGAAAATTGGCCTGAATTCAACACGGTCGAGATTCGGCCATAAAATCCATAAAAATAGTCGCATTTCAAAAAACAACATTTTCGACTTTCCGTGTATAAACAGTGGGCTACCAGTTTTTCAACCGCCAACGATACGTCTAAAACGCGTCATCGGCGTAGAAGGTGCGGTCGAAAACTTTTCTATAAAAAACTTTTTCAATACGCCCTCGGAAATTAATCGCCAGATGTGGAAGTTGAAAAACCTCGCTCGTTCTGAATGAAAAAAAAATACTTTTAATTTATCTCCGCAATTAATTTGTGCTATAAGACGATACGCTACGAGAAGATATACAGTACAGTTATATATTGATTTGCACACTATTTAATTTCAATTAAAAATACAAACACATTCTAAATTGTTGAGAATATGATTTTGTACCTTGTAACGTTGCTATTGTTTTAGTTGCTCTGTGACTACATAAGCAAAACTCTCTACTCTGTGTACTTGGTTAAGATGGTGTAGTTGTGATTTGAAGATGATTAAGTTGATTATTGTAATTAAGTAGTATCATGTGAAACCCGCTATAAAGTATTAAATGATGTAAACTAAACGGAATAAACCAATCATGAAAGCAGAACTGCATATTTATTTTGATCCACGGAAACACATTTTCTAACATAAATGAATAACTTTCAATATGTGACAACAAAAAATACATAGCACAGTTTTTTCGCCGTTTCCTTTGCACATGCAACATATACTGTTCGATAAAATGTGATAGTAATGAAATAAATATCACAATTTCACCAACATCTAATGAAGCACTCATTTCCCGAAAGGTTGCCCCGGCTACGCCACTCACCAGGTGAAAAGGAGATGTGTAATACTTTCAGTCCTGACCAGTCCATTCGTGCAACTTATTGCATAAGGATTTCGATTCTCCTTTTATTCCTAGTAAAAATATACAGTTTATTCCGTTTTCTTTAAGGGAACGTGACTGCTTGTAGCGTTGTATCGGGAATTCCCCGTTCTATCTGTGCATTTTAAATTAGTAGAGTCGCGTAAATCCACCGGTAGGATCCCTTCGCTTTGGTTCCATTTCAGCTGAGCCCAATAGTAAGCTACGGCAGAAAATAGCGGAACGCCGAGAGCGCTACCATCTAGAGATTTCAGAACGCTTTTGTACCTAAATGCATTAAAACAATGCAGAGTTATCTTATAAAAAGGTGATTTTTTAATTATGGCACAGTATATAGCAAGTTGTCCCGTGTTTGACTAGAAGAGAATGCTTATTACCATTAAGTTTGCCTTTTGTTTAGCATTAAGTTGGGGTATAAACAATAAACTATTAAATAAATAAATAAATCAGTTCTTACAATATCGTCATTCTGTACGTACACGTAAAATAGGTGTATGTACTACAATATTATAATACCTTTTACTATAGAGTCTCGTTTTTCCGCTGTTCAAATATATTTTGCTCTGCATCAAAATAAAAGCTACTGACAATGTGATTTATGCTCTAAAATTGTGTAGTGTATTAGAGAGGGGAATTTTACAATGATTAAATTTTTCAGACAATATACTCAAACAAGAGGTTAATAAAAGGGTTAGTACCGTTTTTGTTTATATTTAATTTCTGATTTTGTATAATAAAATTTTATTAGTTGGTTCTTCTATCATGACGCAGACTTTACTTAATAGAACTTGTATAGGCAATTGATAAAATGTAAGTTTACTATAAACGAAAAGAAATGTCATTGGTAGATAATGCAGTGGTTAAAAAGCATTATTTTGATTTAGCATGTTTTAGCTCTGTAAGGTCTTGGCTGCACCCTACATAGGAATGTGGTAGCCTATCGTTGTCTGTACCAAAGCTATATATTTTAAAAACCGGCCAAGTGCGAGTCGGACTCACGCATGATGGGTTATCTATAAAAAACGGCCAAAATCATCTTTTGTATGGGAGATACTATGGGTACTAAATAACTGAAAACTTTACTACTTTTGTAAATAAATACATATTATACATAATATATAAACACCCAAACACTGGAAAACACTATGTCCATCACACAATATTTTCCAGTAGTGGTTATCGAACCCACACCCTCTGACGAAAGAAGCAAGTCGACTACTCCCCACGCCAATCGGTTCGTCATATCGAGGATAATCTTAAAACGTATACTTTCTATAAGGGGCATAGGTAAGGGCCCGTCTTTTGGACCCACAGCACTAAAGGTGTGAATGTTAGCGACGTGTGCTTTAAATACGAAAACCGATCCGTCCGCGCCATTACACGAGAAATAACATATGGAACACAAAACCTCCGGGAATACGCACCGTACAAAAACGGTCACTCGGTCTATTGAAATCCTCGAGTTACAGATATCGATAGCGTCGCATTGATATTCAACGGTGGGTTTTTTGCTGGAGCCCCTCAGTTGACGCTGAACGACGAAGATACAGTAATACTGGAAGGGGCGTTGGAAATCCATTCCTTTATATAGATTTCTTAAAACTCATTGTTATAAAAGAGAGCAGGTAATAAATTTTATAAAAGGGCGTCGTTAAAGTTGTGTGGAGCACCCTACCATACGATGTAAGCACGACTTGGCCAAATATTGATAGTTTATTTTGATGAAGCGAGCACATTCTATTTTCTATTCTATTTCTATTATTTAAAAAAAAACATTGCCCTTACTTTAGGATAACATTATGCTGTGTTGTATGGACGTTTTACAAAGATAAATTTCACGCGGACAAACACCCAGATTCGGTGCAATTATCTGTGGGTCACACAAATAGATGTCCCTTGTGGGAATCGATGATTCTTTTTTATTTGAGAGCTGACGCGTCCCATGTGGTCCCAAAATTGGTATTGAATCTTGGGCTCCGGAGATACTTCGGGAACTCCTGAAAATCAATTATAAAATGAATACAGAGCGAGATATTTTGAAGTCGGTTTTGTTTTTTACTAAAATTGCTTGTTTATACGAAAAGTTTTCATCCAGCAACCGGCCCCTGATGATAAGTGATTAGCGCCGCCCATGGATATTTACAACGCCTCTGGGATTTCAGAGGCGTTGAAATTGTTCTCCATGAACATTTACAACTCACGAGGGATTCTAGATGCATTTCAGATGCGTTTACAATCATTAAAAAAAGTGGGTCCCGACTACCTAACTCAAACGTACGAAGGGATAATAATTACACTTCACACTGATGCTTCACATGCCAGACTTTAGAGCACGAATGCCTTATATCAGCTTGATGGGATTGTTTATCTGTGTGGCCGCATTTTAAAATTTCTCTCTCTTAAGATCTTTTTCTCTGGATTATATTAATTTTTGTTCAGTTTTAGTCCTAAAAAGATAGATGCAAATGTATTTTGTAAGTTTGAACATGCATGCCAAATGTCAGTTTAATCGGATCTTTGTTTGTGATTTTTTTTAATTTCGCCATGTTGGTTTTTTTTATTTTGATGAGTTATGCTCGCGAGACACATCCCCAATATCAGCTATATCTGATTTTTTCTAATGCAGTACACATTAGAAAGCCGTTTTAGAATTCGCCATCTTGATTTATTTTTCACTGATCAAGTAGTGTATTAAAGGCTGAATAAGCATATAAAATTACAAAGCCGTAGTGTAAGAACTGCTTCTAATTTAGCTTGCAACATTTGACATAAACGAACAAAAAACGTTAGTGGTTAAACGAAAGCCTGAAGAACGGAACATCTATCCACCTTATGTCTTTGTTGATTCGAACGTGCTCGAGTTTCATTCACGATCGGATGGAAGGGTCCGGACGGATATTACGCGGAATTTGCATAGCGCCCCAGCTAAGTACAACTTAGTTTGCGCTAACGGAGTGTTTGGATGTGCCCCACCGCTGCCCCCGGTCGAAAACATAAAGGACCCGTCCTCGTGCAATGCGGGATTTTAAATGGACGTCTGTCATTTCTAGGGTAATGCCTCTAATTCGGGGTAAGTAACGTAGGCCCGAAGTGTAGTTCCGAAGTTTTGAGCCGTCACGACCGTTCTGTAAGGGCGATCTGTGTTACGGATTTGTCGTTGACGCCTCTTCGACGGGGATTCATTCGTTTTTCCTTGTATCGTGCAAAGTGTTTGCTAGGTAGGTTCTTTTTATCGTACTAGCTTTGTGAATATGTTTTCTATGTTAGAAGGTGGTAATCGAGCTGGCGGATCACCTGAGGTTGAGTGAACGCCACCCATAGATATTTGCAACACCCGTAGTGTTGCAGATGCGTTGCCACCTTAAAATAAAGTGGGCCCCGGCTACCTCACTGACCGGACGAATCAGAAGTATAACACTTCCACCTCACGTCTTCTGTGAGGTCGTCGTACTTACCCGGACGGACCTGCTCATTTGTGGAACAGCGATTGTTGAGTGGTCCTACCATAGTTAAAATTTATGTCGACGTTTGCTGCTTTCCACTTATAGTCAGAGTGAATAAATTGGTTAGAAATTTAAAGCGGCTTCTGTAAAAGTCGAATTTGCAAATCCGGCGTACTAATTAAATATTTAACCAACAGGTCTGTAGCGAATTGATTCATTAATTGGATCCAACAAAGAAATTTTTCAAATTTTTAAATTAATTGCCAAGTAAATAGCTCATGCTTTTTATTTAATAAATAAATAGTAGGAGAAATATGATTAATTACATTGATATTTAAATACCTTACATAATACTACGTCACTTTTGCAACTGTCAACAATTATTATTATTATTACATTGTTTTGTTTAAGTTCTGAATCAATTCTATACTGTTTTCATATGTCACAAATGTAATCGAATACAAGACATTTTAAAAAACTGCTCAACGGATTTTATTGCTTTTAATAATTATACTAATTCCCGGTAATGTTGAAAAATGATACGCAATAAAATATATATGATAGATTTATTGCAATATAAATAGAAACTTTGACGAAATATAGATGTTGGCGCAACGTTGCATGCGCTTTAAATTATTAGGGTATACAATGGGAATTGATAAACATTCTATTATTCGCAGCTAATGAGTGGCTATATATTTTTTTAAACATTACCCTCACTTTAGGACAACATTATCCTGTGTTGTAAGGACGTTTTTACAAACATAAATTTCACGTGGACAAACACCCAGATGCGAAACAACTATCTGTGGGTCGCACAAATAGTTGTCCCGTGTGGGAATCGAACCCGCGACCCTCCGACGCCGAAGCCAATACCTTGGCAACTGCGCCACGGAGTCATCAAAGATGTAATGAGAAAAATCTGATAATAATGTCTGGCGTCCGGCAAAGACTGAAATTGTCACTTGTAGCTATTGGTCAAAAGGCAGCATGTTATCTGTGCTACAACCTTTATATAAAGAAGCAATGATATAAAGTAAAAAGGACAATGCAGGCATAAATCTCGGAAATAATACAAAGTTGACGGGCTCCGTTGGCAACGGTTAACGTTTTACTGTTTAACGAGAGAATTTATGTATTGTTGTTGTGTAATAGTAAAGCTTCGCGCTGCGGAATGAGTTACGTGGTTTTTGCCGGGAGAAATTTATTGTGGATGTCTGCGAGACAAATTTTGTTTTACACTAGCTTTTGTCCTTGCTTCGCTCGCGGGGCGGAGTGACCATAAGGTAAAAAATAAACAAGTGCGAGACAGACACGCGCACGAAGAGTTTCGTAATGTGTTATAAAAACTTTCGTATTGGAGTATAATCATAACTGTATGGGAGCCCCATTTAATTATTTTTTTATTCGGTTTTTTAGTATTAGTTGTTATAGCGGCGATAGAAATAAAACGTCTGTAAAAATTTCAACTGTCTATCACTGTTCATGAGATACAGCCTGGTGACAGATGGACAGACAGACAGACAGCAGAGTCTTAGTAATAGTCTCGTTTTACCCTTTGGGTACGGAACATAAGAAAGTAAAGTAATAGTCTATTTATTTCCCACGCTACCCCCCGTGTCACATGTCAACGAAATGATTATTTCGAAAGTATGCAGCATTCCGCACGATGTGTTCCTCCACCGCTGAATACGTGATAAATCAGCACTTAAAATTGAACTCAGGTTGCTCGAGTGTATTGAATTCAAAGCGGCCGCCCGGGCACTGAGCTTTAACGGCTAAACATAAGGTAAGTGATGAGAATTAATTATGAATTAGTTATTACATATATCTCAAGCGTTTACGGAATAGATAATCTATATCACACTCCGACTAGCTACTGACGATTAACGAACCATAACGTGTAAATTTTATTACGCGAAAACTAAAGTAACAACGCACTAGTAGTCGCCTTTTGGCAAATGTTAAACTTAATAATTATAATTTTAAACTTGATTAATAAACACACGTTGTCCATGTATTTTTTTTAAGGAAGAAAGTGTCAAACGAGCTGGCGTTTCACCTCATTCTAAGTGATAACCCATGGATATTTGCAACACCTGTAGGGTTGCAGATGCGGTAGACCTTTTAACAGGGCTACCTCACTCACCAGGCGAAACGCAGAACATTTCTATTTCACGCCGGTCATCTTTGAGGTCGTGGTACTAACCCGGACCTGCCCATTCGTGCAATAGCGAACACTGTTGCGTGGCCCCACGACCATTAGAAATTCTTCCACATAAAATTTAATTATGTCAAGTCTCACATACCTCTGTGAGGGATATGTTCTAAAAAAGTATCCAAAACTTTCTCTTTGATTTTTTTAAAAAAAATTGTTATTTTTATGAACGTCATTTAGGAATTTAAATAAATAAATACAAAAATTAACCAACGTCTATTACTTTAATTCACGTACGAGTTTCTAATTGAGGTTACTATCGAAATCGCTACATTAATAGGTATATAATATTGAATCGAGTATCAATCAAGATACGAGGAGAATTAAACATAATATCAAAGCAAACATTTTCTGCGTAGATTTAGGTTCGAATGGATGTGACAACTTAGTGGATTTGAGTGGCACTTATAAGAAAACGCTTTTTGTCGGAGCGAATAAGCAAGCGATTCATATATTATTATAGTAACGTACTGTAAGGATAGCGCTCCGTGGGTACTTGTAAAAAAAAACGCTTTTATTTGGCTGTAAAGAATACTTTAACAATGACACACAACTGTTTTTACAGATATATGTTAATCGGACCGAGCATGGAGGTTGACTGCTTTTAATTCGGCAACGAAACTGTTTCTATACAATATTTTTTTTGTATTTACGCGAATAAACATAACTAAATTAGACTATGTTTACGGATTTATACGCGTTTTATCGCGCAGTCTGTCCCTTGACCGTGAACGCTGTAAAGAACGCGGGTTCGAAACGTCGGCAATTAAGACCAAAAATAAACGCTATAAATCCGTAAGCATAGTTTCATTCAGTGGTGTTTTTATACACATCAAGATTGCTGACATATGGAGAAGCTCCCATACTGTAAATTGAACATAACATTACATGGCAAGTGCACATGGTGTGTTACCAACTTTTAAGGCTCACCTGATGGTAATTGATTTTTTTTTATGTGAAAAGTTGTCAAAAGAGCAGACGGTTCACCTTATGGTAAGTGAATACCGCCGCCCATGGACATCTGCTACACCCGAGGGCTTCAGATGCGTTGACAACCTTTTGAAAATTGGGCTCCGGCTACCTCACTCTCCAGACGAAATGCGAAAGTATTTTTCGTAACTTCCGCTTTACGCTGGTCTTCTGTGAGGTCGTGGTACTTACCCGGACGGGCCTGCCCATTCGTGCAACAGCCGAGGCTGCTGCGTGGCCCTACCACCGTAAAATTGTGATTACCGCCGCCCATGAACACCTGCAACACCAGAGAGGCAAATGCGTTGCCGGCCTTTTAGGAATAGTCCCAATGATTCACGCCGGTCGTCTGTGAAGCCATGCTTCTGTCAGGAATGCGGTTTGCCAACAGCTGAAGATGTCCCATGCTACATCTCCTGAAAGTATAACGGTAGCGGAGTGTCCTGGCTCTCTCTTTTAGTTCAATGTACTCGAGGAACCTGTGTTCAAACCCTGTGCTGGCGCCAATGAAATATTTAATTGTTATTGTAAGTGCTGAATTATCACGTGCCCAAACATGCAGGCTTCCTCACAATGCTCACCAACGTGAGAAACCTGCATTTTTTTTAGAAATGTTAACAAAAAAATATTTCGAAGATATGTGAATCCGCAGTGGGGTTTTTTGTGTCGGAACGCCATACCTACTATTTTTAATTTTTTTTTGTATTGGTATGAGCACCCAAACATCTCAGAGGACTTTTTTAATTGGCGTCAACTATGTATGTATTATACACCCTTTAATTTTCAACTTTTTATTTTTTGGAATTTTTCCTCTATTTGTGCTGTAAGACCTTGCTTTTTGCCAAATTTCATGACTCTAGGTCAAGGGGATATAGGTTTTTGAACCAAAACCTATAGGGGACCACCGGTTGACCTAGAATTGTTAATTTTGATTAAAAGCAAGGTCTTAAAGAACACGTTAAGGGAAAACTCCGAAACATAAAAAAAGTTGAAAATTAAGGTAAATTTTGGTACTTACAAGTTTTTGCGAAGATCTAAATTTGTCCATATCTTTTTATAGTGTTTACTCAGGATCTTGATACACGTAATAGGGACTATAGACCCCAGAATCTGGTTTAAATTTCAACTTGCTAGATTCACCAGATCCTGAGAAAATCGGTGGTGCCACACAGACAGAGGAACAAGAGAGTAATCTTATAAGGGTTTTTTTACCTTTTGAGGCACGGAACCCTAAAAATATCTTGAATTAAAAATATACATGTTTTAACATAAATACAATCAGAACAAACTAAAAAAAATACAAAACAAACAAAAAATATTTATATTTGACCGCAGAGTTTCTTTCCGATTCTTCTCTCAACAGTTCTAAGTTTAATTAATTCATAAGTAATAGAGTGAATTAATGAAACGAAAATCTTATGACACCACAAAGAAATATTGACACATCCAGTGTCTGAAAATTGGTTCGCTGAGGTCTCCGAAAGCAATCGTCGGAAAACACTCGTTAGTAATATCGTGGCCGTGAAATTATTTATTAGTTTTCGATTATCATCCGCAAACACACGAAGGGAGGGTTTACCGCAGAAATATTTCGTCCGTACACAATCTTTCCCGTAGAGAACAGTGATTACTTGATCGATTTTCATCGTAATTTCTTTGTGCTAATATTGGCTTTACATTTTCAGTTTTCGAGCAGAACATCCTGTTCGATTTTAAAGATGATTTCTCGTGTGTTTTTAAAATTATTATAATTAATATCGTAGTCGGCGGTGGAAAACATGCTTACTTTTTTGAAATGAAGACTATGCTTATAGATGAGATATTTTAGCTTCAAAACAATAAAATTAATATTGTCTTTTTTTCCTCAATTATCATATTATAGATCATATTGGGCTATTAAGAAGTTAAAACGGAAAAAGTTTATGTATGATTTTATGTCCTTTTTTATATCATGACAGTGTATACAAGAAATTGAAATTGTCTCATTAATATTGACTTTTCTCATTAATTTTGAATTTTGAATTTTGAATTTCGAATTTCCAGGTAGACTTGATTTACTCGTAGAATTGAAATCAGCCAGGATGACGTGTCATGCCTATAGCCAACTCTCAAAATAACTCAAAAATACATCTTATGGAAAAAAAGTGTCACTGCAATCGTCTTCAAGAGTTAATATACTTGAGTTTTAATATACTTTATTTAACCGACAAAAATTAAACGTTAACAAATAATCACCCTTTTTCATAAAAACGTTTGCAGTGTGTAGACGATATAGTAGAGACTCAAACTTGTCATGTAAGGTTGCGGCTTTTAGGCATTGTTATGGACCAATAAATGTGTAGATATATTGCTACCTTACATTAAATGTGTCCGGTTCACGGTGAAAGGACTTTTGAAGAAAAATGGAAAAGCGGTTGAACCGTTCCCGATTACTCGTTACGTAACAACAGCTGAATGAACCAACCCGTATCTTTATAACATAAGCACAGAAGCACGGACGAATAAAAGGTTTTCCTTTTTAGTCCTCCACTGTTGTTTGTCTAATAATATTAAATAAATAAAGTAACTAGATCAATTAACCTCCGTCGGGACTTATGAGTTTTAATGTTAAGTCTCCGCCCGAATAAGTTTTCACTTTCCATCTCGGTCTTTATTGCATTTCCTTTAATATGGAACACAAAAGGCGGACTTAATGCCTTTAGGCATTCTCTGCCGGTCAACCTATGGTGTGGTGAGATTTTTAGGCAGGTGCTAAAAGGAAATTAGTAAATAATCTAACTAAAAGAGTAATAAATACTTTATATACAAAAATTATATAAAATATACTTCTCGGATATATATACATATATTTTCAAATTTTTTTCTCAATAAATTGTTTAATCTATATATAATTTTTTTTTACTAAAAGACAATCTCTATTGATCTAATATTTACAAGATTAAATCTATCTAAAATTACATATTATGTAATAAACCTAATCCACGCGGCATGATGCCAAGAACGCTAGCTGCATTTCCTCGCTGAATAGTTATGCTTAACCTTTGAGCGAGAAAAGAACCAGCTCTCTTGTCACCAGCCGCGGTCTAGGACACAAACTTTTAGAAAAATTTGATGTGCGGGGACCCCACGGACCTAAGGTTTCAACAGCAAATGGCACAAATGCATAATCTGAACATAAAGACTCATATTTGCGCCATTTACTTACTTCAGCTGCCTCCGATGCCGCCCCGGCCCTGACCGAAGTACCCCTTAAATGAGAGGCAGCCAAAGTGTCTACACAAGTGGCGTCCCAAACAAGGGCTTTGCCTCTCTCCCAAGGGATCAATGTTAAACCGTCGGGTCTCTTATACCATCGTCGCGTAAAATGCCATAGGGCTCTAAAATAGATGGAACATGGATGGAAACAAGAGCCCTACGGATGATGTCGTTCAGGGAACCGTGGCGAGAAAAACGGCCAGCACTTTTTTGACAAGAAAGCCCGTGGAGACCAAATTTGTCTACACTGACACCACAAGGGCATTGGTGTGGTTGACAAATCGGTGCCCCCAGACGGATTCCTACAGCAATGCGTAAGCTTTCATCGTCAAGTAATGTGCCCAAGTTACTTGATGGTAAAGCGTGAAGCCAATAACTCGATTCTTTAGATGAGACTCCTAGGAAACGGGCACGCTCTAAATTACTTTCTAAAGATTGAAACGTATCTCTGTGTACTCTCCGCAGCAAAGGAACATCCCACTGTTTTTGTAGGTTTACTTCCAGTGGGATATTTTCGTTGGGACAGATAGACAGCCAAGACATCCTTGCCTCCTCTGCATAGGAAAGTTCTCAATCGTGATTAAGGATGTTATTACATAAATTATTTACGCTATGCACGGAAGCAAGGAAGGCAGGTAGAGCGACACTAGAAATTTTCCTTACACCGATACCACCAAAACGAATTGGCAGCGTAGCTTGAGTCCAGCTTAATTCATTAAGAGATAAATTTAGAATTTTTTCTAGAGCTGATTTAAGATGGAAATCAATTTCGTTCAAAAAGTCACCGCATTTCCAAACTGGACTCGAGCGAAGGAGGTACGTAAATTTAGGTACAAGAATACAATGTCGCAAAATAGTAAGCGCAATATGCGAATTTAGTAAAAACAATTTATTGACATGATCTAAAAATTGACTTAACTTTAATTTTAAATGAGGTTCCAAACTTGGTATCAACAAAGGAGCACCTAAGAGGTAAAGTGAATCTGAACGGACTACGTTAATTCCCGGTATGATAGAGCTAAAATTTTTGGGTCAAAATGATTTTGTCGGAAAAAGAAATCTTTTCGGAAAAGAAAAGTTCGCATTTGGAATTATTTAAATCGAGACCGATATTTTTAAATTGTCTAATAATTTCAATAAGATCACTTTGTACATCGTCAACTTTACCTCACAGCGTACCATCGTCTAGGTACCAGACATTAAGTTTAGATTTCAATTTTGAAATAATTGGATTAATTCCCAAACTAAATAATGCTGGTCCTAGCGGATCTCCCTGCTGAACGCCGACAGCAGAATCAATAATATGGTTTTCGTAAAATAAATTACTCTTTTCACTGTAACATTGCCAAACATAGTGATATATTTCTGGTGTATGGTTAGCCACTTCGTTCAGCAGAGTCGTTCTATCAATGGAGTTAAAAGCATTCCTTAGGTCAACCTTCAGAAGTACATCCAAATCACTAGTATTTAAAGAAGTTCGAACGGAATGTACAGCCGCTTCACAGCCGCCTTTGCTTCCAAAGCCTAGTTGAATAGGCTGGAATTTTCTTTTAAGGCCGGAGATTATGTGCCTACATGCTAATTTTGAAGTTAAGCGTCGAAAGGTAGAACCAATAGCAATAGGACGGATACCATTATCTTTTTTTTTAAAGGCACATAATCTTGCCCCGTATAAGAAAGGAACAAATTTAGGATTTACTTTTCCGGAAAGCATTAAGTTGCATAATTTGGTAATATCATTAAGAAGCGCTCTGCCAGCATCACCGGCGGAAACGCTTACAAGATCTTTCAGATGTTGTGGCGTTATACCGTCAATGCCGCCAGCAGAGCCACTTGAAAATTACATAATTGCCTCGAAAGTGTCTTTATCGGTAATTTGCAAAGCCTGATATGAAGAATCGGGAGGCAGCGGTAGGAGCGGCGGAAGATTGATCGATGGATGCTTTTGTCGGAGGTTTTCTAGAGTCTCATCATTATACGGAGCAAGGATGTCGTCTGAAAATAAAATGCGCGATGCATTTTTTAAATCACCATCCATAACTTTAGTCTCTACAGTTCTCTTTAAATCGAATTTACGGGGGGGTTTAGTTTTTCAAATTAAAATATATAATTATATATACATACATAAAAATATTCTGATATACATAATAATTAATAAAGCAATACCTTATACATAAAAACCTTCCTCTTGAATCGCTCTAGCTAGTAAAAAAAACGCATCACGTAGTTTTAAATATTTAAGCATACACAGGGACAGACAGACAGAGGAACGTTTTTGTTTTATATTATGTAGTATTTAACGGTCAACACATATAACACAATCGTATTATTAGTTAATCGCAAGTTTGAGGCATTTTATTTCAATTAATATTTCAGGTTACCTGGTCGCGTCCATGTATTCCGACTGAGAGTTATGACAAAATCATTTCAAGGGACGATTTGTGTAAGTGCAAGCAGGATATCTATCACTTTGTTTTTTGTCTGTCGTTTTCTCGAATATATTCCAACGGATTCAGGTAAAAGCTTTGTGATGTGCAAACATAATTCAAGCTATACGTAGAGCTGCATATTTCATTCCTACCCTAATTCCGAGAATGTTTATGGTAATTTTACACGTCTGTTGTGCACGGTAATATTTATATGTACCTTAACAAAACTATTTATGCATGTAACATGTGCATGTGTACTTCTCTCGTAGCCAAAATTAAACAAACATGTGTATTACTAGTATTCAAAAACGCCTGTTATCAGTGGTGTATAATTATGAAACAATATTTGTATAGTACGGTGGTGGTCTGTGGTTGCTAATGGTTTGAAACTGAATATCTATTCATCAACTTCTATCTCCGATAGAAATCAAAATTGTTTAACTCAAAATAGGTTTGTTCCAAGCTTTAATTATTCATCGGCATTAAATAATAGTAATAAATATTTAAGGACATGTTTTAACACAACTTTGTCTAGTCCAAATTAAGCAAAACTTGTACTATCGATACTAGGTAACTGATAATCATACTTAAATAACTTTAATAACATTTATTTTGTAAATAAATATGTATTATAGATATATAAAACCCAGAAACTTGAAAAAACACGATGTTAATCACATAATATTCTTCCAGTAGTGGGGATCAAACCCACACCCTCTGGCGCAGGAGATAAGTCTCCTATCCCATACCCCATGGTCGTCAAATATTTCTGATAAAAAAATATTTTTAAATCAGTTGTACAAATATAGTTTATTTATTTGTGAACCAAATTTTTGCACGACAACAAAATTGCCTGGCAATCAACCCTTCATTCGACGTTTTAATTTTTAGATGTATTTACTTAACTCGCATTAATACTATTTTTTTTAAGATTTCGTACCCAACTGTGTTACTAAGACTATGCGGTCTGTCCGTCTGTCACCAGGCTGTGTCTCATGAACCGTGATAGTTAGACAGTTCAAATTTTCACAGATGATGTATTTCTGTTGCCGCTATAACAAGAAATACTAAAGAATAAACAAATATTTCATTGGGGCTTCCATTCAACAGATATAATTTTTTGACGTTCTCGTGCGCGAGTCCGACTCGCACTTGGCCAATTTTTTTAAATTTAAAATATAGCAATGAAAACTCGCCGATCCGTTTCACTAACGATTCGCGTACGTTCCGTGTACCCATTCAGCACATTAATCAAAACGAGGGCTTAATATTTCTTCACATGTTTTCTTCGTGCCGTTTTATGGAGCAATATATCTCAATACAACACTCTATCTTGCTTATATCGCGCGTACTGGGGGCAGTTATGGGTGCGATTTTTTTTTTGAGACACCCGTAATGTTGGCATTACAGGGTTGGAAAACGTACGTGTATTGGCAGTTTGACCTTGAACACCCTCTGTTCGTTCGATCTTAGCGACTTTTCAACATCGGCTATAAATTTTACTTTAAGAAGGTTTCTCTCTAGCAAAATACCGAACTAATGTTCGATATATAGACTTTTGCGGAGAGCTTCTTCTTTTAATCCTGTCAGTAAACACAATGAAGGCGGACTAAGTTGAACGAGAAACGCAATTAAAAGTCAAGTCAAAGTCAAAGTATATTTATTCAATATAGCCCTAACTTAAGCTCTTATTGAACGTCAACAAAAAATCTACCACCGGTTCACTAAACTAGACCTGCACGGAGAAGAACCGGCAAGAAACTCTGCGGTCTTGTTCTTTTTGCTATTTTTTTGACGCAATTATACACACATATTTAGGTATAAAATCAGCAATTGTTTTAATATACGTATATGATTAAATTATGTGCATGTTAAATCTTCTCATTGTAATAAATGTAGTTTTAGTTAACGGAAGTTTTTATGAAATGTTCCATACTTAGTACACTTACCAGTTTCACTATTCGGGGAATGGCTACGGCCCCTAGAAGGGTCGACGTAGAGTAGAAGTATCGATAGGACGACTCCGTGGCGCAGTTGCCAAGGTATTGGCTTCCGCATCGGGGGGCTTGGGTTCGATGCCCACACGGGACAATTATTTGTGTGACACGGTTAGATGTTTCGCGTCTGGGTGTTTGTCGGAGTGAAATTAATGTTGGTAAACGTAAGCATACGTTTATCAGTAACCTAGTGCCCATAGTATCTGTGGGTCACACAAATAGTTGTCCCGTGTGGGAATCGAACCCACGAACCCCGACGCCGAAGCCGATACCTTGGCAACTGCGCCACGGAATCTTTGTTAATTTTATAAACTAGATTTCTATATAGCTTATGCCGAATTAATATTTTAATACTTCTATATCGTTTCATATCTAATAACGTTTTTTTCCTTGCGGCAACATGTTGTGAAGGTTCGCACAAAAAGAGGTTCCTCTGCCGATATATTACTATCTGTTACTGGGAAAGATTTTTTGTATCTGTACATTTTTGCTACCGTTCATATTAAATTTCTTTTTGCTATTTGCTTACTGCGTCGATGCGTATTTTTGTAAAAAGTTACAATATATTTGATGTCAGCACATTTGATTTGTCAATGAAGAAACATCAATACGAAACTAGTGAGAAAATCTAAGTGTTGACTCGGGAAATATTTTTTTTCCATTTTTGACCCAACAATTGGTCAGTGCTTGAATATCATCTCACCTGATCGTATGCAGTTCAAAGTTAAGGAGGTGTCCACAACTTTCAAGGTCACTATTTTCAGTCCAAATTGACATAATTATCGTCATCTTTCTGCCCTTATCCCACCTGGTGGGGGTACTACATGTTCTCAAAGTGGGCGGTACCGCCCCCCAGTGGGCGCTGACTATATGAGAATCATCCGATTGAAACTATAAATAGCATCGGGGGTTGCTATATACAAATTACTTAGCCGTGGAAAGTAGGAATAACGGTACGTTGAAAATCCTAAATCTACATATTTCTGTAGAAAATTATACAAAAAATTTCTGGGGGGGCGTTGGTTAGTAAATTTTTCCTACAGTGGGTGATACATCAAAAACAGTTTGAGAAACACTGCTATAAGAGGTTTTGGCTAGATTTTTTATGACCGGCCGCCAAGCTGACGACCTCCCTTTTGGTTTGACGTCAGGCAATATAAAATCGACATAAATCAATTACCATGATAAGATTGGGGATACTACATAATGCGAGTTGTTTATTATAAAGCGCAACGACGTAATTCCTTCGTAAATAATGAAATCAAAGCCGGTTGAAGCAGTTACACTTTATTAAAGCAATCAGTTAATAACAATAAGCTTTGTACACATTACGCAATAATGTAACATGATGGCTTGGACACTGACGCCCGGTTTCTGAAACACTGATCGTCGTAGATGTCAACTAATCAACTGTTAAATGCTTTTCAAATTTCATTTGTGTATCCAAAAGGATGGTTAAACTCTTTGAATTGATCATTCTGATCATTAAAAAGATCATTCACGGCAATTCATAGAGTTTAACACTTCACTTCACCCTGGTCTTTTTGGCAACTAAAATGAAATTTGAAGTCATTTGACAGCTGATTAGTTGACATCTACGAAGATCGGTGTTTCAGAAACCGGGCTTGAATGAATCAATCGATAGGAGTAAACTGCGGCAATTGTTGCGCGAATTGGCAGGTCCCTCCGGGTAAGTACCACGTCCCCACAAAAGACCAGGGTGAAGTGAAATATTTATACTTCTGCGTTTCGTCTGGTAAGTGAGGTAGCCGGGGCCCACTTTAATAAAATTTGCCGATGCATCTGCAACTATACGGGTGATAAAAATGTCAATGGGCGGCGATTATCACTAAACATCAGGTGAACCGCCAGATAGCTTGCCACCGTCTCACATAAAAAATCGATCATTCAGAGTCTCTACAAAACAGGTCCATATGAATAAATGGGCGCATGATTGTCAAATTGAATTTCTCCACCGCAGTTTTACCGTGTTCCAACAAATTCCCGCATCGGAATTACCATTTTCGACCGCGCGATGAACGGCAAACCGAATTTGGTCGCAATTAAAATACGTACGCTTTAGTTGCACGTGTATTTTAAAATTTAGCGTAGTCCGTGGTTTGTTTTAAGTCGAATGTTTCACGGTAATCACTGCTGTTGCGTGAACGAAGCCTGTCTAGGCTCGTTCGGGAAAGGAATACGGGTATACAAGAGCAGGGTGAAGAGAAAGTATTTTACTTTTGCGATTCCTACGGTGAGTGAGGTACCCAGGGCCCATTTCCTAAATATTGTCAAACTGCAATCCCAATTGATCCGGATCAATTTGGATTTCAATATTCTCATATAAGAAGAAATGCCTGATTAAAATTTTCTGTTGTCAGACATATTAAAGATACAGTGCGGCTTATGTCACGTATAAAAAAAATAATTAATTGATATAATTTGAGCATATATATGCTTGTAAATTTGAGTCTGATTGAAAATGGAAAATTGTTGTTCTTTATATCATATAAATAGTATCTCAGCCTTACCCTAGAAGATCAATAAACATTTTACACTAAAAACGTACACACTAAAATAACAATTTAACTGAGATTGTTTCTTAAGCATTTTGTTAATATCTACGTTCCATTTTAACAACAAATTAGATGTTGCATCACCACTGCGAGTTGGCACTATCGGGGCAACCGGTCAGAGTCTGCATCAGTTTGACGATGCGCTTTTCGTCGGATACGATGACGTTGTTGTCTTTGTCGAAGGTCAAACTGTATATGTTCTTGAAGTCCAACACCTTCTTGAAGCCCTCATGCTTAAGGTCTATGAACACGCCCAGGTTCGTGCACACGTACAGATCCCCGTCATTGTCCTCGGAGATCTGTCTGACAGTTATCACGTCGTTTATCACAATCACTCTCTGCTTATCGTTGTCGTATTTGTAGAATCCGGTTTTGTTCGCGAAGTATATGTTCTCGTTGTCGCCCGTGACGTGGAAGTGGTCGACCTCGAACCCCTCGAACTCCTTGACGAGGGCGAACTTGCCGTCCACCTCGATGTGCAGCCTCTGGTCCGGGTAGCTGATGTAGAACAGGTTCCTTCTGAAGAACAGCGCCCAGATGTTCTTGCCGGCCTCCCTGTAGAAGTCGGCCAGTTTGGTCATGATGTTGTATTTGTAGATGCCGTCGCTGCCGCCGAGGTAGATCTCGTCGTTGCTGTGGTCTATCGCGACGGAACAGCCGCCCCTGATGCCCGCGATGTTCTGGAACTCCTTGGTGTTCAGGTCGATGAACGCCAGCTGGAAGTCGACGTCCGAATACGTCTCTGGTACGGTGTAGCTGAAGAAAATGATGTTCGTCGTTTTGTGCGCGTACAAATTGAACGGGCGGCCGAGATTCGCCCAGAGCACCTCCCTGTCGTACCAACGGTCGTGGATCTTGATTCTGTTGCAGGTTTTGTTCGGGGCGCTCTGAATGCAGGCTAGTGCGTTGAGCATCATGTACACTATTAAATTCATTATCTGTAAAAAAGTGCTTTCGATGATTACGATATTTATGTGATACTCGCAACACGCTTGATAAGTAGTTTTATCTACAAATATCAAGTTGGTGGATTTGCGAATGATGTTATGATGAAGAAAATTTATGTGTGATTTAGGTGTGAAATTTATTTTATGGTGTTAATTGTGCTTCACGCTGGTCTCCTGTGAGGTTGTCGTACTCCCTCGGGCGGACCGGCCCATTCGCGCGACAGTGAAGGATGTTTCGCGGCCCTACAACGGTTAATAATAGGAAAGACGGAATAGTATCTCTAATATGTAATAAATTAGTGCAACGCACGAACCTATATGCTCCACAGCTAGTTCACAATCATGACACAAGTATTATAAATTTCCCGTTAACTTATTTCACTTCACAGACATGTTTCGACCGCACGGGGAGATGACACGAAATGGACCTAATTGTTATTGATGGCGTGTTGATAAATTAAAGATTTAATTCTCAAAACAATTTCGGACTGTTATCGGGCATTGTAATTGTGTCCCCGCATTGTTCCGAATTACTCTCGCATCAGTTGTTTGGATATTCAATTCATAAACGTTATTAATTCAACTTATCTCAGTTTTCGTGTTCAAATGCGCTCGTATCTCTGATGTGGTAAGCTGTTTCTCAATGTCAAATGAATCGTTATCATTTTTGAATTTACAGTGTCTTTTAATTTTGCTAAATAAATCAATGTATGTACTTACTATTACAAACAAATGAGTGATTTATGGACTCAATGCAAGTTAATCTCTCCTGCATTACATACTGTCTATGTATATCATATTACGCTTCCCATCTTAATGACAGAACATACCTTTATGGGTATAAAGATAGTTAAATTCTTAAAAAATTATCTAAAGTTTTTGATGTCTTTGATTAAATTTACAATATAGTTGTCTTTGTTCGGGCACTGGGTTTTATTTCAATATACCCGAGCAACCTGAGTTCAAATCCCGTTGATAATGAAATTGTTCATTGAAAGTTGTATTGTGGTACTGTTTAACTGTGGTAGGGCCACGCAGCAGCCTCGGCTGTGGCACGAATGCTGGCAGGATCGTCCAGGTCGACCTCACAGAAGACCGGCGTGAAGTGGAAGTATGATACTTTCACATTTCGTCTGGTGAGTGAGGTACCCGGAGCCCAATTTTCAAAAGTTTGCCATCGCATCTGCACACCCTCGGGTGTAGCTGATGCTCATAGGCGGCGGTATTCACTTAACATCTGGTGAATTGACTGTAGCTTCTCAGTACATAGCCGTGATAGCTCAGTGTCCGGGCGCTCGCCTTTAATTCAATATACTCGAGCAACCTGAGTTCGATCCCCGGTGCCGGCACCAATGAAGTTTTTAACTTTAAATGCTGACTTATCAGGTGCTCCGCGGTGGAGGAAAACATCGTGAGGAAACCTGCATTACTACTGCTACTTTACTTTACTCTCAGTACATACATGCAAATATTATATATGTATGTCCACAAAAATAACAATTTCTTTTCAAGATTTAGTAATGTGCTTGACGTAAATACTAGGAGCAAGCATTAATTAGTTCTACCCTCAACTAGATTGCGTAGAATAAGTAAATCTTTTATGGGACAATGTATACGCTTTTAAAACAAAACCCCAGAAAACGTTCAAAATGAATCGGTTGCTAAATGCAAAAAACTTGTAAAGGAACGTTTGTGTGTTAAGGGTTATTATAGTATTAGTGATTATTTGATTGATAACACACTCTGGAAAAGAATTGATCGCTCCCGGATCTTTCAAGTGGATTTAATATATTGTACACATGTTTGTTATTTTTTGTCAAATTAAAAAAAAAAGTCTCGCTGAGTTTTTTTTCGCTGGTTCTTCTCAGGCTTTTTTTTCCGAACCGGTAGGAGAGTTTTTTTACTATCAATAAGTAAGTGTAATAATTCTATATTCAATAAAGACATTTGACTTGACTATGACTTTCAACCGCCTACTCGCTTGGCAACTTTCCACATATTAAAAAAAAGTTCTGACTTATTACGTGCTCAGCGGTGAAGGAAAACGTCGCAAGGAAACCTACATATTTTTGAAATAATAACAACAAAATATTTCGAAGATATCTGAAGTACACTAATCCACAGCGGGGCACCGTAGTGGACTATGCCCATATACCATCTGTACACAGGAGGCCTTTGCCCAGCAGTGAGACAAACATAGGCTGTTACTTTGTTTTTTTAATTTATGTGTAAGAAAATAATAGATGTCATAGTGATAATGAGTGACAATTAACGATTGTTGTATATATATTGTGTACCTAAAGTGCCTAGGTCATATTGATTTATAGAAATTTCAAGCCTAAAAAAGGATGGCCATATTAACAAAACTCCCCGAATATTCTTGTAAAAAAATAATAATCAGTAATTGTAATATTCTTGTCAAATTGGACATTCTTCCAATGTGTTTAATATTTTGAAGAAACTTTTCTACTCTTTTCTCTTTTTTCTATGTATTATACATAGTGGGGGCCCAAAATGAAATCCGCTCCTATATATCAGTAATAAACAAAAAAAAAAAGAGGCGGGCGAAGGTTATTAGAACATTGTGACTAGCGCTAAACTATGCACTTTTACAATACTGTAAGAATATATTATTAGTTTTTCAAACATCCATTGTTTTGCTCTATTTTTCTGTGGCTGATAAATATTATTTGATGTTAATGTAGAAAAAAAATAACCTCAACTTTTCGTTTTAATTCGTTTATTACTAATAACATTCACAAAAAGTGTCCAAAAATTGTTCAGGTGGTATAAGATCTTGTTTCCTTTCCTACGTGGGGTACCATATTATAGATATCACATCACATCACAACAAGGGTCGTGTGGTTTTTTGGTGTGGACACCAATGCATAAATTTATACAATGTATCGTTTAACTCCTGATATGTTTATGTCAGCTCGACGAGAAAATTTTACTATCCTTACGTATTGCTTGTAGAAATTAAAAGTTGTAATATGTATATTTAATTTAAATATATTTGTATGTATTTATTTAAAATTTAAATATACACTCAGCAAGACAAATATTAATTTGAATAATAGGAGGCTAATAATGATTTTCCTTGTGAATGTACACTGTGTGATTTTATATAAAAATGTGATGATAATAAATAATAATAATTTTAATAGTTAAAATAATATATATACAAATACATAAGGTACCCTGGAACAAATGATATATTTACAAAAAATTAAAGACATCATGCTTTTTATGTGTAAGATAAAATAAAATAAATATTCGATCATATAAGAAAAAGTTAAAACGGCCATGATAAGACAAACTGTAATAATGCGAATTCTGCGATGAAAATACATACATAAATGTCCCTAACATTCGAACATGTAACTTAGATTGCAATGTCCCAGGCACTAACTAGGTCTTATATGCGTTTTTATACAAAACTATAACATTAAACAGATTTGAGTATTAAATCATATTGGTAACAAAAAATACATCCCGTCTAAATTTCCAATGGAATCCTACAATAAGTTTATTTAATTGTTCAAATCGGCAGGCACATCCGGGGAAGTACCGAGACCTCACAGAAGACCGGCGTGAAGTGGATTGTTTCACTTCTGCTAAAAAAGAACTCGAAGTGATTGCCTGTCTTTTTATTATTTAACTTTGGTTCCGTTTACGCTTACTGTAAATGAGTTTATCGTAGCAATATTGGGCGTCCTGGCTTGGATTCAATCTGTAGATATTGTCCGTGTCTGAGTATAACAGCCGTTGCTGCTCATCGAAAGTCATACCGAAGCACTGCTCGATGAGGGCTATGCGCTTCAGTCTCTTATACGGCTTGTCCTCCATGTGTATCCCGTCGTTATTGCAGAAGTAAACATCGCCGTATGTGTCCTCGACGATTTGTCTCACCACAGTCTCGTCGTCCAACATTATGGGGAACTCGCTGGTCCTGTCCACTTTGTACAGGGCGGTTTTGTTGGAGAAGTATATCTCTAAGTTCTTCGTTATGAAAAAGTTGAACACCTCGATACCTATGTCCTCGTAAACCGTCACGAACTTATCGTGCTTGTACACGTAGAGCCTCTGGGAGGGGTACTCTATGTAGTAGAAATTCCTCCTGATGAATATTGCCCAGATGGATTTGCCGTCCTCCTCGAAGAACTCGGCCTTTGTGGTCCGGAAATTGTATTTGTAGATCCCGTCGTGGCCGCCGAAGTAGAGCTCGTCGTTCTCCTTGTCGTAGCCGATGGCGTAGCCGCCCGGCACGCCCGTTATGGGTTTGCACTCCTTGCTGTCAACGTGACACGACATAATGCCGAAGTCCACCTGATCGCCGTCGCGGATCGTGTGGCTGAAGAACAAGTAGCCCGAGTACTTATGCAGCACCAGGTTGTAGGGCCGCCCTAGATTTTTAACCAGCACTTCCCTATCGTAGTAGACGTCTTGAAAAAATATTCCGTCGCACGTAACCGTGTTGTGTGCGTCATACGAATCTGTTGCGAACGCTGGCGTGTATAGCAGGATGATAAGAAGCATCGTTTCTCGATCAAATTATGTTTGAAACCTGTGAATTCCAAGTTTTGTTAAAACAAAGCAGCATCTAATAGTTTTTTGATGTAACAATGCACATTTTTTTCCCTTTTTTAAAAACATAGCCCTTACTTTAGGATAACATTGTCCTGTGTTGTAAGGACGTTTTACAAACATAAATTTCACGTGGACAAACACCCAGATGCGAAACAACTATCTGTGGGTAACACAAATAGTTGTCCCGTGTGGAGATCGAACCCATGGCCCCCAACGCCTAAACCAATACATTGGCAACTGCGCCACGGAGTCATCATTGTTAATGTAACAATTTTATAAGTTACGGCTACATATTAGTTCTGCGGCTTTCCGTGGAAGCTTTCGATACTCCGCCACAAAGTGTTGGAATAACATCCCACCACCTATTAGAAACTCTTCGTCTTTACATATCTTTAAAGCAAAATACAAAAAGTTTCTACTTCATTTGCAAAAGACGGAGTAAAACCGATCAGATCGCTGTCTGCATATATTATAATATATTATATATATATAAAGTTGCACCCAGACAACTCAGCTCTCATAGGTATATAGGCACTCGTATTGTGTTGAGGACATGTTATAGTTTTTGTTAATAATTTTTTTTTGTTATACTTTATTTTTGATTTTATTGTTCCTAACTTTTATATTCCTTTTTTATTGTTTTAGTCTATTTCATTGTTATTTTTGTTGGCTGTATGCATGGAGCTGAACGCCAATCTTACAAGGTATCCGCAGAAAACCAGTGCCGTGGTATTGTTTGCCAGGGCAATATACTGAGCGGAGACCTTTTTGGTGCATACATTTTTACAATTATAATGTTATTTTTTTTTTTTTCCTGTAATGTAATGCGCCGAATAAATATTTCTTCTTTCTTTCTTTCTTTCTTTCTTTCTATATTTGTGCATACAAATCTAAATTTAAAGCTTGTCAAGCTAAGATCCTGTTTAGAGTCAACCTTCTCTTTAGAAGTGACAAGATGTGTTTAAAACAAATAATCCTTTAGCAGTATGAGGTGTAGAAAAGTACTCTAGATAACGGATACATTATAACAGACAAAAAACAAACTATACAATCATCGAGACGCAAACTCTGGGTACAGAAATTGCTCAAATAAATTCCAATTGTCTTGTAACAGACTTTAAATTTATTCCTTGCTGAGCCCTGTCTTCATATTGTCCTACAGAAAACTTTTTACTTTGCTTATAAACAACTACAACGTTGCAATTGATCGGAAAAGAGAGGAAAATGTGTTTAGTCCAATTACAGTTTCGAACGAGAGAACTGTTTTAATGGAGAGTTTTCAACTTACTTGTATATTCCGACGGGAGGACCGAACAACGAAAACTCGCAAAAACGAACAAATCAACCGGGAAATGTTTACTTAGGGACGGTTGACGATGCCAAACTAGTGGCGTGGACTGAAAACAATTGTTTGGGCGATCGTTTCATGATCAGATGGACTAGTGAAATCATTGCGTAACAATGACATAAGAACAACATAGTACGATGTAGTCAACAATCTACGATTGCGTAGTAATAACGGATGTATGCCTTAGACTGCCTCAGAAACTAGTGTTGTCTTACTCTCGATATAGTTATAATTGTTGATTATTTATTATTTATTATTATCAGCCTAGGCTTGTGTGTGTATCGGGTAAACACGCCCCTCCCGCTTTACCCGCTTCATGATTTAAAGAATTTTGGTTCCAGTATGATCATCGTATGAGTAGTAAGTATTATTCGAACGAATGACATTCTAATCGCGCTTGCTTTGATTTCAATATCACGTAATATGAAACCTAAACGCAATTACTGGAATTTCAATCAGAATAGGACGCTGAGCTTATATATAGATTTTATCACTAACTGCTTAGAAATTCGGCATTATCCGTCAGTATTACAAAGTCATAGGTGGTGAATCCGCGTGTTCACTTCCTAAATGTACACACAGGTGCGTTCACAGTTTTTTTGGTTCATTCTAGTATAGAATCATTCCTTTTAGATATTTTTTTTTAATGTGAAAAGTTGCCAAGCGAGCAGACGTTTCGCCTGATGTTAAGTGAGTACCGCCGCCCATAGACATCTGCTACACCCGAGGGTTTCAGATGCGTTGACAACTTTATTAAAATTGGGCTGATATTAACTAATTTATGTGGAACAAGAACTTTAGAAAAGAATTGCGCGGAATATAAGGCCACATGAATTGTTTCTCTAACTCTGGTGTAAGAGCGGTGATGTATAGACAGCAACGAAATTGCTCATGTTGAGGAGAATACGTTTTAGTTATCTTTTAAATTTGCCGCAGTCCACGTTGGGCGCCGGCGAATTCCTTTCTTCATTAATTACTTTTCGACGCTTTGTGTCGGACGTATCCCCTTACCTAAGCTCGGAGCGTTTTAATTAAACGTTTTATAAAATTTAAACGGGAAACCCGCCTTTGTCCCGTTAAGAATATTGCGCTGTTAATTAGTTGAGAGCGGCCGGTAATAATTTATAATTTTTATGAGCCGCATGGATTAGTAAGTAGTCCAGGAGCATGGTGTCGGATTACAAGGCATTGGGTTCAATCCCACTAACACACACAGAATCACTAATTTTTAACGTTAACAGAAGAACGACATAATGACTCCATGATTCGAGCTTGTATTAGTCTCAAGTGATGAGCTTATCGACATAACACCGAGTATAATTTTTACAGAGGTAGGCCACGCAGCGCTGTTGCACAAATGGGTAGCTCGGGAAAGTGCAACGACCTCAGAGAAG
Organism: Iphiclides podalirius; assembly: GCA_933534255.1. Classification (NCBI taxonomy): domain Eukaryota; kingdom Metazoa; phylum Arthropoda; class Insecta; order Lepidoptera; family Papilionidae; genus Iphiclides; species Iphiclides podalirius. The sequence goes on along the minus strand of OW152838.1, from coordinate 1,523,398 downwards.
ACCGATGTGCCGTGGAAGTGTTATGTTTCTGCCTTTCGTCTAATGAGTAAGCCAAGCGGGGCCCACTTTATTTAATGGTTATCATCTGTTGAACCGCGAGTTCGCTTGTAACTTTCTCACGTAAAAATAAAAGTTAAGCGTGATGTAACGATGTTGGTTTTTGTGACTTAGCGTCAACTACTTCACCACTGCTTATCTGTAAGCGTGATGTAAAAAAATTCCACGTCACGCCGGTCTTCTGTTAGGTCATGGTACTTCCTCGGACGGACCTGCCCATTCGTGCAACAGCGGAGACTGTTGCGTGGCCATTGCTGGTAACATATAACAGCAATATTATAACAAAAAATACTTAATGTTCAAACATATTTTACCCTGTATCAGTCTCATGAATGTACTGATACATCATATAGTAATATATATAGTAATATTCATCAAGCGATAAAGCTAACGAGAATTACATTGAAAGAAAGAAAGAAGAGTTTATTTAGTACATAAATAAATGAAAATTGTTTACAATAAAAAAAATATACAATTTCAACTAACACACACCTAATAGTTTTCCACTCAGCATGAGTTCACTGAGTTAGTAAGCTTTGTGAATGCTGATTTTCAGTGGAACCGTAGGAGGATGATAGATGGCGTAACAAATTAGTAATTAATATGTAGCCACATTATATTAAAGGCAACAAAAATACACATTAAATTAGAAATAATTAAAAAAATTCAGAATTACAAAACGAAAGAAAAAATTAAGTAAAAAAATAAAATTGAACTGTATTTAAATACTAGTGGGTTGTTTGTGCTCACTCAAATACAGGAGGTTCTCAATTCGACTGTATTTTATTGGGAACACACGTTGTTAAAAGGTAGCACCAATCGCTAAAACTTTGGCTTTGGCCAATGGGCAACGGTTATCACTTAGCTTCGGGTAAACCGCTGTCTCACTTGTCACCTTCTCGCAACATAAAAAAAACTAATAAAAAATAATGAAGTGGAGTAGTTTTTAACAAGTCTATTTTTCTTAACAAAAAACAAAACCGACTTCAAATATCTGGCTCTGTATTTTTGGGAAATCCCTAAGTATCTCCGGAGTCCAAGACCCAATACTAATGAAATTTACATGGGACCACATGGGAAGCACCAGATTTCAAATAAAAAAATAATCATCAAAATTGGTTCACTCAATAGAAAGCTGTGAGGTAACAGACATAAAAAATACAGTCGAATTGAGAACCTCCTACTTTTCGAAGTCGGTTAAAAAGTAAAAGAAACCATCCCTACATCAACTGATGGAATTTGTTTCAACATAGCGAGAAAAGTACAAAGCAATGAAAACACTTTCTTATCTAACGTCCCAGCGATATTTTCCCGCCATTGTCTCCCGGTTTTTTTCTTTCTTTTCACGATAACCGTTTGTTTCGAACCATTGTCCGTCACTTGCGCGTTCGTTTACGCACCGGGGGATCCCAGCGATTTGAATATTGCGATGGGATAGGAAACAATCGCAGATATTATATTGAGTGTGCTGGAAAATAATAACGTTACTACTTTTTTAAAAGTGTATAAGAATATGGAAAATAATTCTTTTCAACATCCTTTTAACCATTTTATCACGGAAATGTTAGAGACACAACAAAATGAAACACATGGTGGTAGAGCCACGCAGCAGCCTCGGCTGTTGTACGAGGGGGTTTGCAGATGCGTTGACAACCTTTTGAAAATTGGGATCCTAGCCTCCTCACCAGACGAAACGCGAAAGTATTTGTCATACTTCCACTTTACGCTGGTCTTCTGTGAGGTCGTGGTACTTACCCGGACGGGCCTGCCCAACGTGCAACAGCCGAGGCTGCTGCGTGGCCCTACCACCGTTAAAACGCCTTTGTGTAGAAAAATATTAACTTATAGTCAATCATAGCGTTTTTCATCAAATTATCTTGTTTGTGTGTCATGTGTTTGAACTGATTGTTTATTTTAACACCCGCCGCTTAACGTTTGTGTGTTAAAGGCTATATTAGTGATTATTTTAATGATAACACACTTTAGAAATGAATTATTGTCTCCAGGCTCTTTCAAGTGGAATTAATAATTTAATAAATTGTTAACTCTAAACATGTTTCTAAAATCGAATTCAAAATCTAAAAAAATCTTATTTCTTTGTCAAATTAAGTTAAAAAAAAAGTCCCGCTGAGTTTCTTTCGCCGGTTCTTCTCAGATCAGGCTTTCTTTCTGAACGTAGTGGATTTTTTTGACAATCAATAATAAGTGTAATGCTTCTATACTGAATTAAGAAATTTTTCTTATACTTCTATATTGAGTTCGAGTTTGAGTTAACTCCATCATACGATCTATGGTTTATAGTTAACTACTGTGTCCTGGAAGTTTTCTGCAGTGGACTACCTTGTAATCAGAAGCAATCTCGCTATCGGTCTATCCGAATCAATTCATCTTAGGTCTGCAGTGTAGGACTACCTTGTGTACTCAGTGGCAATCTCCCCGTTGCCTTACCGAATCAACTCAGGTAAATTCAAGAAACATTTCCGAAAGGCCGGTCCTTTCCGCAATATACGTAATGTCAGGTAAGCCGCTTGATCGTTTGAAATCCCTTATAAAAATTATCATCAAGCGACTGGTTTTCAGTATCGACCTTGCTAGCTCTAACATTTACTTTGTGGGTATATGCGGTAAAGAAATTACAGTCGTGGTCATAACGAAAAAAATATGATACAACTAAACTATATTACTCTCTTTAATTATAGTACCCGGAGGACCGAGCTTTGCTCGGTTTGTTTTTTTTTTTTGGTAAATCGTGTATTTTGGTAATTACATTTAGATACAAATTACTGAGTAATGAAATATGCATAATATTTTTCGATCTTACCGACGTAATAATAAGAACATATGAACTGATGTTTTTCAAAAAAAAGAAAGAACTTTAAAAAAAAAAGGGAAAAAAATAACAAAATAACAAATCGACAAAAAATTAAAAATAAAGAAAGCAATGATCTGGAATCGAAAAAAAAGTAAAAAAATAAATGTGTAAATGATCGTGACGCGAACCACGGCCGTTTGTTTTGGGGCCGCCCGATTACCGACCGAGCTATTATGACACTTTCTCATGCGGCGAAATTAACCGTCATATTCGAAAAACATTTTCCATTCCCGGAAAACAGGGATAAAAGGACATTTTCTAAAAATGAAACCTAGCTAGATCGATTTTTCGCCCCCGAATCTATGCACATACTCAATTTCATGAAAATCGCTGGAGCCGTTTCCGAGATTCCGATTATATATATATATATATATATATATACAAGAATTGCTCGTTTAAAGGATAAGATAACTAAAAATGATAAGTCATAACAATGATTATAAGAAAATATATATTGAGTACAAATCGAATACACGATTCACGATTCAGTGGACTGACTTAAACTTGGCCTCGATAAATATTTTCGTCTTGTTGAGTAAAAAAGTTTCGTTACAAAATAAAGTTACAGACGAGTAACTGGAGGGTCTTTGCCCTGTAACATTGAAACGTGAAACCTGAAGTCGAGGGCATGATGGACAGCCGGCATAAATGAAACGGCAGCGAAATAAATTAGAGCGTAGGAACCCGTAGCTACACGTAGCAACACGTAGAGCGAAGCGTAGCGCGGAAGCTGACGGAAATGCCGTTAGAGTGGATCATGTTTTTCATTTCCGTCTGTCGGACGCGAAATTTACATAATAAGCGTTTGTTCTGGAAAGAAATTGGGAAAAATGGGATCGTGCATTATGCGCGAATGGGTCCGTTTGGGTCTTTGCTCGGTGTTAAGTTAAATTATGCCTTTGTAATGGGTTAATAGTGTAAAATGTGCGTAAAATGATTGAACTGTTAAAACACTAAAGATGTGATTATTGGTATTTCTACTTCTGATATAATCACATATAAATATGGATTTTATTTTATCTAAAATATCGAATGCATAGTTGCTTAGTTAATTAAATGTAAATATATGTATCTAACAATCAATGTATCTCTAACGTGTAGTATTATCTTTAACAATATAATATACCTTTAATATATTCGTCACTCTTTTACGGTCCACAGACTATGACATCATCACTTTACATAAACGAATACATTTCTAAATTATCATATTATATCATAAAGTATTTATTTGTTTTCTCGTCTGGTTGGGTTTGGGGATAAATAATAAACACATAAATATATATTGCATCTATAAAATAAATATTATGAATAAAAATAAATATACAGGTATAAATATTATATATAATACATAAATAAATAGGACCCACCAGACGGAAGCCCTCGGCAGGGGAGACCAAACGGCCGAGGGTTAGGGTGAGAGGGAGAGAAACCGGCGGACGATGCGGGCGGTATCGAGGAGCACCGCTTTCTGCATTAGAGCTTGGGGCGATCCGTCCCGGAGTCCCAGTCGCCTCAGATGTTTGGAGAGGCTGACTGGGATTAACCCATTCGCAGACACGACTATTGGGATAATTTCGGTCGGCACACCACCCCACATGTCGGTCACCTCGTGAGCCAGGTCCAGATACTTCGTTATTATTATTATTACTTATTATTATTATTCTAAAACTTAGAAAAGTTATTTGTTTTTTAGCAACTTTAAAAAAAACACCCAAGTGCGAGTCGGACTTATGCACGAAGGGTTTTATTATTATCTTTAATAACGGTAAAAAAATCATGTCTCTTGTATGGGAGCTCCATTAAATATTTTTTATTTTATTCTGTATTTTAGTACTTGTTGTTATAGCGGTCAAATACATCATCTGTGAAAATTTCAACTGTCTTACTAACACGATTCATGATAATTATACATCCTGGAGACAGACGGAAAGACAGACAGACGGCGTAGTCTTAGTAATACGGTTCCATTTTACCCTTTGGGTTCGGAATCCTTGATGATGGCTTTTCTGCGGATTCCGCTTTCCTTTTGTTTATCTTTCGGTATCGTAACTTACGCGATCAGTTGAGATGACGCTCGTTTTGATTTCATTCACAATGACTACATCCATTACATTGATTGCATAACCGCTATAGTAGTTATCTCGCTGACATCACCGTCTTTGATTCAACGTGCCGAAAGAGTGAATCGAGTTTCAGATGCGGCACTGTTTGCGTACATTTTCAACACATTTGACACTTAAAATATACATAGGAGAGGGATGAATGTTTACAGGAGGTTGTATTTAAAAGAAGAAAAAACATAGGTCTCATGGAAAGTGCCGACAGAGGTAAACATAAAAAATATCATTATTAAAACGCAAAGGCAAACATAAAAAATATCATTATTAAAATATTTTTAATTCTACATATTTTATAGGCACTACGAACGATAGTAACAGTATACCGTACCCATAATTACAAATATATTCCTTTTTAAAAATAGCTCATGGAAAGCATTCAATGACGATGACGCGATTTCCATGACTTTTCGTCAATCAAAAAGTGCTCAACGAACGCTAATCACTCCCCATTACTTTTATCTCTGTTATTATTTCACTTCTCACACTAGCCAGCTGACGACTGGTCGAACACTACATAGTATAAAACAAAGTCGTCCCACTGTCCGTCTGTCCCTATGTATGCTTATCTTTAAAACTTCACAATGAACCTCGATGCGGTTTTTTTACTAGATAGAGTGTTTCAAGAGGAAGGTTTATATGTACAAAAGGAAGCAAGCGAGCAAGCGAGACAACTGATGGTAAGCGATCACCTCCGCCCATGGATTTGCAACATCGGCTGAGTCGCAATTGCGTTGCCGGCCTTTAAGGTAGAAGTAGGCTCTCTTCTACATTGCACCCGTGCGAAGCCGGGGCGGGTCGCTAGCTGAATGATATACGGACAGCACGATTGCGTACGATTTCGTAATCAGATAGTACTCACGCGTGGTATAGATATCGGATCGTTCGAATTAGAACCGATTACGGTGCACAATTAACGTTTCGGACAATCATCATTCGATTAGTGCGCTATTGGAATAGCAAATGTGAATTTAAGATTAATACTGCGTTAGAACTGGATTAATTAATTTCAGTTCATTTAAATGGGAATTGAATTACAGTTCCATATACACAAACTCTCAACCCTTAAATCTAGTGTTTGTTTTTATGTGTGAAAGTGTCAAACGTGCCAGCGGTTCGCCTGTTAATATAGCAACACAATTGTAAATCATTTCTTAGTTCTAGAACTAAAACATTAATAATAGTGTTGGGTCTAGACCCACACTGAATATGAATAACAGTCTTGATATTCTTTTAGTTAGTTACTTAATTAGCTTAGTAGTAGTAGGCCTTCGTGGTCTCTTTCAACACTAGTGAGTATTGCTCGATTAATTATTATACTACTGTGGTGGGGCCACGCAGCCACGTCCTCACAGAAGACCGGCTTGAAGTAGAAGTGTTACACTTCTGCGTTTCGTCTGGCGAGTGAGGTAGCCGGGGCTCACTTTATTAAAAGGTGGCAACGCATCTGCAACCCTACGGGTGTTGCAAATGTCATGGGCGGCAGTTATAACGTAAGACCAGCTCCTTTGCCATTCTCTCACATAAAAAAAATACTTATTCAATTGGATCAATACAAGAGGCACAAAATAAATGTAGGTAAGCATGGTTGCTATATAATTATTAACTTCACGTCATTTTCAAATTTAAAATGACACTGTTGTCCTTCCGAACGCCTTGTTTGTTTCTGTAACATTTACTCTCCACCGAGTATGCTCTAGGAAGCCAATTCACTTTATGAAATTGAATCGCCCTCCTCATATTCCCGCGAGCCATTAAAGAAAATACTGAGCGGAGAGGCACTTTATCAATAGTGGAAACTCGCGAAAGTCCCACTAGCGACCCATGTGCAAACGCTTCAAACTGCCATCCAGTGTAATAAGTTTAAAATGTTACATTCGTGTTGGCCCAACCTGTTCCTACGTTACTACTGTGACGGTTCAATTTGTGCGAGACAGTTGAATTTGTAGTGATAAATAAAGTACGTAAGAACATCTAGTGTTTTCTACGTACCGTTCTACATAATAAAACATACGATAAATTATAGATTGAAATATTATTGCTCGAATATTTTTTTTAAATTAGCGTGGTTTTTTATCTATTACCGTTATTTATTTATTTTGATTTCTTAATATTTTTAAAGCGTCAGACATTGTTCCGCCATTACCATTAGATGGCGTTCTATTAGTTCAGTGTACGGTATGTATGTGCAAATGTATTCAATTCAATTACTCGTACTTTACAACCAAGTGAACGATGCCGTCACTATCACGCACACCACCGCTTCAGTTTACACTGGAATCGATTCCGCATAAAGCCTTCGTTACACTACACCAGGCGAGTGGACGTGTACGTTCGTTTATCCTGCCTCTCGAACGTGCTCCGTAAACAAGATCGCGCGAACAGCGCTTTGTGATGCTGTGAACGTGACACATAAGCATGCGCGAGATGAAAGCACATTCTTCACGAGCACTGTTGGGTTTTGTTCGCTATACACTTCACATTGTGTGTTACGCTTTAGTGGTCGATCATCCTATGATGACGCTGTGTCGTAGAACGTATTGTAATTTGTTGTTTGAATGTTTTTTTTTCTTGGTTGGACACATGTGGATTAAATTTTTTGTAGAAAAAGTACGAAAAGATTGTCACCGCTGTGGGAATCGAACCCACGTCTTCGGCATTCGCGGCCTGACGCTCTAGCCACTGAGCCAAATGGCTGATTGCCACACCGATGAAAATCTTAACGTCTTTTATCTACATTGTTTTTGAGCATTTGAAGCAATGCTTGGCGCATCCATTGTTAAATGATCATCATTATTTACAGTATTAAATACATATTTTTTCTATTAACATATAATTCGAGGGTAGTTTTCAGTTTGTTGTATCTTGCGATCTGCTGTTCATGTACATGGAGACCGCTTTCACCCCCTCCAAGTTCGCATGCTTTGCCAATTCCCCGGGGATAAGCAGTTTTATTGCCGACTGTGTCTCCCTGCTGCTCAATGTGGTCTTCTTCGAGTGCGACACCAGCCTGGCCGCCTCTTCGGCTATCTTCTCCAACATGTCATTCACAAAATTCTTCATTATCAGTATCGATTTTCTCGACATGCCCAGGTTGTCTTTTGTTACGCTCCGCAGCAGCTTGTACAGGTAAATGGAGAAGCTGTGGTAATTTCTCTTCTTCATCTTCTTGCTCTTCGATATAGGTTTCTCCAGCGGCTTCTCCATCGACTTAAGCGCTTTCTTTGGCGTTGTTATATCCTTTCCAGCATACAAACAATTTCGAATATCGTTTTACAACGATAATTCGAATGAGAGATGTCGCCATTGCTTCTTAGAAATTTAAATTAATCTCTGCACTTAAAATTGAATACTAACATTTTTTTGTAGAAAAAGTACGAAAAGATTGTCGCCGCTGTGGGAATCGAACCCAAATCTTCGGCATTCGTGGCGACAATGGATTTAGCATTAACATCTTTATTCATTATAGAAGCATTACACTGACTTATTGATTGTCAAAATACTACTACGGAATTTTTTTCCGTATTTCTTTCCGCAACTGACCTGAGAACAACCAGCGAATGGAACTCAGTGGGATAGTTTTTACCATTTTACAAAAAAAATCTTTACTTATAATTATAATAAAGACCATTTTAAGCATAAAAAAAAATCGACCGTTCCAAGGTCAATTTATTTCCAGAGTGTGGTATCATTTAAGTAGTCACTAATATGATAATAACCTTTATTAATTTAATAATTAAACAATATTTTTTTAATTAATTTAGCTAATGATCATTTTAAACGGTTTCTGGTATTTTGTTGTAAAAACACATTGTCCCATTATGGACTTACCTATTCTATGCAGTCTGGTTGTAACGTAAACAAATCTTAGAAATATGTAATTTGATGCCTGATCATATCTTCCAGTATAGAGTATAGTCACAAGGTACGTTATTATAAAATTCAAAATCTAGGCCGGCGATCTTCGATATTTATCCTAACCGAAAGACAGAGGCGTCGCTTTGAAGGAGAGTATTTGGGATACTGTTCTTCTCTAGACTGGTCTAAATTAGCGAATTCGTGGTAGGTTTTGACGTTAAGAGTTCAAAATAAAAATATTGAACAAGAAAATTTAGATTTCGACTTTGAAATTTGTAACTGTATCAAATACTCAATAGATGGTCTTATTTATCGAAACCGAGAAGCTTTCAGTATGAGCCGAGTACAGCGGGGGCACTTTGTACCAACGTCGGTGCAAATTAACAGTTGGAGTTACGGAGCTCGTGCAATGAATTTTCACGGTGGAATAAAATGGTGCGATATTGAGTGAGGGCTGAAGCAATTTATCAAAGCCGGAATGTTGAGAGCGCGGGAGTGTGCTACGGCTGTATTGCCGTCAACGCTTGTCTCTGGCATTCAATAAACTCGAAACCCGGCGCCTTCTTGAAATATCTGTTGCCGATTCCATTTTTCGGGTTCCGATCCCAACGGGATTCTATTACTAAGACTCCGCTGTCTGTCTGTCCGTCTGTCATAAGGCTGTATTTCACGAACCGTGATAGTTTGACAGTTGAAATTTTCACAGGTTATGTATTTCTGTTGCCGCTATAACAAGAAATAAAAAAATATATTAAATTGGGGCTCGCATACAACAGAGATGATTTTTTTGCCGTTTTTATAGATTCGTGCGCAAGTTTGACTCGCACTTGGCCGGTTGTGAGTATTTCGCACCAAAAATGTTAAGTAAGGCGCTTTATGTCTGTGTAGTTTAGATGTTATTAAGGACAAAATAAATAAAAAAAGTAAGAACAAGATTTAAATAAATAGAATATCTTTTTATAAATGCTTTTTTTTGTATCTGAATCAAGTTCTTTTGCCTTCTCATCTCAAAAGAAATCTTTCATTACACTGGATACTAGTTATGAAACTAAAATTCTGATCACGTAAGCACGTTTTCACTTTTATTATCTTCAACTAAATGTGTTTTTTTATATTGATATATTGTATTTAAGCATGCTTAATTTCCTCAATAAAAGAATCGTTTTGAATTTCAAAACGGAACCTTTCGTCGGAAACGTTTTTTCATGTCTCGTAATAGTTCTAACTTTCATCGGAACGTTGCTAAAATACCAGTTAAACGATCGTTAAAATTGGAACGCGCGTTTCGGCCCGCAAAGCCATTTATCTTGCTAAAGGATAAAATCAAAGATAAATTACAAGGAGCTACATTGGTCCCTCATGCGAGGGTCGGAACTTACGAATTGATGTGTGACCTTAGCGCTTTGTGATTTTGACGAGACGGCATCCGTCAAGTTGATCGAAATCGTTAGGAACCATACCAAATCCAAAATACGAATCAAAAGATAGCCGATGAACGTTTGTTCAGGTATAGATGTCAACGGAAAAAAGTCAGTTAGCAAGTCTACAAAATTTCTAATTAAGGGAGACAGCAAATTTGGACCTAACATAAAAGGAAAGTATTCGAGACCATTTGGTATCTGGGTATTTATCTGTGCTTCGGAAAAACAATGTGTTTTGGTATATTCACGGAAATTTTGTTAAAATTCGAAGATTTATATTAGAAATACACAGCCGAAAGGATACCGAGCGGCCATGTGGTTGAAGTCACAGAGCAACTGTACATATTTCCTTGCTTCCAAAAATGTCTTCAGTGGTATCAGCGTATCAAACAATTATATACATTGAAAAGATCGGCCCTGGATTTGAACGGTTAGTATTTATTATCAAAAAATCAGTTGATCTGATCGCTACCAAACGTCACAGAACGCTGGGCTAACCGCATAAACTTGGTTGGCAGAAGTTGTAAGAATCGAGTAGAAATAAAGAAAAATTATACAGAACATTTATCAGAATAAATAAAAATGAACCAATTAATAACGTAAAAAATAATAAATACAATACAACTTTTGGCGACGTCATCATCACTTGACGTGACATCATCACTTTTTGTAAGTAAGTATAGCCATCTAGTTTATTGTGAAAACCATTTTTAGTACTTCCACCAATCCGTTACACGAGTTCGCTCGTCGCGAATCAATTACTAAGGGAAATGAAAATTCCAGTTCGACCAACGACGAATTCGTTGTTCTCAATATGCTAGCATCCTCAAGTTTCTGGTAAACATGTACGGAGTACATTGTTTCGACTGCCGAGCGGTAAATTTAATACATTTTAAATTCGCCGAGACTCCGCGTCGAGTCGCCCGTCAAGCAAATAGAGCCGGGATTACTTTTGATTTTGCGTTTCGGGAACTAGGCGGCGGTGTCTAAATTGAATTTACGAATAATGTTGACTGTTTAAAATATGCAGTGTGCAGTCTCGGTGTGTAAAAAAAATCATTTTCAACCGACTTGAAAACAGGAGTGTGGGCGAGGTAGGTCGCTGGTGTCGTCAGGTGGCAAATCAGAAAGCAGAAATTCGGTGAGCGCGTATACATCCGCGAGGAGAGTGACATATGAGCGTTCCCGTATGATGTCTAAGTGCAACTGACTAGGCTCGCGTCAACGGTCAAGTTCAACGGCTGTGCAACAAAGTACAGCTACCTTCCACTTATTTTTAAAATATAATAAACCCTAAGCGCGCGAAATACAAATCACCGTCCTCGTATGTATACGCCATTTTATTAATTTAAATTCAAGAACAAATACATAAAGGTGCCAAAAGGTAAGTAGTTAACTTAAAGGTAAGTAATTATATATGACAATAGTAATTTTGATGCTAAATAAAATCAAATGTTTACACAAACTAATTATAATTATTTTATATTCCAGGTGAAGCAGCGTGGCCGTCATCAACAAGGAGGATGCTCTCAATTCGATTGTATTTTTTTGTTTTTTTCTTTATGTTTGATTTTGATAACTCTTTATTTATTTGAAAGCTGGTGCTTCCCACGTGGCCCCATATTAACTTCATTGGTATTGGATTTTGGGCTCCGGAGATACTTAGGGAACTCCTGAAAATCAATTATAAAATGGAAACAGAGCGAGATGTTTGAAGTCGGTTTTGCTTTTCGTTGATAAAAATGGACTTGTTAGCCAACATAGTCATCGCAACCAATGATGTCTTAATATAGATGACACATGTCCATTCTGCGTGGCGTTTAAAAATTGTTCCTCTTTACATTGTGATATCACAAGTGAATGTGACAAATGAATGATGTAGAACGTATAATACGAAAAGAGAGAGCAGTCTATAATCTTGCAATCTAAAAAGTAAAAAAGAAAAGTAAAGTAACAGCCTATACATGTCCCACTGCTGGGCAAAGGCCTCCTCTATAGAGAGGGTATCAGGGCATAGTCCACCACGCGGCCCCACTGCGGGTTGGCGGACTTCACATATCTTCGAAATATATTTTTTTTGTTATTATTTCGAAAATATGCAGGTTTCCTCACGATGTTTTCCTTCACCGCGGAGCACGTGATAAGTCAGCACTTAAAGTTAAAAACTTCATTGGTGCCGGCACCGGGGATCGAACTCAGGTTGCTCGAGTATATTGAATTAAAGGCGAGCGCCCGGACACTGAGCTATCACGGCTACGAATCGAATCTGAGGCACTCGAATTACGCTAATTACACCAATTAGCGTAATTCGAGTGCCTCAGTTTCGGTGCGCCCGTGTCATATCTACCTTGTATCTTTATATATATAAGTTTCGATGCGCTAATGTCATATCTAACTCATATTTGTATATAATATGATTGATCGCAACTAGTCGTAGGTAAAAGTCCTCAATAATAATGATAATCTGGATAAGTATCAATAGTTTGCTTGCTATAAAGATAAAGCATTTTTCTAACAGTGGATTGTAAAAGAGTGGCGAATGTAGGGTGGACCACTTAATTCATGGGTTTCAAAGCTGAGGAAAGATTTCACAAGTCAGCGGCTAAAATTGTAAGAGTCTCAGAGCCACGAAACGGAAAAAAAGTGCAGAAGTGTGCGCCCGGCGAAGTGGGCCCCGCTAATTGGCACCGATGTGCGTTTAACAAGCAGAACAACCCATCCGCAATATAACCTACTTTTTCTTTATTATTGCGTAAAATTAAATAAACAAAACTAGCGGACCGAACAGACGTTGTCCTGTACAAACGACTTAAATTCAGAGATACAAGGTAGATATGACACGGGCGCACCGAAACAGATACACTCAAATTACGCCAATTAGTGTAATTAGATTGCAACACTAAAATACTGCTATCTCTTTCCATATGATTTGTCACAATTGAACGATTTTTAAACACGGCGAAGTATGGACATGCGTCATGTTTATTAAAACATCATTGATTACGTAACATAAAAGTTAAGTCGCATACTTAATATAACCATGCATCGGGCAGGGAGAAAACTTGCGTTTAATTTGATTTAAAATAATCCCCTCCTTAAACAAAGTGGGTTTGGCAAAGTGATATCTGAATATATCCACATCAAGGCTGATTTGTTAAGATTATGGTATTAACTGGAATCACAATCAGAATATATTTATTTGTTCTATAGGTCTAGGATGCGAATTTGTGCGCAATAGTAATTTGAGCCGCAATGTAGCCGGGCGTTCAATACATCGAACTCTGAATTGTTGTTACCTGAATTACTTCATAGCCTTTCAGAGAATGATTACATTCTATAAAGTATCCGATTACTTGTATTTCTTGTGAAAAATGCACGAGAATTCTTTTTTTTTTAATGGAAAGGTTGACAAGCGATCAACTGATGTTATATATGATGTCCTTGGATATGAACAATATTATGGGTAATATTTCAGACCGTTAACTATGTGCGGTGTGTGGTTAAACAACCATTAAAAAGACAAAGGTTTTAAAATCAGGAGTTTGAAGAGCATTGCCCGTGATACACTCCTCAAACTCTAGAATAGAACTGTTGATGATTTAAAAAGTGAAGTAACAGCCTATAAAAGGTCTCCTGTGTAAAGAGGGCATCAGGACATAGTCCACCACGCGACCTCACTGCGGTATGGCGGACTTCACATATTTTCGAAATACTTTTTTTGTTATTATTTCGAAAAATATGCAGGTTTCCTCACAATGTTTTCCTTAACTGCCGAGCACGTGATAAGTCAGCACTTAAAATTGAAAATTTCATTGATGCCGGCACCAGGGATTGAACTCAGGTTGCTCGAGTAAATTGCATCAAAGACAAGCCCCCGGATAGTTTAGTAGTTTATGATTTATTTTATTGTAAAAAATGGCTACCTCAAAAGCTTATACCTTTGTTTTAACGTTTCTGGTTCGAGTTTCATTGTAGACATCGATAGCATTATTTCATATTCAACGTATTCCCTCGTCAGACCTTTTGTGAAAATTAAAACGAATCATGTCAATAACTTATATCGCCATGAAACCCTAGAGACTATGTAGCAATTAGAGGGGCTTATAAATTATTCTGAAATTATTTATGATTTTTTTTTGCGCTCAGTGAACAACGAAGAAATTTAAATATTGATTAGAAATTTCTGATGATTTACATTTTCATAAATAAATTGTACCATGAATGAAATGTTTATGCTGAACTAGATATATATATAATTGGGCTCCGGCCACCTCAGTTATCAGACGAAACGCGAAAGTATTATACTTCCACTTTACGCCGGTCTTCTGTGAGGTCGTGGTACTTACCCGGACGAGCCTGCCCATTCGTGCAACAGCCGAGGCTGCTGCGTGGCCCTACCACCGTCGAACCTAGTGAGTGAGGTGGGCTGGGCCCAATTATTTTAAGGGCTGGCACCGCATCAGCAACCACACAGGTGTCCTAGTCCAAGAACGGTGAACATGCTCTCTTGCCACCCTTTATATAAACATCTCAAATACATCAGACGTCTCCTGGATTCGTAGAGACATTGAGAAGTTTTATAGCGCCAACAATTCCCCGGCGTTATTTCAAATTACCTTTGCACCGTGTGCGGGGCACGGTTCGCGCGCGTAATTGTTCCCCACGTGTGAGAAATACCTGGCCTTAATTTCGGCGCATAGCTGGAATTCGGCAATTATATTCATGCCCACAGTGGCTTGTGTTAAGTTATTGCAAGGTTAATTCGGTTTCACGGCTGATTCAGTGCCTACGAGTGTGTTGTTATTTTTGCTTTTAGTGCCACATTCGTTATGTTGAATGAGAGTTGTTGCGCTTGTGAACTTTAATTTTAAGGACATGTAGAATATAGTTTTGAATTTAGTACTGAATATACTTTTTGCTGACTAGCTCAATCTCGGGATTTTTTTGTTAGTCTTATAACAGATTTAAGTTAAAGTGTGATTGGCATACAGTCATTACAAATTGTTATACTTTTAACAATAAGATATCGAAATATATACACGACAATTAAGCTAGATTTCTTCTTTTAAATCTTATTTTTTTTTGGAATCCGTCGAGCAATTTCGAAGCCTATATTAGACAAACTTTCAGACAGACAAAAATTTTATAAAGGGTCAATTATCATTAGGCATCGCATACATATTGACGTTTGTTTTATAATCACTGGCAGTTACTTCAATTGTATTGTTGAAAGAGATTAATTTCGATCGTTTCTTCCGATTTATACGCAATCTTAGTATCGTCAATGCACGCAATTTACAATAGTTTATATAATTTTGATTTTCGACCTTATGCATCAACCTCCAGAACTGCATAATAGTGTTGACTGCACGAAGTCTGTAAGGTGACAGACGGTAAGATGGTTGTTTAAGCAATGATTATTGCAAGTAAGAAATGGAAGACTGCACTGCGACATTGGTGCTTGGGACTGTGTGCAGATATGTATAAAGCATATTTTATTATATTTTTAAATACTAAGCATTAGTGATTTTGTGCCTTCTTTATGACAGCACAACGTATAGACGAAGCACTTTACTGATATTTGGAATACATGAAGCTAAAGTGGCCGCGGTAAGGCAGGATTTTTATAAGCAAAAATAAGCGTCTCCCTGGTAAAGGCCGCGGGAGAAAGCTTCTAGAATAATAAAGGCGCCCCGTCCATTAAGTCTGTAAGTAAACTATGGCTAGGGCATCGACTTTTGCTCGGATATCTTGGCAGGTAAGATGGCCGCTATTGCAGAGGGTCTGTGACGCAAGGAATGTTGATCAGTAAGCTAAGGCGGATGCCAGTCGAGTTTTTTGCTGGGCCGAACGTTGCCCCTTTGTGTTTTAATATAACACTAGCGGACCCAACAGACTTTGTCCTGTACACAAGACTTAAATCCGACAACAATGTATAAAGAAAAAAAAAAGCGTAGTGGACTGAATTGTGACTCTAAACCATTCTCAAATCCACCTGGAGACTTACAAAAAAATTCATTCAAATCATCAGTGACATACACATGTACAGAAGAATTATATATATAAAGATATATGTTGTAAAGATTGTAAAAGGTTAAAAGTGAATGGTGCATGAGTGTTGTTTTGTGTTGGTTAAGTTTTATTTATTGTTTAATTTTTCTTTGTTTATATTAATTGTTATCAGGACACATAGAAGTGACGAGACCTCACAGTTTTACTCAAATTAATTGATCCTATAAGTATATCAATCTTATATATAAAGTCGCAATGAAATTAACTTTCAACGCAGTTACTTTCCAAGCAGATCTGATTTGCGAACTAGTCATTCTTGATATTCATAAAAGCTTAAACCGCATTCTTAACCTAAACTCTCGTTAATTAAAGCGTTTTCAGTGTGAGCTAAGTAATTGGTACTAAGCTCGTAAAACAGGTCGGTATAATTTCGAGTCCCTGTCGTGTTTTAAACCTGCTAAGAATTCAGACGGAAGTCTGCACGGCAGCGATACCAGCGGCGGCGGGCGAATGGTGAATTATGACGCGGAAGCAATTTTCCCTCCCGAGCGATAGGTGCAAGGTGGGAGGGACTTTAATAAACTTAATAACTGCAAATTACTTAGACTCTGATAACTGGAAATAAGTTAAGGTCTTACCTATGATGTATTTTGAAATTATTGTAGGTATTCACTTAATCAGTTTACTTTTTTATTTTATTCTTGTTTTTTTTTCCGACCTTGTTTACTTTTTTTTACCTTATCACACCCACGTGGGGTCGGAAAATAACAATAATCAATTTGTTACTTATATTGGTTAGGTTTTTACGACCGAACTGCCTAATGTCCTTTGGAAGCTACCCCGAGGTCCTGAACAATAATCTATGGAAGACACAAGTTGTGCCACGTCGGAATCAAACCCACGAAACCCGAAGCCGATGCCTAGCTTAGCAACGGCGGCACCAAGTCGAAACTTCTCATGTAACAAGTAGAATATAACCTAAAAAACTAAAAAACCCTACTGAGTTTCTGTTACTTTTTCTTATATACCCAGTGTCACTCTCACAGTAAATACGAATCTAGCGACACCTCTCAGGCTAAAATCCATCAAGCCGCTCAGGCTGCAGAGCGTATCCAATATTTATACATACATAAATACTCTCGAAAACATAACCCTCCTTCTGGCGCAGTCGGGTAAAAAAGCCGACGCGTAGCCAATAGTTTAGCAACGGCACCACTGAGTCGAAATTGCTCATATGAAAGTCAGCAACCTTTAGGACCGTGTCTTGTCAAGTATAAAGGTGCACTGGCTTGAACAAAATAAACTTTACAATTTATTGCGGCGATAAAATTACTACAGCACGGAGAAAATTCTGGAATCTGCTGAGCTTCTATTTCGTTCCTGAGAGCAATCAAAATTCCTCCTGTTGTGTTTGCTTCGTGAAAGTTAGTTTAATCCGCAGTACAAGCTCAAGACGGTGTTCTTTGTGCCTCCCGAAATGTTTCCGTCTTTGTGGAATGTGTTCATTGGTGTTAACTGAGGAATGAAACGAATACCAGACGGCGACGGAAGAAGAAAAGTAAACTACAACTTCCGTAGACTGAATAATTGGACGCTCAAGGTGGTCGTTAAATGCCCGCCTGTAACTGAAGGAGCAAACTTATTATTTTATAGAGTTAAGAAAGAAACGTTATAGAGAATGATAACTGTGGTAAATATTGAATGCTTGCAACAAACTTTCGTGAGCACCATAACCTGAATACGAGTAGGATGAATTTAAAGTTGATTACTTTTATTTACACAAATACTTTATATTGTTTGTAAATATACCGGTTCTAAAACTTAAACGCTTTCGGAAGATGAAACTCGGGTAGCTTCCACAATACCCTCTGTACAGAGAAGGTCTTTGTCCAGTAGTTGGACATATATAGACTGTTATTGTACTTTTTTGAAGCGATTTGAAATCGTGCTTGTTGTCAGTTAAAGGAGGTATTACCTACTTTAACTGACATCCTTAATACTATAAACGTGAAAGTATGTATGTATGGATATTTGTTACTCATTCACGCAAAAATTACCGAATTGATTTTATTGAAACTTTACAATAATATAGCTTATATATCAAAATTACACATAGGCTATAATTTATAAAGATATTGTGTGAAATGTCCAAATTAAAACGATAAGTGTCAAGTGGTTAAAAAGGAAAAAAAACTGCCATCTGCGAGTTATTCCGGTGTATAATAAAAACCCATTGCTCATTTCCTTCGGTGGTTAACATTTAGTTGTTCATAGCTTCAACTGAGATGTAATATCATTTCGCACCTATTAGACAACAAAGGGAAAATCATTTCAAAGCGAAAGAAAAAGCGATTCTCTAATAACGGCAACAATTGCAACTCTTGTCTTTGTAAAACCGGTCTCAATAAAGCTCATATCGGCTGGCCGTGGAGCATTCTCAAGAATCAATACAAGCGCAACAATGGGTGAGTCTATCCGTTGGAATGCTTCAGTACGGATCGGAGACTGGCGTTTACGTTTCGAAACGTAGCGTCCACTAAGTGAATTCCGGTCTAAACTTGTACTGAGATCACGTAGGTTTTTGTTAGCATAAAGACAAAACCGATTTAAAATATCACGCTCACGTACTTAAGTAATAAACGTATCAGAAAATTAATTCAACGTCCGTCAAAAAAGATCTTCTATTAATTTTTCAACCGACATCAAAAAAGGAGGTTCTCAATTCGACTGTATCTTTTTTATGTTTGTTACTTCAGAACTTTCCAATGAGTAAACCGATTTTGATGATACTGTTTTCGATTTTTTTTAATCTGTCTGATAGAGGACAAGGATGTTTGGAAATGACTCTTGCTATGCACTTGCAAGACCCCTGGCTGCTGCTGATTTTATACCCAAATAAGTGTGTATAATTGCATTAAAAAATATATATATAACAAAAAGAACAAGACCGCAGAGTTTCTTGCCGGTTCTTCTCTGTGCAGTTCTAGTTTAGTGAACCGGTGATAGATTTTTGTTGACGTTCAATAAGAGCTTAAGTTAGGCCTATATTGAATAAATATACTTTGACTTGACTTGACTTGAAAATTGAAAGCTGGTGCTTCCTACGTGGTTCCATATTAATTTCATTGGATCTTGGGCTCCTTGGGAGATACTCGGTGAACTCATGAAAATCAATTGCAGTATACAAGTTCTTTTTGTAAAGAAAAACAAAACCGAATTCAAATATCACTATTTATTCATTGTATAATAGATTATCTCTGGAGTGCATTTAAATATACAAGCATTAAAAAAATACAGTCGAATTGAGAACCTCCTCTCTTTCAAGTCGGTTGAAAATGAATACAGAGCGAGATATTTGAAGTCGGTTTTGTTTTTCGTTAGTAAAAATATTTTGTTAGTATAAATATTATGTAAATATTTTGCAATGGTAAAATTTAAAGCGGACCACCGGGAAAGTATACACTTTGTACCAAAAAAGAATTTTCCAAATAGGTTCAGGCGTCTTCGAGTATTCGGTGAACGTATACAACAGCGAAAAGAAGGTTTAAAATGGGGTTTAAATTGGCCCCATCTATCAAGCGGCAAAATTTTAACTTTAAAAAGTGGTCCGAATTGGTCACGAAATGGCCGAAAATAGTCAGTTATTTTTAGTAATTGGTCAATCACTTCTGCGTTTCGTCTGGTGACTGAGGTAGTCTAGCCCGGTTTATTATTAAAAGGCGGCCACGCATCTGCAGGGATACAGATGTTGTGTAGGTGGTGTGTACGGGTGTTGCAAATGTCAATGGGCGGCGGTTATCACTTAACACCGGTTGGACCACCAGCTCGCTTGTTACCTTCTAATAAAGGCATCCTAAAGGCCAACGGTGAACGATTTAGTAAAAAAAAACTTTAGAGCATACGCGGCCCGCATTTCGGCCCACAATGGGGCATCCCGCGCAAAGTGCGAGGCCGTTACGTTTAAATTACGATACTTTCTCGCGCGGAGATAGATTTATGCGAATATTAACGCGTAATGTAATTTTGCTTTTAGCCTTGCCTAATAACCGAACATAAACGTAATGCCATCACACGTATGGAGTCGTTAAGTTCGTGTCAAATATAATTACGCGGTAAGTACTCGTATGTTTGGGGCATTATTTCCAATGAATGGAAATAAACGGTGACGATAACATAGTGATATGTATAACGATGCTAGTGTCTTCAAACACTGAAAGCAGATTTATAGAATCGCTTCGAAAAACATCTTTTTATGTGAAAATTTGGCAGGCAAGTAGGTGGTTCGCCTGATATTAAGTGAATTCCGCCGTCCATGGGTATCCACAACGCCCGTAAGTTTGTAGATGCGTTGTTTACTTTCGATAAAGTGTGCCCGGTACCTCACTAACCACACGATACGCGAAAGTTTATTACTTCCACTTCACGCCGGTCTTTTGCGAAGCCGTGATACTTACGGACGTACCTGCCCATTCGTGCAACAGCAAACGCTGTGTTGCCCTACCTCAGTAAATATTACAATTATTATTTTTATATGTTGCACATCACAATTGTTTTCAAACGTTTGTTGACTATGCCCTGGTACCTTCTTCGCAAAGGAGGCCTTTGCCAGCAGTGGGACAATTATAGGCTGTTTACTTTTTTCTTTACAATATTTTTTCTGTGAGCCCAAATGCAGGGTACGTTATGACTCCCTCAAGATATTTTATTTTATTTATTTATTTATTTATTATTTATTGCAATTACCTTAAGCATTACAAAGGGCGAACTTAATGCCTTTTGGCATTCTCTCCCAGTCAACCCGGGGCGTGGTGAGAAATCGTGGTAGGTGCAATAATTATATTAATTATTTATATGTATTGAAAATATACAATATATACACATAAATATATACACATTTATATATATATATATATATATATATACATATATATATATAAGTAAACAGTAGTGGCAATGATAACATCAACATTCTATTTTATACTGAGTCATTCAAGTAAAAGTCACGGACCAAGCGTTTGAATGATGTCCTGTTAGGGGCCCTACGTATGTCATTAGGCAAGGAGTTCCAGAGCAGTGCAGCCTGAACAGTGAAGGAATTACTGACGAAACTGGTATTGTGAGAAGGGATAGCAATCTTAAGATTAGTTGAGGGACGGAGATCTCTTTCACTGTTCATCGAAAGGAATTTAACTTATCTTTAAGGTAACACGGAGAAGCTGGATCATTTAGAATCGAGAAAATGACAAACAGAATTCTAGAGTTACGACTTATTATATCTCTCGTGATAAGCGATAAACTTATATGATGCGGTTTAAGTAAGTTTATATAGGTACTTTAATACGTACGTACGACAAAGCAATTTATTATAGAAATACAATTAGGACTAATCCGTCCAAATTATATTTCTACTTATAATTTTTTACTTATTCTGTATTGTATTTTTTATTATGTATTTTAATGATATTATATGATTATTAAGGATCCTAGTACTATGTTTGGGATAGGAACCAGATCAGGACCAATGGAAATTTATATTTGTATTTGTACATTTTCAAGGAATACCCAGAAATGGTTGATGACGCCGTGGCGCAGTTGCCAAAGAATTGGCTTCGGCGTCCGTGGTCGTGGGTTCGATCCCCATACGGGAGACCTATTTGTGGGACCCACGGATAGCTGTTTCCCATCTGGGTGTTTGTCCGCGTGAAATTTATGTTTGTAAAACGTCCTTACACCACAGGATAATGTTATTCTAAAGTAAGGGCAACGTTTTAAAAAATAATAAGATATAAGAATTATATTGTTAAGGCTAACATTAACAGATTATCAAAATATAAATAGAATTGTGTAAAATCTAAATTACTGCTTTCACTTCTCTTTTTGATATGTAAAAGCGTGTAACTAACGTTTTAACTATTTGCAATATAGTTCATTAGTATGACTCTTTGACCCTGTAGTGAAGAATTCCTTGCAGCTCTTATGGCACATAAATGAATGCTAAGATTTCATTTTACAAGTTGAAGGTAAAAGCATTCCATTAACGAGACCTGCGTTAATATAAAGCAGTATAATAAAACTTCCACACAGCCGACTCAACTTCACCCTGGTGGCTATATTTCATAACTGACGGGATCTGCTTAGCCCCGCACGAGTCCCGTGGGTGTGCTAACGTAGTAAGCTTGGATCGTTTTTAGGTTCTGCGCAGTCTATAATGGATTCACCGTTGCAAAAGACATAAATTAGTCATATATTTCGGTGTACGAGGCTGGGGCAAGGTCAGGAGTGTTGCATGGTAGAGCTGCTCTGTGTGTTCTGCTGTTTTATGAACGAATTCTACATAAAAGAGATACAGATCACAGTCCACCAGCTACCAGTCCGCCAGCGGTATTTCTGGACTGATAATACTTCATCATCATCATCATCATTTCAGCCTGTAGGCGTCCACTGCTGAACATAGGCCTCCTCTAGGGATTTCCACTTCGATCTGTTTGAAGCGGCCTGCATCCAGCGAAGTCCCGCGACTTTGGACAGGTCGTCAGTCCATCTCGCGGGTGGCCGCCCCACACTGCGTTTTCCAACATGCTAATAATACTTAGGGACCTTCAATAAGAGAGCGTACACCTTCCACAAAGGCCGGATTGCATGTGTCCATGGGCGGCAGTGAACGCTTACTAGTTGGTCAGCCTGCTCGTTTGCCTCCTTTTTTATAGAAAAAAGGTCAGCGTCTGGATTCACAGTCGATATCAAGTCTGCCACTTGATCAATTTGGACGTAAAATTAAAAGTAAACTTATGGTTCAATCATATTGCGATGCCGCCAATGTGTGGTGGTAATACTGTTGATACTCACGTAGGCTAAATTACTATTGTACATGTCCCATGTTATATTGTAAACTGATATTTATTTTTGTTTACTGATGTTCTTGGAAAAGAGCAACTGTTAAGTTTCTTGACAGTCTCTTCTCAACAGAAACGGCGGTGGTTCGTCCGTGGACGTTTCATAAGAACTCGCAAGCATCTTTTTGAATAAAGATATTTTGAATTTCAATTTATTTTGATAATAATTTTCGCCCGTTGTTTTGGAGTTAGCAGACAATCATACAGGCGACAATTGCGAACGTTCTAAGACGGCGATATCACCTGGTGAACAGTTGGCTCGTTCATGTGTCAGTAATTAAATAAATAAAATGATATTCTATATTATTATTATGATATATATAAATAAATAAAATGATATTCTACTTTACAGCGGTGCTAGCACAAACATAAATCAAAGCTGCAGTCGCAGTAAGCCGTAAAGTTGCACAACGCCATTGCTTCCATCGTCCAATTATTTAACGGCAAACACAAACATGAAAGACATCGTACCCGGCTTGGAACAAAGCGTGGCTCGGTGGGCGAGTTGAAACTTTCTGTCACAACTTGCTTTCTCAGAGTATTGAGTGAAATGACAATACAGGGTACAGATTCTGTGCAAGTTGAGTTTCTTTATGCCCGTTTGTTTACAGTTGCATTTGTATACGCATTTATTTCTTAAATTTGTGTGTATTAGACGGAAAACCTTAATTTATAGCGCAGTGTTGGCACCAATGAATATTTTGTGTTCGGCACTATTATTTTATGTAAAGTAGTAAGATATTATTCGTTCTGCACTTTATATTAATAAAACAAAGGGAAGTTTACATGTTGAGTTAAGACATCATTAAATTTTATTCCTTGAAAATATCATCCATTTTGTTTCCGTATCGTTTGCGAATATCAGTTGCACCTGGCGCTTCTAAGTAAAGAAACAAAAACTTCGAAACAGAATCGGATCTTTCAAGTGGTCCTCCAAGCACGTTTTATTAATATTTCACTACGTATTTTTACACAACATTATCTAATCCAAAACTAAGCAATGTTCGTACTATGAATATTTGGTAACTAATAAACCTACTTAAACATACAATATAGATATATAAACACTTAGTCACTAGAAAAACAGTTTTTTCATCATACAATATTTTTCTAGTAGTGGGCATTGAACAGATACCCTCTGGTGCAGGATACAGGGTCACTATCTATTACGCCAATTGGGTTGTCAAAATTCCATGTAGTCAATTCAAGAGAACACAGCCTCTCCGGATCATGTCACGGCTGCATAAGATGACCTTAAAAGGTCTCTCTCTAGGCATATTCGTGACTCTTTTTGGGATGTACAGGACATATGTAATGTGACAAGCCCATTTTTATTAACGAAAAACAAAACCGACTTCAAATATCTGGCTCTGTATTCATTTTATAATACATTTTTAGTTTCAAAGGAGCCCAAGATCCAATACCAATGAAATTAATATGCGGCCACATGGGAAGCACCAGTTTTCAAATAAAAAAAAAAAAAAAGAAGCATTAAAATCGGTCCACCCAGACGAAAGTTCAGTGGTAACAAACATAAAAAAATACAGTCGAATTGAGAGCCTCCTCCTTTTTTGAAGTCGGCTAAAAATGTACAGCGAATGCAATTAAGTGGAACGCATTGTACACATTTCGGTTGCCGCGGACAGTCCAATTGTGTACAGTCGTGAACAACGGTTGTTTATTGCCAATGAATTTACATTAAAAGCTACGTACAAACGAACGCTCCCGCCACAGCCGCAGCGGTGAGCGGGTTCCGATGAATTTGCATCATGCGGTGGAATGTACATTTTGAAGCGGTCATAAAAAATGTGTATCGTGTTTAGTGCTGCCTGAAGTTTTAGTGGAGAGGCCACGCAACAGTCTTCGCTGTTGCATGCATGGATGGGCGGACTCGTCCAGGGAAGACCGGCGTGGGGTGGAATTAAAGTCGCGTTTCGTTTGGTCAGTGAGGGAAGTGTGGCAGACATTTTTAAAGGTTGTGAAGGCATCAGAAAGCCATCGGCGGTTGTAGATGTCCATGGGCGGCGGTATCTTTTCACATAAAGAAAATAGTTGGTGATAAAGAAACATGGGAATTATTAAAAATCCTCAAAGTGATTTGTAAGGAAACCGTAGCTTTTCAATAAAGTAAAGTAAAGTAACAGCCTATACATGTCCCACTACTGGGCAAAGGCCTCCTCTATACAGAGGGTATCTGGGCATAGTCCACCACGCGGCCCACTGCGGATTGGCGGACTTCACATATTTTTGAAATATATTTTTTTTGTTATTATTTTGAAAATATGCAGGTTTCATCACGATGTTTTCCTTCACCGCGGAGCACGTGATAAGTCAGCACTTAAAGTTGAAAACTTCATTGGTGCCGGCACCGGGATCGAACTCAGGTTGCTCGAGTATATTGAACTAAAGGCGAGCGCCCGGACACTGAGCTATCACGGCTCAGCTTTTCAATATGGCTTCGGAATAGTGAAACGTATAATATTTATGAAACCGAGGACCCTGAGGGCCGTATATCAGCTGACCGGGTCTACTTAGCGCAGCGCGAGGCTCGGGGGCGCGATAACCGTCCCCAGTTAGGCCCTAAGTGGGTCTCCACTGGGCTACTGTACCTATCGGACTCGGCATCCGTGAACATACCCTTTCGATTTAAATAATGTATTCCGCTCGGCCCTCCGTGGATTGTGTTTGCAATAAAAGATAGGTGCGAGAGGAGCGCTGGAATAATTCGACTTGTATGTAGAGCGTGTCGAGCTCAGGGCGGAGAGTCTGAAAAATGTATTGTTAAACTACATACATGTCATGATGTTAAATTACATGGATCGAAGACAAAATTGTTAAATTAATTTGTTTGTCCTAATTTACATAACAACGTATATGAAAAAGGTCCAAGGAGCAATTAACAAAAAAGTAAAGTAACGGGCCTATAATACGGGCCTGCTCGAGTATATTGAATTAAAGGCCTGGACACTGAGCTATCAAGGAACAAGTATTTTCAGATAAAAGGATTCTGGTCTCTTATGTGATATCTCTTCTTATTTTCTAATCAAACATCACAAGTACACAGAATTCATTCTTTAAGTACATTAATTATTTGGGAAAAGAAAATCAATCAACATATATATATATATATATACACACGCCACCTTTTGGGCACCCTTTCATTTGGCATTAGAAAGAAAGAAAGAAAGAAAACGTATATTAACAAGCATAGTGAAATCAATTAGGACTCCACCCAACACTATCAATTATCTGGCTTCCCATAATATACATAATTTTATTTACATTTTCCTATCTATTAAAACTCCTATGAACAGTGCGATGTTGCCGCTGTGTTTTCTGTATTAAGATATAATAAGTTGGTGGATAATTACTATATATCTAAAGAACGCATGCTAGAGTAAATGTGAAGTTTATGGTTAAGAAAAATAAAATATGAGTTCAAATGTCATTTATTACGATAGCATTAATTAATACGTTACATGGGTCAAATTATATAAAAATATTAATGTGTAATTTTTAAAATAAAATTATAATGTTATATTTCAATCCGCGATTTTATTAATGTTACATTTTTTCTGTTTATTGTTTAGCAGGCTCTAAACTAAGACATATAATGTATATACACATATACGAACGTTACAATGTCGTAAAAGTTTTAGAACATTTGTCATTTGACGTCCAGGATGTTAAATGAATAATAGTATGAAACTTTTACGACATTGCAACGTCCGTATACTCGTATAATACCTAAATACCTGTAAAATATGCAAATGATTACATAATTTATGAGACGTGGATTGGCGGACATCACATATCTACGAAAATATTTTTTTTTTGTTATTATTTTCAAAATATGCAGGTTTTCTCACGATTTCCCTCGCCGCTGAGCACGTGATAATTCAGCACTTAAAATTAACAATTTCATGGTTCCGGGTATCGAACTAGAAGGTGTTCGAGTACATTGAATTAAAGGCGAGCACTCGGACACCGAGATGAGATGAAACTCAGATGAGTTTCATCTCAACCCAATTCACTAAATGCTACATAAATAAGTGATCATAATCTATTTTAATTAGCATATTGTTATTTCAGCTGTTTTGCTTGCACAAACTCAGAACTATACAACAGTCTCAAATTCTGGCTTATCGTTAGACGTTTGTAAAGATAATTTTGCTTACCGAAGTTAAACGAGCTGTATCCGACTTCAGAAGACACTTATTCTTCAGTAGAGAATATCGGTTCTATCGGGATGCGGTTAAACCTAGATCGCAGGTGCGCACCACCTGTCTGGAAATGTTCCAACGGCGGACCGAATTGTTTTTACAGTCCGACCTCAATATAAAATTGATAACGCAAACATATTGGCCGGAATTCAAGAATAAGGAACGCTCGGGATATTCCGTTTTATTCAATTTAAGAGACCGCCGGAGATGTAGCTGGCTGAAATCACCATTTTAAATTAAATAAATCAAACGAATCGAGATTTTTCTACAGAATTCGATTGTTGCAATGGAAAATAATTTTGGTTTCTCTTTACTTATTACCATCGACGAGGAGTTTTAAAATGTTTACTCTCCGTGTGATGTTGATTGCTGCATTTATGATAAAAAATAAAATAAAATATTGTAATATAATATAAATAAAATTAACCGCTGTACTATCGGACAAAATGTCTCTTTTGATCTTTTTGCTAAGCAAAGCCGTGTTTTAAGGACTTTAAATAGCTTTTAAAGTCTTTAAGTTTATTGAACATATCTAAAGTAAATTACTTGTAGATTCAGTTAAGTATGATTAACAAGATGTGTTTTTTTACATATTGCAATAATGGTTTTGAAATTAAATTATATACGTGTACATTGAAGTAGACCTTGGGGCTATATTTACTTAATTTTCTCTTAAGTTTGTTTTGGCTTTGTTAATACTTTAAGTCAAATATGTGCCTCCCCATAGCTCCAGTCTTTAACCCCGAGGTAGAGTCAAACACTAGGAATTTTCCCAGGAATTTCCACGACCTTTACTCGCCTCTTTTTCATATATTCAACTACGCATACGCTGCTCTCCTTTTGTGGGTCGCAAATTTTTATGTATGACAATATTATGTTCAGATCATATCCATGTTTACCTAAAATAGTTCTACAGTATTTTCAGTCGGCCACGAAAAGAGTCTACAAGGGGGTTTCAAATTAGGGTGAAACAACCCTTGGGGTGAATACAGGGATGACGGCAGCACGGAGTAGTTCCCCAATTATATACTTTGACAAGCAGATGATGGGACATCGCCTGGTAGAGCTTAGATACTGGGAAGAGGGGCTCCGATCTATTCATTTGATCTTTTCCCTCCAAATGCACCGTGAAAAGACATCGAACAGGTTAAGGTGAATACGAGTATTACCTGGAGTGTCTTCCCCCCCCCATCCAAACTTACAATCGTAAAAACATAGTTGTAAAGTCAGTAACATACAACCGAACGTAAGTAAGAAGTTAAATCTGTTTAGTTAAGAATCTCGTAATAAATCTTAACACATACGTTTAGTTTACCGAGTTGCGTGAACGAAACTTTCTTAATGCACTTCAGCTATAACATAGTGGAACAAACAATTAGAAAATATCAAAAGACCTGGCGTCCGCCACTTATGGTTCAATAATTGTCCTGAAACCGGTATCTTTCAGCTGGCTTAGAGCCAGAAGTTTCATTCTGCGAGTTTTTAATATTTCCCTAGTTTGGAAATGTTTTTTGAACTATCAGCGTATTGTAGAGTCCCACGTTTATATAGAGAGCGTGGGCACATTTTGGTGACCACTTAATTTATGACAAACATTATGACGTAATTTGTTTTATATTGACTTTCAAAAGATTGCAATATTATACATATTATTAATTTATCAAAGCAAACTAAGATAGGTCAAGATAGCCGTGTTAGTCCTTCGGGTGTTCGCTTATGTGTAAAGGTTTGGGTAATATCCTAATACCCTCTGTGTAGAGGAGGCTTTTGCCCAGCAAGGGGGCCTGTATAGACTTCCTTTTCTTTTTTGTTGTTAAATGAATGATTATTCAGAATGTGATGAAATGCGCTCTTGAATGATTATTCAGAATGTGATGAAACAGTAGTGAGTTGTACAGAATTCATATTTGTAAGTTTGTATTTTACATATATTTAAAAAATAAATATATTAATGCGATAAGCTGACGAGTTTTTGTTTGTTTGAACGCGTTAATCTCTGGAACTATAAGTCGAATTAAAAAAAACCTTTTCGAATTTGAGAGACAAATTCTACCTATGGGAGTGAATCAGACAAGTAGTAATAGTGTAAGTCAGTAAGTATAATATATATAAAGATGGCTCCTGCTCGGTTGTGCAGATGAAAACATGACGTGTTCTCACTTTCAGCGGAGAAGAAACTTTCCTCATGCACCGTACACATCAAACTGACGGAACGCTTAATTGTACGCAAAACATTCGCAAAGTTAATTCAATAAGCCCACAGTCACCTGGGACCGGACCACGTACGCTGGGCGGCCGCTAAATCAATCGCGTCGGAGCCAAAACGGACCCTACTCGAGTAGATTTATGGTCGAGTTCGCAAGTGACCCGAAAATTTAAAAGGAGCAAATTTTTTTGGCATAAAACATCTCGCTACCCTCGAAATTGCTTTTGTGAAATTGCAAGAAAATAGTTTGGTTGATTTGTTTTAAGTTAAATGTTGTTTATAAGTTTGCATGATTTATTGTATAGCTTAACGAATTTTCAATTTACCTAATAAATTACCGTTGTTAGGAACTGCAAGTTTTATAATGATCGAGGCTATTCTAAAAAAAAACTAGCAAAGTGCGAGTAGGACATGAAGGGTTCCGTACCAATATCTATAAAAACGGCAAAAAAGTGTCAAGTTTGTTGTATGGGAGCAGCCCCACTTAAATAATTTTTTGTTCTGTTTTTTAGTATTTGTTGTTATAGCCGCAACATAAATACATCGTCTGTGAAAATTTCAACTGTGACACACTGACCAACTGTGACAACTGTGATACAGGCTGGTGACAGACGGACAGACAGACAGCGGTTCTTTGTAATAGGGTCCCGATTTATTGACGGTTTAACGGGGACGGAACCCTAAAACTTATCTAACACAGCAATTATAACTCTACCAAATTATGGGAAACAAATTATCACTATGTTAATCTTTACGCCTAACTTACTTCTTATACTAGGTATAAAGATTTACGATGTACATTTTAAAATATTTAAAATTTCTGAGGCATTAACATATTTCAATAGGACAGCATTCCTCTCAGAGGCTGTTTCTTAAATATCTTAGTAGGAGCGCAACCTTCAAGGGAAGATGTCTAATTTTGTGTTTAATTCAGTAGCTTTTACGTACGTGAAGATTTCGTAGACTTATTTCGTAGACACGTATTTTATTGCTTTAATAATACTTGTTCTCGTATCATATAATATTATTGAGCGTAACTATTCAGCGAAATTATTTTCTTCCATATCATTACGACTAAGATACTTAGCTACGTTTTAATCGATTTCGTTTTGTTACAAAACCAATTCACTTCGTCTGTGGACTTGTGAGGGTTACAGAATTACTCCGTGGCGGAGTTGCCAAATGTTGGTTTTGACGCCGCGGGTCGTAGGTTCGACTCCAATACGGGACAACTATTTGTGTGACCCACAGATAGTTGTTTCATATCTGGGTGCTTGTCCACGTGAAATATATGTTTGTAAAATGTCCATAGAACACAGGATAGTGTTAATTCCAAAGATAGGGCAATGTCTTAAAAAGAAAAATCAATAAATAAAGGAATTCATTCGTAGAATGAATAAATCGGAATATTTTGGGCCCGCGATGCAAGTACGCTCTTGTGGAGTTCCTGGAAAGCTCTTCAGCCAAGCATTCCTGTTTAAAAATGTCGACCGGTGCGGACTGGAAAAAATCCTTTCGCATATTTGCCGCATAGTGATTCTGTATCGTATTAAATTACGCAAGGCCCGTCCGGGAATCTCTTTGTCTGCCCAGGCATCCAGACAACAGGGCTGGGCGTATTAAGGATTAGTGTTGGGACCGTGTGAGCCGTTTGCTATCGATACTCTTTAAAGGCGATCGTTTTGGTGGACAAACTGCTCAATAGATGTATATGAGTATGTTTCATTAAAAATAATAAAATCTGTTATATCATGGATAGGTGAAATTTTTTAAGCTTAAGACAACACACCGAATCACCATTACGTCACTAGTTTAACCTTAATTAATGAATATTTTATAATAAACTAAACAGTTAAAAACATCATTTAAGTATAGGATTATGTAATAAAAGAATTTACGTAAATACAAGAACATGTCAACGTTTTGTCCACACACTTTCGAAGTTTGATTAATAGTTTTGAATTAAGAATTGTTTAAAAAATTAAAAAAAAATTGAGAGTTAGAATAAAATGTTTAAAAAAAAAAAGAGTTCATAGGAAGTTAAGACTATGAGCTTCAAACTAATTAATTCGCTGGACGAATTAAAAAACCATAAGCTTTTTTATAGTTAATTAGTTATACATGGGTGTGTGTGTAATGTTTTTTTATCTCACAATTTGAAATGAAATATTAGCAGTCTGCATTTCTATATAAACTATAAGTTTGGGAAATGTCATACTCCTCCCTCCGAGCAAATTTCTTAAAAAGGGGCACACTTTTTTTCCTTCACGTATTAATATATAGATATATTAGCATTGAATCTTGTTACACTATGTTGATTTTTACTCTCTATTAGTGCGTAATAGTCGATAATTATCTTGCTTTCACGTATGCTGATGTGAAATTATTTGAATATCGCGCCTCACTATTTCCGACGAGCTTACCGACAATTTCCGGCATCGCAACATTTACATTCCGCAAGGGAATTTTTGTCAATGCTCCTCCATTATTTTGAAAAGAGTTTATTGTTCGAATGCACAGCATTATTTTGCTTCCGGAACATGAAATGCCGACATGTTTGTAAATAATGGAGACCCCGTTTCGATGTGCCGTCTTGAGTTCGACCGTAGGTTCACAAGAATTGTAAATTTCAGTCAAATAAAGGATTTTCTATGGGAGAAAGTGGCAAACGAGCTGGCGGTTCACCTGATGTTAATTAATAACTGCCGCCCGTGAAAGCAGCAACACCCATACGGTTGCAGATACGTTGCCATCTTTTATTAAAGTGGGTCAGGGCTACCTCACTGACCAGACGACCTGCCCATTCGTGCATAAGTGAAGACGGCTGCGTGGAACAACCATAGTTAAATAAATTGCCATAAGGTTTAATAGCAGTTAAGCACAAGGAAATTCCTAATAAAATAAACCTTTTCACTCGTAATCTTCAATCGCGTAGCTATCTGTGTTACCTTTAACACTGATCACGTTTTATTTATGCCAACGCGATTGTGATTTCCAATGTTGCAAGTCTGACAACTCCGTGGCGCAGTTGCCAAGGTATTGGCCTCGGCGCCGGGGGTCGTGGGTTCGATCCCCACACGGGCGTTTGTCCACGTGAAATTTATGTTTGTCAAACGTACTTACAACACAGGGTAATGTTATCCTAAAGTAAGAGAAGTGTAAAAAAAAAGATAAAGATAAAAAAAAGTGTCCATGGATAAAGGCGATCGCTTACCATCCGGTGACTATCTTGCTCGTTTACCTTCTTTTCCATAAAAAAACACTAGTTCTCATACCAAAGATTACACTGTTATATCGTGAAATTTTTCGTTCATTCTTCCCTACCCACCCTTTCTGCCTTAAGCTCGTCCATCATGTATTAAAATGTACGTCCTTTACATTCTGCCCATTGCGGATTCCCATTGGTATTACGTATACTCCGATTTGTTTACCGGTTAAAGGCGATTCAACGTTCGAATCCCACGGGCGTCGTCGGGCGAACACGGCGTGAAGTCGTTGAGCGGATTTGACTTTCAAATCGAGAGCGATCTGTGACTTGATTCGAACAGAAGTTCATTTGGAATGATCAACAAGATTTGGTGGCATCATTAGCATAATCATATTCCATACATCAAATCATCGTAACAGGTGTCATCCACAAACTAACCACCACTTTTTAGAAGCTACCCTAATGCCAAGGGCCTATTATCTCTATCTCTATCTATTATAATATCGAAAAAGAGGATCAGGATCTGTGGAATGTGGAAAAGGACTCTTGCTCTGCCCTTGAAAGTCCCCTGGCAGCTGCTGTTTTTCCACTTAAATAGTTTTTTATATTGTGGTTGTTTAGATACGATTAAATTATCTGTGGGTTACATAAATATTTGTCCCGTGTGGGAATCCGGTCGTGGGGTCGTGGACTTAGTCATCCGGTTGTTGCAGTGATAATATATCAAGACACTAAGTCGATTCGGTTTTTCGATTGTCTTCTCTTAGTTGCCTTACGAGGTAGTTTGTGTATATATCAAATCATTGCATTTGAACAAAACCCGAAAGAAGTACGGGCTAAACTCAAATTATTTGTTTAGCCCATTTATGTATAGCAATTACGTGATTCCCGGAATCTGGACGGTGTAACGTCTGAATTAAAAATTCGAAATTTAAGTGGAAAGTATTTACTTTAAACTCAACTACGTTGGGTATATTATATAGTGTATAAACTGAACATTTCACCTCTCTCTTTTTTAATTTTTGCCCAATTACCTAATTATTATATACAAGAATTGCTCGTTTAAAGGATAAGATATACAAACATTTTTAAACTTGTAATATCTAACGAATGGAATGTCCGAATTTAATAATTCAAAAAGTTATATAAAGTTATTGAAACAGTCTTAAATATGAAGTAATTTATTTTTATAAGGATTAATACCAACATACAAATAAAGAGCCTTTTCTAGCGGCGGCATTTCAATCAAAATTTTAAAATAAAAGAACACTTATTGTGGCATAACTATAATAGTTAGACATATGCTGTCACGACACTTTTTGTAAATGATAATGTATTCTGCAAAGTCGTAGTACATTATTCTATTCCATCATCAATAGTTTTCGAAGTGCACGCGATGTAAAGAATATTCTAAGTAATTTTTGTACACCTTGAGTAACATTATTGGAGTTTTAGTAAGGATCTTTAATTTTTTTGAAAATATAATATAGCCTATATCAAGCAAGGCTAATGTAGCTTCTCAACAGTGAAAGAATTTTTTAAATCGGTTCAGTAGTTTCGGAGCCTATTCAATACATACAAACAATCAAATCTTTCCTCTTTATTGACCGAAGCGTCTGTATTAACAACTGGTAACAGAAATTTAGGCTAACAAAATAAAGGTGTCATTGGTTTGAATATTATTTGTGAATTTATCTAACGACCGGCTTGTTAAATTAAGCCATACGACTAAATAATCCTTTAACGCTATCTAAATCTAAATCACTACAAATAAATATTCCACAGAATCATAAAAATTCACTGGATAGCATCAAAATATTCATCTGTTATTAATAAAAATCTCTCCGCAGGGGCTGTGTAGTAAAATAGAGCATCCTAATTTTTCATGCTCGAGTTAATACACCGTAATCCAATTCTCATTTATCTTTGATCCGCTCCAAACATATTTAGGATTCGAGACTATTGAACCAAATCGAATGATATCAGAAAAAAATATCCAATCCGGCCTCACTTTGATCTCGGGATAGGGCTGTTGGTCAGTTATCTACAATGCCCTCGGAGCGTTTGCTTTTTTGCCCGTATCGAAAATGAAATATTATTTATTGCAAAAGAAAGTAAAAAGTATAAGTATGTTATATATGTCCCACGGTTGGGCAAAGGTCTCTTCTGTGAAGAGGGTATTAAGACCCACTTGACCAAACTGCGGATTGGTGGACTGCGCATAAATATTCGACATAGTTTTTGTTATTATTTCGAAAATATGCAGGTTTATAAAGATATAACATTCTTTATATAGTACAAAACAAAGTCTGTTTCTATGCTTAGATATTTTAAACTAGGCTACAGATTTTGATGCAGTTTTCAGTAATAGATAGAGTAATTCAATGAAGTATGAAGGTATATTTGTAGAATACATGTCTATTATAAAAGAGAAAAGTCAAAGAGAAATTCAAAGATTTGTATGTGGTAACGAACATATTTTTGTGGCCTTACATTGGAAACGTTAAGATACGTTAAACTAAACCTTACGAGATAGATCAATTTAGTGTACTACGGAATTGTATATCTTAAAACAGTCGATAAAAAGTCCGGGATGATATAAATTTATCTCCTAAGGATGACCCACAGTAACCATATTTATCTTTTATATATTACAAAAAAGTTATTAGGGTTATTTACCAAGGTATTTTAAACAATTCACTGTTTTTCCTTATACAATTAAATACATTAGATGCGTTGTGCGTTTCATGTAGATCAAAATTGCCATTTACAGCATATCATGAAATGTATATTTTAGATGATATCAGATATTTAGAAAGCAGGGGCAGAGCGGCTTGCCGATGTCCGTCCCGGTTGTCAGTGATAGGCGGGCTCGGGCCTTTGAGATTAAAAATAAAACGTTTTTGCACTGTCTCATGAAAAAAACAGCTGTAGATATTGTGTATAAAGTTATCCTGTAGTATAGACTAATCACTATATTATTAATCACTCCACACTGCTTCACATTAGTATATATAGTATAAGTACATACATTGCACCCGAGTGGAGGCAGTGCGGTTCGCTAATTAATAGATAAAATAAGCACAAATGTTAAGAAGACAGGTTCATGAATTTCAGATCTATCAATCTTTTGTAAATAGAAGGGCAGGCTTTAATTAGAGTCCGCTGAGAATGGAGTGTTCGTATAGATAACTATTGGATTACATAAGGCTAATCCAGAATTAGCGCTAAGAAAGTTTGTTAAATTTTTAAATAGAAGACACCTGACGACAAAGACACTGATACAAAGGCGGACTTAATGCCAAAGGCTTTTTCTACCAGTCAAACTTAGGGTAGTGTAGAAAAAGTGAGGTAGGTGTACAGACCTAACGTGTAGAACGATGAAAGGTTATTCAAACACTGAATAAACATATATAAGCATATATATGTACCACATCATAGCTTTATTTATTCATCTTTTATATTGGAAAAGTTCAACTAATATTTTGCAATTACTGCTGTTCATTAACGTACAAAACCGTTGCCTCGAAATTACAAGCCAATGTTGTTAGTGTACTGTGAATTTTGCTAGAATGTTATTGCAATAATAATCTCCAAATCTTAAACGCAATTACCTTTCCTTATTAAGACGTTTACAAAATAATGTATATGTTTCGAATATGCTATTGTTTCCAAAAATTATGCCAAAATGGTTACAATTAAAGAACAAAGGTGTTTAATTTATTTAAAAATTTTTAGTCTGAATTCTCTTACCAATACTTGCAGGATTCTAGCGCCAATAATAATTACCTGCACAAAGAAACATTTAAATTATTTATTACATAAATTAACTTTAAATATTATAAATGACATGGCCATCGCTGTTTTAGGTATTAGGGGCCTGAAACTTAGTTCGTGGGTGTGAATTTAACTGATGTCTACCAATCATAGAATCATGGTTTCACAATAGTGCCTGTTTTAAAGTGTTGTAGATGACGATCAAACATGGAAAGTGTTTTGTTTCATTGTCTTCTCGTAGAAGGTAACAATGCTTGGCGCATTGCTTCAAATGCTAAAAAACAATGTAGATAAAAGACGTTAATATTTCCGTCGGTGTGGCAATTAGCCGTTTGGCTTAGTGGCTAAAGCACCAGGGCGCGTAATCCGAAGACGTGGGTTCGATTCCCACAGGGGGGACAAACAAAAAAATTAGAGAGCTTGAATTGAGTTTAATTCAAATATCGTAGAACGAACAATGTACTCAGAAGTGAAAAATATCAAATCTACAATTTTTTTCGGGAAAAGTTACGCCGAGTCTGGTTATATTTACATAGCTTGATTTTGATTTTGATTTTCTTTATGGGAAAAGTTGGCAAGTCAGCAAGTAAAGTAAGTGATTATCGAAGTTTATGGACATCTACAATATCAGAATTGTTGCGGATGCGTTGCCAACCTATATAAGAACCCTCTACAAGATGGAGTGATGACCTGTGCAAATGTGCGGGAAGTTGATTGAGTTGAGAGTTGGCTCAGGATCGTGCTTCGTGGCAGTCTGTGGGGGAGGCCTTGTTCAGAAGTGGACTTTAACAGGGTGGGATGATATTGATAGCTCCACGAACGCTCACGAAACGCGTTAGTTTCAACTGTGGTAGGGCCACGCAACAGTGATCACTGTTGTACGAATGGGCAGCTCCGTCGGGGTAAGTACCACGACCTCACAGAAGACTGGCGTGAAGTGTCACACTTCTGAGTTTCGTGGTGAGTTAGGTAGCCGGGGCCCACTTTATTTAAAGGTAATAACGAACTTGCAACCCTATGGGTGTTGCAAAGTCCATGGGCGGCGGTTATTACTTAACACCAGGTGAACCGCCAATTCGTTTACCACTTTATCACATAAAAAAGTGCTAATTAAAGCCGGTTTTCTGCGAGGCCGTGGTACAACCCCGGACGAGTCTGTTCGTTCGTGCTGCGGAAGATCTGCTGCGTAGTCGTACCACATTTTCTATTTAATTAAGTACACGCGACCGTTGAATGAGCGAAGTGAGTCCTTCGGTAAAGTACACTCAATTGCAAATACTGACATTTTTAGGACGTATCCATTTTCTCGAAAATCATCCCAACAGATCACAAAAATTATGTTTCATTTAATTCTGTTAGTTTATAATAATTGATCTATAAAATAAGATTTTTATATAATTGAATGTTTTCTTAAATAAAAAAGTTGACATCATTGTATAATTATGTATGTTATAGATTGAAGTGGGGATAGAGTGAAAATAATTTGTGCTTGTGATAGTACTGTAGCCGCATTGTAATTTAATCTTACATGCTCTTTACAACATTTATTTTCGCGAGCGACGCGCGCAAAATCGAGGAAAAAAAATTCAAAATGACTTTTCCCACTAACAAACTCGGTGTTCGCCGGTCCTTTGCCGTGTGGGTAATTGTATGCAATTTCAGCCGGTTGCCACTACGTGCGCACCGCGTCTAGTTAGAAAAGCGTAATTACATTTCACGACCCCGCGATAAAACGTTCGTACGTACGTAGCGGCGGCCCCATTTAGCGCGGGCGTTGGTACGCGCTATGGGCGTAGCATACGCGCTACGAACGTAGCACAGTTTGCTACAGTTAAAAGTAACGGAAAAAATTAAATACCGTTTGCGAAAAAGCTCGTGCTGTGAGCAACATGCTTATTTTTTACTTGTGTCATTCATTTTAAGCCTAGATAAAATTTAGAACTTTGAATTGTTTATAGTGCTAATCTTTGCACTTAAGATTGAACATTAAAATATGTAGAAAAAGTGCGAAAAGATTGTCGCCGCTGTGGGAATCGAACCCACGTCTTCGGCATTCGCGGCCTGACGCTCTAGCCACTGAGCTAAACGGCTGATTACCACACCGACGAAAATCCTAACGCATTCTTCTACATTGTTTTCTTAGCATTTGAAGCAATGCTTGGCGCCATCTATTGTTATATCCTTTCCAGCATACAAACAACTTCGAATATCGTTTTACAACGATAATTCGAACGAGAGATGTCGCCATTGCTTTTTTTTTAGAAATTTAAATTGTTTATAGTGCTAATCTTTGCACTTAAGATTGAACATTAAAATATGTAGAAAAAATAAATTACTTACGAAAATTAATTACTAGATAAAATTGATTACTGTAATCAACAAACGATTCACAATGCAATTGAGTTAACTGACAGACCCAGTCTTTTGAGCCAAAGGGGTTCGATCCCCGCTGCTGGAAAAACATTGCGTGATGAGTTTACGTTTACAAAAAAAAAAAGAAAAATAATTTTAAGTATGTTTATCGGTTATCTATTAGTACATTTATGTTTTTTAAAAGTATGTCCCGAAAAGTTTATTCATTTATTATTATTTTTTTTATGTGAAAAGTTGCCAAGCGAGCAGGCGGTTCACTTGATGTTAAGTGAATAGCACCGCCCATGAACATCTGCTACCACCGTGGGTTGCAGGTGCGTTGACAAACTTTTGAAAAATGGGCTCCGGCTACCTCACTCACCAGACGAAACGCAAAAGTATTAT
This sequence comes from Iphiclides podalirius, assembly GCA_933534255.1. NCBI lineage: Eukaryota > Metazoa > Arthropoda > Insecta > Lepidoptera > Papilionidae > Iphiclides > Iphiclides podalirius. Next base: position 1,483,994 of record OW152838.1, on the reverse strand, counting down.
ACTTCCACTTGTATCGTGAGAAATGATTCTAATAGCCATAGCTGTATATTATTATATGCGAGGTAGTTTTTACAGTACCCATTAAATTCGATATTGCTTCTAGTTTATTAAAAAGCACGACACCTTATTGTTGTAATTACCTTATATAGCAGACCTTAATCAAATGAATCTTTATTTTTTGGTTTCTTCATTTTAAGAATTAGTGATTAACGGAGTTTTTCCCATTTAATTTCGATTTTAATTCCCGACATTTCATATACTTAACAAAAAATCCGCCCGGAATTGGTTTATCTAATAAAACGGATAGTATTTGGGTAAACACAAAAAAGTCGCTTTATTTTTTTATTGTAAACTAGCTGAACCCGTTCACGCTTCGCTGTGGCTTTTCTTCGCTATCTTTGGAATTTCAGAATATAAAATACAAAAGAATTCTCCTGTTTAATAGCTATGTTGTGAACAAATATCAAGGCAAGTTTTTGAGTTTTGTGGACTCAAGCAGAGCCTGGTAAGAAGCTACATTTTTATTTATAAAACTTGTATATTCATTTTTGGCATCATACATATTTTGAGAATAAAGGATTGATTTACATTCTATAATATTTACACAACAACATTTAATTTAAAGCAATATAATCAATGGAACAAAATAATTAAGCTGCAACATTCAGAGTGAAGTTAATGAACTAAATAAAATTTCATTAATTTAGGTATTCTGCACGTTATTTACCTTAAAATTTGCATTATAAATTTCCCTCATTAATGTCATTATATGAATTCATAAATTAATTAATAAATATTTATAAATTAATATGTGAAAAATTTTGTATCACCCTGTACTAAATTTTTCACATATTAATCTCGATATTTTAGAACAGTTCAATACTCGGGAGTGATTTCGGAATAAAGTAAGGCTGACGCGAATGCTAGAGTACTGTCATAAATCTAATATATTTAAATTGAAACGGGATACTAAGTATAAAAATAAATGTAACAGTTATCACTAAATTAAACACAAAAATGAAAATAAATAATACCATAAAACTAAGTGAAAAAATATTTGTTGGTTAATAGCTACTTGAGCTGAGAATCGTTGGTAAATTATAAATCAATGTCTACATTGCACTGCGCAGTACGTTATTAAAAAATTTGCACGATCGTATCATGAAAGAATTTCGTCGATAATTGCTGCTAACCCATGATAGGAGATGTGAATATATGCCGTCAACGCGATAGATTTTATCTTTATGATGTTTGCGAATTATGAAATATGTAGAAAAATGGACGAGAAGTTTTTCACCCCGCAAATCAAACCCGCGTCTTCCGGAATCTCACTTTAACCAATAAACTACGCGGCTAATTGCCACGCCGACGAAAATCACATCGTATTTTATCCACTTGTTTTCTTTCCGTCTTAAGCCATGCTTGGCACCATCTATTGTTAAGTCCATTACCAAGAACAATTTCGAACAACGTTTTACAACGATACTTCGAACGAAAGACGTCGCCTTTGCTATTGAAATTGAATTTTTGTAGAAAATTTTTATGTCGCCAATCTCTGCACTTAAGATGAAACATGAAAATCTTTAGAAAAATGTTGAGGAAAAGGTTTCACTGCCGCATTTTTCTACAGATTTTAACGTTTTGTCTTAAGCGCAAATATTATCACAACAAAAACTTAACATAAAGTTTAAATTAGCGAATTTTGTTGAGTCGACAGGAATATCGTGTTAAGAGAATTTATAGCGATAATAATGTGGACATTGATGACATTTTGCCGTTGTTGCTAAGCCATAGGCTACGGCGCCGAGGGTCATGTGTTCGATTCTCACTCGGTGGAGTATTTATGTGACCCACAGATAATTGTTCCGGATAAGGGTGTTTGTTCCCTAAGAGGGTCGACATTTATAAGTGCCAGTCAGGCGGCTGGTGGTTGAAAACCTAGCCAATACCAATAATGAAATTATTCCCATGCTGTGCTGCCCCACAAATGTGGACAGGAGAAAGAATATAATAATGAATGAATGAAAAAACAAATTGGCCGCAAATGATACATGAAAATTCTAAATTTCGATCTCGCTATTATAGTATTTAATTTATTTAAGTTGTTAAAACACTTTGCTATTCATTATAGAAAGTTATTCAATGAGCGAATTCATGTGAGTCATAATTTCCGAGTTTAGATCAATTAAATATCACAATCTGCAACACTATGTATGCGAAGACAATTTATGTAGCTTTTTAGGTGGCCGGTTCAAACTCTGCTTCGGATAAGCCTGCGTCAAATGCATGGTGTTATAATTAAGATATTATTAATGATAGCGATAATGATAACAACGATGACCAAAATGGTGATTTGATCATATGTTTATTTCAGATGTGTGATTAAATTCTGAAAGTGTCTATTTATTCCTAACTTGGTACATAAAAACGTCCCATTCAGCAGCCAAAGGCAAGGGTTAATGCCTCGTAAATTTACTCCGCCTCATATCACTTGACACTGTAATCCTTTTTTTGATATTAATGTCTTTTTATTGCGAGTATTAAGTTAGGGAAGGGATATAGTATGTGCATTTCTTTTGCACCCATCGATTGTCAGTTTTGGTTTTGAGTTTGTGAAAGAAAACATTTTTCATACAAATGATCTTTTTAGTATATGTATTTTTGTATATTATACTCGTCGGTGTGGTTGCTTACTTATTGGATTCAGCGCTGTGAGTCATGGGTTGCTACCCCTAGGATATTTGTATAGCCCATAGTTTATTTTTCAGGATCTGGGTCTATTTGAGAGTCTCGTCAAATAGGCGGTCCGTATATAAAACCCTACCCCACATACGTTGGATAAGGGCAGGATTATGATGTATGTAATATACATATACATACACGTATGTGTATGTATCATACACGTACATACACATGCATAAACAAACATACACATACATACACATACATACACATACATAAACATACATACACATGCCGAGAATTCAGAATAACTCGTAAATGATAGAGCCTATAATGTATAAGCGATATTTTGCTTCATGATAACTCTCAATATATGTAACAGGATACCAGTTGTATGTTAACTAGAAAATAAGAACTCGCAAATACGAACAATAAAGTATGCAAACACTACACACTATATTAAACGCAACAGAAATACTCCACTCTAAACAGTCGTAGCGAATAATATATCATTAAACAAAAAAAGTTATTCTAGTAGCGAGTAGTTAAGCATAATAATAATCGCGAGCCGTATGTGTGTCACGAACGCGGGGGAACTTTTTAAGTACTTTCTATGGTCTCGCAATAAAACCTTCACGGTTCCACTCTCTATTACATGCGAGCGCGAGGACGCGTAGAGAGCGCTACGACGTAGCGCGAAGTGGTTCGATGGAATAAAAGATTAAATCTTGGTGTAGAATCACTTTCATTCTAACAATTGAATGTGTACGATTATTTTCAATGAGGTGAAGTAATAACAAATCAAAGGTTAGTAAATGCCGCCTTTGTATGTGGTATTATTACATAATTTATACTTCAAAAATATGAAAGATTAACACAATTTCTGATTTGAACTTCAGTTGCTGGAGTATACTAAATTATGCATCCGCATTTTTTTTGGTATTGTGGCTATTTTTGGTATTTTTGTAATCTTCAAAAGATACCCTGTCATCTTACATGACAGGGTTATGTGGGGTTCGTACCCACTAAAACCCCCTCGGTGGCCACCTTCTGCACGCTTGGAGGGACCCCGGGATCTCGTGTGGAACGCACCGGTGTCCCTCGGTACTGGCCGTGAGCACACCTCGGAGAAGGGTAAACCTTCCCCAATTTCCTCGCCATCTTGCAGCAGCTCGAGACCACTTCGCTAAGAAGTTTAGTTACGTTACGTTTCGTTATAGAATGGAAGCCATCCGATGAATTTCCTCAAATATTAAAGACAAGAGTGATCGTATGGCTTGTTGGGAGTTCAAGTTTAATGAGAGGCATTGATAAAGTTACAGAAGGGTTTGCCGTATGCTGCATGAAGAGTAGAATAAGTGAAGTAGTCAATCGATAGAATTTCACCTCATTATAAAAATTTCCTTTTATGCTAGTAAGTTTTTGCTTATGGTCGATGGGAGTGTATAATTTTTTTATATGAAGTGAGCAGCTGTCATGTGAGCAGGTGGTTCACTTGATGTTGCTGATGCATTGCCAGTAACTGATAGCTAGCTGTTAAGTTGATGTCCTTTAGAAATGTGAAGCCCGGTTACCTCATACACCAGACGAAACGCGAAAGTTTAATTCTTTCACTTCACGCCGGTCTTCTTTAAGGGCGTTGTACTTCCCCGGACGAGCCTGCCCATGAAGCTGTTGCGTGGCCCTATTTCTCACTGGTTCTCCTCTCCTGTGTCCTATGGCCCCTTTGTAGGGTAGAGGGTGTTAACCTTACTCCACTATCTCGTTCTGTCTGGTACTATTTTAGCCCGTTTGTCCTCAGTTCCGCTACCACGGAACGCCACCAGGCATTCTTAGGATGGCCACGTTTGCTCTTCCCTTGTGGAGCCCATTTTAGAGCTTGTTTAGGAATGTAGCTGGAAGCTCTTTTGAGGGTGTGGACGAGCCCTGTCCACTTACGTCGTTTGATCGGTGTTTCATGATAGAGTACCCACAGTTCTTAATTGAAGATCTTTTCAGTTCATTTTTTTAATTTGAAAAAGTGGCAAACGAGCAGGCGTTTCACCCGATGTTAAGTGATAACAGCCGCCGGCATTTGCAACACCCGTAGGGTTGCAAATGCTTTGCCACCTTTAAATAAAGTGGGCCCCGGCTACCTCACTCACCAGACGAAACGCAGAAGTGTAACACATCTACTTTACGCCGGTCTTCTGTTTGGTCGTGGTACTTAACCGGACGGACCTGCCCATTCGTGCAACAGTGAAAACTGTTGCGTGGCCCTACCACAATAAATAAGCTCATAATAAACTCCAAGCATCGGTTGTAGGCATCGGCTTCACAATCACAAAGTTGGACCACCCGTCTCCAAACTTGTCAGTACTGTGTCTTTGTGTGAACTCAGAATTTCTATAAGGACAAATCTACATTATTTAATATCCACTCTTCGCTCTTTTGTTATAATTAATCTAATTAATAATTTATCAATAATTTATTAGTACTGTTTGTTGGGATTTATTTAAAAGTTGTTTGTTTGATACCTACTGCGTCGTGATATTTCCTACACCCTAGAATGGGGGGTAGTTGGTATTGGTTTTTGAGGGGTATAAATTCAATTCTCACAACGTACTCGGGTTAGTTTTTGGTTATTGGAAGTTAAGGCTGTTGCTCTGCTGGAAAAGCTAAGTACTATTGTGTACCAATTGTTGAGTCATTGTTGAGTTATAGTCGTATAAAACGGTAAAAGCTATGTCCTATAACTTGTCTCTAACAATATCTGCTGGAAAAGCTAAGTATTATTGTTGTCCAATAATTGAGTCATTGTTGAGTTATAGTTGTTTAAGTCGGTAAAAGCTATTTTTCATAACTTACTTATAATACTTTAACCATTTGTAACGTAAGTCTTCGGATCTGGTTTCTTGGCAGGCCATTTTAATGAGATTCCTCGTCACGTCTATAGTATCATCTCATACTTTGAAAGCGAAGAAACAGTTCCATAAATCAAGTGCGAAAGTCTTACCTTTAGCCTCACTAGCTAGAAGCTATAAAGTTAATACACATTAGGAACAGTTCAAAGTCTAGTTTTGCTCCTCGGCTGACGGACAAAGAGGGTCTACGTTAACTATTGTAGCAACAAAAGCCCGTTTACATTAAATGGAAAAGGTTTAAAGCGTTAAGAACTGTTACGAACGAAGCAGCTTTAATGCAAACCGCCGCGATTCAATGTCCATTACGAAAGCAGCTTTCATCCGCACTTTTAAGTGGAGTGCCCGAGGTCATTTTATTTTTATTTGCAACATTAGCTGTCTTTATCGTTTCATTTCGTTCAGTCGTTGTGATCAGAATCGTGGATCGACTTTACTTAGCAGTTATTAAGTACTACCTTCTACTTCTTTAAGTCTAGGTTAAACAAAATATCAACCAGCTTTTAAGTAATTGCCTGTATTCAGCAGTTAATCAACGTTATCAGCGTCTTTAACGTTCATTTTTTTTCTGCTTATTCATATCTATAATCAGTTTTTAACGATTTAACAATATCTTAAAGATGACGACACGACAGAAGACCGGCGTAAAGTAGAAGTATTACACTTCTGCGTTTCGTCTGGTGAGTGAGGTAGCCGGGGCCCACTTTATTTAAAGGTGGCAACGCATTTGCAACCCTAAGGGTGTTGCAAATGTCCATAGGCAGTGGTTATTACTTAACATCAGGTGAACCAGCAGCCCGTTTGCCACTTTTTCGCATAAAAAATTATTAATATACGGACGGACCTACAACTAAATGATCAACGGCTAAACTGGTTTTGTGGACGAACGATTTAATATTTCAGACACATCTACAACAAAACACGGCAAGGGAAATTAAAGCATTCAGTTAAACCTTTCGAAATTCATAAAAGTCCGAAAACGGCATCACCGCATTAAATTTTTGTAACATTTCATGTAGCGACATATTACAGGTTTAAATTCATCGTCCAATATGCGGAGGGAATTACGTCGCTTCAACTTTACGAGCTGTTGAGCATTAACTGACGTGATTTAAAACTCTCAGCCATACGGTATGAATTTTAACATGCGTTAGATTCCGGTAGATTAAATAAATGAATATTAATATTTATTCGCCCTCTTGATCGTCTGCTCAAATTCGTGCTTCGTGGTGGCGTGTTTGGGAGGTCTAAGTTCAGCATTAAAATTTGCGGACACGTTTTTACACAACTTTCTCTAGTCCCAAACGAAGCAACTCTTGTAATTTGGGTAGAAAACTGATATTTCAAAATAAAATAAAACATACTTTTATTTTGGAAATACATAATTATTACATATATATATATATATATATATATATAGAAACACCCAGGCAGGAAAAACACTATATTCAGAATATTTTTCAAGACTCAAGACTCTGGTTCACTACCCCCCACGCCGATCCGAATTCATCGGTGGACTCAAACAGGCTGAAATGATGATAATTATGATGATTTTTTTTTATGTGAAAAGTTGCCAAACGAGCAGACGGTTCACCTGATGGTAAGTGAATACCGCCGCCCATGGACATCTGCTACACCCGAGGGTTACAGATGCGTTGACAACCTTTTGAAGATTGGGCTCCGGCTACCTCACTCACCAGACGAAACGCGAAAGTATTTGTTATACTTCCACTTTACGCCGGTTTTCTGTGAGGTCGTGGTACTTACCCGGACGGGCCTGCCCATTCGTACAACAGCCGAGGCTGCTGCGGTGCCCTACCACCGAATGATGCATATATTCAAGTCTTCAACCCTAAAAGGATAGGCAAAAGCAGATAAAATCATCAGTGTTTCAACGAGATGGTGAGATTTAAAAAAGTGATGGCATTTATTGTTCACCGAGCACAAAGCTAAGACTGGGAACAGTTCATGGACTGCGCGAAGTGAAAAATTATTGGAATGGTTCACCTAACACAATTGTGGAACAGTAATAAAATATTCTGCAATTCGAGTCGGTGACCTTATCAAGAAAATTCGCAAGACTTCCACTGCTCAAAGGAAATATACCAAACATTTGTATATAAATAAATATTTAGAATTCATTCTGCGATCCTTGGTGAAATCCGGATCATACCACTGAGGACGCTGAAGCAGGAAAAGGAATCTGTCAATATTCGATTTTTTATGTTAGAAGTATAAACAATATAGTAATAAGCGAGCCGGGGCAGCTTGTGGGTTTTATCGACGTAATTAATCCGTCACTGACCGCACGTAACAGGTGAGCTTGTTCTTTTTAAGTAATTATCGCTGCCCATGGACAGCTATAATACCAGAGAGTATGTAGATGTTTGACAACCTTTAAAAGATGTGCACTCCGGCTACCTCATCATACATCCACGTCACGCCGGCCATCTGTGAGCCCGGCGGTACTTCCTTGGATTAGCTCTCCCATTGGATTAAGCAGAATTTTCACAACGGAAAAGATATTTTCCTATTGATTACAACTACAAAAGGTCATTATTTTGATTATATAATATTTTTAAACATGGCGTTAGTCAAAACCAATAATCAAAGAGCGGTTTTGTTAGCTGAAGCATTTTCAAAACAACTTAAAAATTAAAATGGTAATAAATTGATGGTAAAGAAATTTTATATTGAATGGTGAATCACGTGCTCCCATGTCTTGTGGTATACAGCTTTAAATTGCTTCCTTCAGGGCAGCTGTTACGTCTGGCATATAGCCAATCCGTCTACAGGTGTCTATTGAAAGCTGCATTTCTGGGTCCATCACAGACGCAACAATCGAACATTTTTACACATAATATAGTTTTCTTGTGTTGATTAGTATTAGCACTTATAATTAGTATTAAATAAAACTAATTAATTGTCCCGTAATCGTGGACTGTGTGAAGTATAAGAAAAGTTGGCAAATATCAATTAAACGTGATACATTCGTTTGATTTCAGGTCAGGATTTCAGGTCAGTATCATAACCTGACTAAAGTCCGTCGTTAAGCGGAAGAGTTGTACTTCTGAGTTTCGTCTGGTGAGCGAGTTTCGTGTTATGTGTTAACTGTGGTAGGGCCACGCAAACAGTCTTCAATGCTGCACGAATGTGCATGCCCATCCAGGTAAGTACCACGACCTCACAGAAGACAGGCGTGAATTGGAAGTGATATATAGCGTTTCGTTTTTTGAGTAAGGTAGAGTTAGATGATTTTTTTAATAAGTTCCTCAGTTAAAGTGTTCTTCAGGTATGGTGTATCAATATATCCTCAGTGATGTTTTATACAAAGTAATGGTTGATTATCTTAAGGTCTAAGAAAAACGAAATTGTCGCCATTCAAATCTTTTACCCGGTTTTCTCTCCAGTTTCGTAATGATACAAAGAATCCATACTAATATTATAAATGTGAAAGTAACTCTGTCTGTCTGTCTCGCTTTCACGCCAAAACTACTGAACCGATTTGAATGAAATTTGATACACAGATAGTCTAGAGCCTGAAAAAGGACATAGGCTATTTTTTAATTGGAAAAAAGTGTTGTAAAGGGTTGAAAATATCCTCAACGCGAGGGAAGCCGCGGACGAAAAGCTAGTATTATATAAAACGGAGTATATAATAGAATGTTTTTAATTCAGTATGCTTCACTAGCCCCAAGCTCTTCAGCACTTAACTTTTTGCTAGTTTTTAACTGGGATTTGAATTTTGAAGGCTGGAAATAGCGGTGAGACTTCGAACACTGAACTTATGAGGCTATTAGCGGAAAGGCAAAACACCTGTGGACCTAGTTGGCAGACTGCCAAACATTTTCCGTGCAGTAATTGCGACAGGCTCGACGGTGCTAAGGGGTGTTTGTTTACGGGAGTGATGGCCCGCGGGAGGAACATTTAGACGTTATTTCGCACGAATCAACACGGAGATGGTGTAAACAATTGCATGCAAGTGGGTTTTTGCACAGTTTGCAAATTAAATAACTTCTATCGATGTGGGACATACTACAGTATATACTAGCTGCTGCCCGCGACTACGTCCGCGTAGAATAGGCTGAAGGCGTAACATTCAGACAAATATATAGATATACATGAAATATGAATATAAATTATAGCCTATGTCTTATTCTGATTTATAAGCTATATTATTGAAAAGTTTCATTAAAATCCATTCGGTAGTATTTGCGAAAGAGTAACAAACATCCATACATACAAACTTTCGCCTTTTATAATATTAGTAAGGATGTAGCAATCAATACCTATGTGTATGTAAAATGATGATTGATGATAGTTGGTTTACATATACAAGAGACACAATACGTTTTACACATTAATTGTATATTTGTCACACTGCCCATAAATTAATCCGTCGCGATAGCTCGTTGTCCGGGCGCTCGCTTTCAATTCCGTACTTGAACAACGCGAGTTCTATCCCCGGCGCCGACACCAATGAAATCGTAACTTTAAGGGCTGAAGTGGTGTTGCTCAGTGGTGAAGGAAAATATCGTAAGGAAACCTGCATATTTTCGAAATAATAACAAAAAAATATATTTCGAAGATATGTGAAGTCCGCCAATCCGCAGTGGGGCCGCGGGGACTATGACCTGATACCCTCTGTATAAAAGAGGCTTTTGCCCAGCAGTGGGACATTTATAGGCTGTTACTTTACTTCACTTTTTTAATGAATTCGAATTTAAGCTGTATCTTAAAATCAGTATTTGTTATTTAATCAGTTACTTTTATTTAAACGTATTACTAAATGAAACTATTTTTACCGATTCATCACGTTTAAATTTTCCCGACGTTTCCTTTTGCTGCGATCAAGGGACAAACTGAGGCGTTCAAAATTGAAAAAAATTCAAAATGTCATTATTATTTGACGCTTGCGCGTTCTTATGAAACGTCGAACTTTACATAAAAATTAATACACAAGTTCTTAAGTAAGGAAGTTACCACAACGTTAGAAGTCTGATTGTCGTGTTTAACTTTGTGTTCGATGTACGTAGGTGTTGATTGGGTTTTATCATGCACTAGCGGTCCGTTTGGGTGAGAGTTAATTCCAACCGATTCAACCGTAGAGTTTCGGACGAAGGTCGGCCGAAGTAAAGGGAACCTGTTCAGGTGAACTCCTCTTCTCCAAAACATGGAACATTTGATGTAGTGCCCGACCAACCGCACGCAGGGGAATCTGATGAATGTTACTGAAAGTGCCGTCCTTTTGGTTGAACTCGGGCGATCGTTTGACATCATTCAAAACCTATTTATTGTTTTACCATCGACACGAATAGGAGAAAAATAAACGTTGATCGGCAGTAAATGCCGTTGGCATTAAATCTGCTTTAATGTAAATGACGGATATTAAATTTTTGTTAATTAAAACTTAAAATTTATCCCAAGAAAATAAAAAGATGAATCTCCTGTATATTATCCGGTCCCGGCCGTGCCGGTAAGTACCACGAGCCCACAGTAGACCGACGTGAAGTGTCTGGTGAGTGAGGTAGCCGGGGCCTACTTTAGTATAAGGTGACAACGGAAAACCTACGGGTGTGGCAACTGTCAATGAGTGGTGCCTATCACTTGTCACCTTCTTACATAAGAAAAAATTTAACGCAATAAAATCTGTAAAATAGTTTCAATTCACAATTATTATTTAATTTACCATTTATCAATATTACTAAATCTATCAGTGCGATTGTTTTATGCATTATCCAGAATGTACGTTTAGAAAATCTTTTGGAGTCTTCAATTTACATTTCGATCTCTTGTTTATATTTACCATGGAGATAGAACCTTATTAGGTGCATTCGACCCATTGCAAAAAGGTTGATTTGTAGGCCGCACGTGATAATGGGACAAAAACAGGGTTGTACCCTTCATCGGGTTGAGCTGAGAACAATTAGGTTAAAAGGCTCTGCTTCGAACGCATTGTATAGGGCCGTTTTTTTCTGTATACCGCGATTTTATTACGATTGGAAGGTTTTATTCGAATCCGGAGGAAATAATTTTAGAACACACTGTTTATGGGTTATGAAAATGGTTATATGATAAAAACGCCTCCGTTGTATATAGTAATCAACTATAAGTAGATTTTTACCATTGAAGAAAAAAAATAATGTGTTATTTTATAAAAAATAAATAATAAAAAAAAACATAATATGTACGTATTTTTTTTTTATTGTAATTTTTTTGTATTATGGCGCAAATAAGCCATTCTTGGCAATGGTCATAAACGCAAGGTCCTTACATTATAAATGGTAATTTCAAATCAAGGGTGATATATATTGACAACGGACACAAATAGATAAATAGTAATATCGAGTGGGAATCGAACCCACGATCCCCAACCCCGAAGGCAATGGCTTGGCAATGGCGCCACGGAGTCAACAAACCCGGAAAAGGAGGCTCTATCATAGTTAAAAATGTATTATTGCAATATATAACAAAGCAACACACAAAGAAGGTTATATATAACCAGCTGCTACCCGAGACTACGTCTGCGTAAAATAGGCCGAAGGCTTAACATTCAGACAGAAAGACAGATATACATAAAATATGTATATAAATTATAGCCTATGTCTTATTCTGATGTATAAGCTATACTATTATAAAGTTTCATTAACATCCATTCAGTAGTATTTGCGTGAAAGAGTATAACAAACATCCATCCATACATACAAACTTTCGCGTTTATAATATTAGTAAGGAATAGTAAGGATATATTAAGGTTATATATTATATGCTTAAGTTCAATCGTTTTGACCTGGCTTAGGGTGAAGTAATAAAGGAGTTTCTGTACCAAGCCCACGTGCTGGCTATAATTTTGCCGTTTCACGCGCGGCTCGCATCAACTCCGTAACGCCGGAGCGTTTTATTTTGCCGCTATAAAAGGGGCTGTACGTTGAAATTTAGAATAGAACTGCGATCAATAATAGTTGTGTGTATGTCATTAACTGGTAGATTAATTATTAAGGCTCATTGAGGGTAAAGTTCTATTTGTACGATGTATACACTTCTAGAACAGAGGAATCCCTCGTTATGAAGGTAAATTGATTACTGGGAAATATATAAGGTAAGTGATCAATAAAAATGTGAAATGAAATTTTAAGTACATGTTAATTTTACCTGTGGTAGGGCCACGCACCAGTCTTTGCTGTTGCACTAATGGGCAGGTCCGTCTTCTCATGTGATAAATCTGTCGCTATACATCAAATATATAGAAAATTAAGACGACGATTTTTGGACGCAAGAGAATTCGAAAAACTTTATGGTGATTATTCACCGGGATTCGGACTCGACGGCAATAAAGCATACATCGGTGTGACGCCATACATACACAGACACACACACCATTAAAAAGAAGACTATAAAAGCCTTTGTATAACGTTACTGCCTTCAGGCTTCGTTTAGCATATTAGCATTCCATTCGTCGGCGGTCAAACAGCACCATGTGGGGACAAAGAACAAATGTTTATGTAAATTAATTTACCCGGTCGTAATTCGAGCTTTCAAAAGCACTGTTCCGGAAGAAACTCAGAAGAATTATTCATGTGGGCGTTTGCGCCGCGAGCTTTTCACGCGTGATTCGGTTGTGTTTTTGGCAGCGACACAGGTTTAGACCAATTCTGGGTCCGCCCAAAATGTGGGACGTGTTGTGGCTCAAGTGTCAAGCCCGTTATTTTATAATGACACTAAAAATATTTCAGGACACATTTACGCAACGTTATTCAGTACCAAATTAAAAGCCTGTACTATGGATACTAGGTAACTGATACGTACTTAAACGTACTCTTATTTTGTAAATAAATACATATTACACAAAAATAAACACCCAGGTAATAGAAAAGCACTATGTTCATCACTTAATATTTTTCCTGTAGTGGGGATTAAACGTACTCATTCTGACGCAATAGACAGGTCCACCATCCACTACGCAAATCAGGTCGTCAATTTTTATTTTTAAATTTGTTATACATAAATACACACGACATAAACATAACTTAGAACTACCTAAAATCAGGACTTTGTATGGAAAAAGAAATATACAGTTTGAAGGAGCTAAGCTATATAATAAGTTACCACTCCATGTCAAAAATTGTTCCTCTTTAACGAGTTAAAAAAAAAATAGAAACGTTTTTAATGGAAAGTTAAGCAATAACTCCGATTATCCACACTTTTTAAATTGTTATTTAACATGTAGGTACTATGTAAAATTTTCTCATAGTTAAGTGAATATTGTAATATTCTTTTTTGAGAAATAAATATTTACACCTTTTTACTCCGTTATTGTTAGTGGCTCTAATTCATTAAGGTTTTATTTATATATAGGTAATCCTTCTAGCTTGTATTGCTTTTTGAGCCAATCGTCGTTACTCAAGTCCTTTACGACATGTATGTTATTAATTTTAGTCTTAAAATATTAGGTCTAATTATTTATATTGCAGTAGAGTTTCGAAACGCGAAAGATTTAATGTATACATCTTCTATTAAGCGTCTCGTATTCATCCTTGTGTACTTTTCATTGGGTGAGTGAGATGATAGTATTGAATGTTTGCTATTTGTTATACCGATTGGGCAGCCCTATCGCGTATTGACAGCCAAAAAAGACCATGAAATGCTTTGTGCAGCTTCATTTATACAACATAGAATGACACTTCCTTTAGTGTTGCCAACAGAACTGATAAACGATGATAATAAAATAATAATAAAATAGTTGACATCCACAAATAACTAAGTATAAACAATTTCAAACAATTTGTAAAAGCTACACTTAATGGCAAGGGCCTACTATAATGTCCAAGAATATATTGAGGACAAGGATGTTTGGAAATGACTCTTGCTCTGCACTTGCAAGACCCCTGGCTGCTGCTGATTTTATACCTAAATAAGTGTGTATAATTGCATCAAAAAAAAAAAAAAAAAGAACAAGACCGCAGAGTTTCTTGCCGGTTCTTCTCTGTGCAGGTCTAGTTTAGAGAACCGGTGGTAGATTTTTTGTTGACGTTTAATAAGAGCTTAAGTTAGGCCTATATTGAATAAATATACTTTGACTTTTGACTTTGATTTGGAAGAAAGTTTCGTGAGTGGCAGCCTCGTACTGGCCATCGCAGTGTAGGACGACCCCCCACTATATGGAGTGATGACCTGTGCAAATGTGCGGGAAGTCGATGGATGCAGGTGGCCTAAACATGCATATGTATATATATAAAATTTGCCAAATAAAAATATAATGCTGACGTGACCACTAGGTACGGTATTGTTTAAAAGATTTATTAACCAAAACGGGGTATTTTGATGAGTCACTAGTAAGGTATGAGCTTTTATACTATAAAGGTTGAGACACACCGTCAACACATTATCTGATTCGCTGAAAGGAACGCCAGTTCTACGCGCACTTGAGTTGTCTTTCGCTCGAGGGCCAGCGTTTAGCGAGCCATTGACGTTCAAAGACTGCCACTTCGCCGGCGTCTTTGGTAAAATATGTATTTTCCCCCGAAGAAATATCCCATAAATTTGCAGTACGGCAATTTTAGGTTTGCATTTTGTTTATTTGCTTTTATGATGGGCTTATGTGATTTATTTTCAAGCGAGAATACAGTCAAATTGTGTTTTATCAATTAAATAGTATGTGATTTATTGTAAAATGAAAATACGTTAAGACTATATTATGTCAATGACATTGTTCCTTTGGTTGGTTTGAACTCCATTATCTATTTAGGTTGGTATCAATTATTTATCTCACATTCGAGGGGTTTAACCATCCTTTTTTCAAATGCCATTTAACAGGCCATTTGGCAGATGAATAGTTAATTTCTACATCAATCGGTATTTCGGAAATCGGGTATAATTTTTTGCTGACACGATGATAACTTAGGTCCATTGTTTTATCTGTTGGAATGTCCAAAAGTATCTTTAAAGGAAGAAAAAAATTATTTTCACTATAAAATGTACTTTAATAATTAAAGAAGAAAAGTCCAGTTAACGCCCAGACAAAAATATAGAGATTAAATTTACGGGTACAATATTTTCTGATACGAAACTCTAATGGCCTAACTTAAGCTATTAAACATTTTTATTACACAAATAAAAAAGCTTGATAGAGAAAGAAAACATTCAAATTTTTATTACGCTTATTACGTGCAAACGCGCCGTCAATTAGTAAACCTATCAAATATTTGAGATAGCAATTTTTGAACTAATTAAACTTTGGAAGTAGCTAAACTAATAACACGTTTTATTTACTGATAAATTGTTCGTCGACTATTTCTTTTAACTTTAAACAAATGGAATAATATTCGAAAAACTTTTGCTATGTGAAAAGTTTGTCGAATATATTTGTAAACACGCGATGGCTGTGAAACTTCTTAAATAAACTGTGCATATCCAGCAATATAGGTTTACTCCTTCTACGTCATATAATTTCGATCACATATAACGAACAATGCCTGAACGTGACGCGGTTTTGAAATGTCAGCCACAATCAAAATCATTTTGAATGATCGCATCGCCGCGTAAGTGGTTTCCCGTCAAAAATTAAAAGCGCTCGTAATTTTATCCGGAGATATATCGTGGAATTTAGTCAAGCGTTTAAAGCGTCGAATCCATTACACAGATGGGTTTAATAAGAAGCCGGCTGAAAAGAAACGCCCGGAAGTGTAACGTACATCCATCTTGATGCGAGATTTCGACCGAGGTGTGTAGACGCTGTTCACAGCTCCCTGGAGCACGTCTCGCCAATTAACTATGAAACTCTTGAACGTTTATTTGGCATTGGGAGGTTATTTTGCGTAGCGGAGTGGGTAGCGGAGTGGGTAGCGGAGCGGGTAGCGGAGCGGGTAGCGAAATTTTAAATTTAAGTAGTTTCTTTAAATTATGAATAAAACTTGTTTACAGATTTTATCGTGTTTTATTCAGTTTTAAATTCCCGACGTTTTGAACATTTTCCAGCGTTCATTGTCTCGGCACAGACTCGGCGGGAATTTAAAATTAAATTAGAACGCGATAGAATCCGTATGTTTTACGGATAGGATACGATTTTACATATTTTGCGTAAAAATATGAAATCAATACAAGTTACTTTGTTAATTTTAAGGTGTAAGTGTAGTTAATAGCAGTTAATTTTGTTGTTGAACGATTTTTATGTATACGAAGAACTTGTAAATGAAATATGTATATTTGTATATATATAGATACATCTTATGATGCAAACCTATCGGTTATCGCTTCTCACTTAAGCCACACGTTACTAGTCGTAACGTATCACAAGGTTCAGCGTGTAATTTAACTTCCTAACGGATTGTTCGTTGGGATTTTTCTTGGAGTTTCACGAGGAGCCATTTCGCTCGCCCGAAACAAATGAGCATGGGTTAGCGAAATTGTAATATATTGATATTTGTACACAGCGCAGTCGAAATTTGTACTTGATTTCGTTTGGATTTTAGGAGTGTTGGTATTCGAGCCGTATTCACATCACATATTACGTACTTATCTATGAAAGTGTCGGTATTAGAGCTAATGTGTATGAAGATCGACATTTTTGTTTTCACAATTCCAAGTTCTGATTATGTGCATTATAAATTAAATTTGTTGATCGCTCAAAAAGAAAAAAAGCTATTTATTGGTTTTGCCACCGTTTGAGTTTTATTTGATATCGTTGGTTCTGTAGCCAAGGAACAACTACGCGCTATTACCCGATTACGACGAAGGAAAAAAGGAGGGTAAAGCTTTTTGTCTTGCACGTGTGTATGTTCGTAAGTAATAAACAATGCTGATGAACAATTTTGGTGAATCGTAGGTCGTATTCGACTGGGAGAACTCCCCGCAAAAACGTCAATGCGAGAGTGTCGGTGAGAAGTGTTATAAGCGCATCCGCCCCGCTATGGCCTGGTACACAAGCTGGAAGTTACACAGTGAGCAATGGAGAGAGCTATGCTGGCGTAACTCTAAAAGATACAAAACGAAACGTAGAAATTCGATAAAGATTATAGGTTGTCAGTATAGCTTCCAAAATGTGGAAATAGAAGTGGCAATGGGATGGACTTATATGTTGGTCAGTGAGAGCAGATGGGGGTGGAAAGTTCTAGAGTGGAGACCATGGTAAGGATGAAGGGGTGTAGCATGAAATATAATGAAGATGATTTTAACTAATCATGAACTTAAAAAGTTATAAGTTATATATATCTTTAGGGAAATGCTGGTTAGCAATTGGCTGTGGCGTAACATATGTATGGTAAATAACTTCCAACTGTGAAGAAAAAAGAAAACGATTGGAAAATTATTTCAGGCATCTTAGATAAAACATACTCGAAAATCCCTAAGTCATTTCAAGGTATGTTATCTTATTGTATTGTCCTTGAAGCCTATACTAATTAGTACGTCAATACGTTAACGTGTGAAGAGACAAACTCCTGTCATTAAAAATAAAGTGTATTGCAGATAATAAAAATTACATCGTCGCCATCATCATTTTAGCATGTCATAGTCCACTGCTGGACATAGGCCTGCCCCATAGAACAAATGTTACGAGATTTTCGCTGAATTTTTTGTTTACATGTGTTGGTATAAGCATTTTTATTTTTTTTCTTGTTCTTAGATACATACTTAGATACATGAACATTTTAAATAATGAGGCTCAGCCTGCTCTGAAAATTGAAACGGAAAACACACGCTTTTTCTTTCCTTGCTATGTAAGGTCGGAACGCATAAAATCTTCTATGGTCCGTTATGCAGTCGTGTTGAAACGTTTATTTAATAGAAGCACCGTAGCAGCTCATACCGGTATGAGCTGCTACGGTGCTACGAATATCTCTGGGAGAAGGAGATATATTTTTCAGCCTGAACGGGAGGTAGTGTTGATTATAGAGTACTATCGTCAAAGAAAGTTGCTTAACAACTGTACAAAATTGAATTCAAATATTTTAATTGAAAGGACCATAAAAGGCCATAGGCTTGTGGTAGGGCCATGCAACAGTGGTAAGTACCACGACCTCATAGAATACCAGCGTGAAGTGGAAGTGTTTTAGTTTTGCGTTTCGTCTGTTTAGTAAGGTAGCCGGGGCCTGCCATAATTACCGCTATGTTTATAACGAATTGGCTAGTCTTTAGTCAACAACTCAAAGTCCAGTATTACATCTGGTATTTTAAATGTGCGAGCTTATCCGTTGCGAGGCGGTACGAAACTACCCACATCACTCGCTCCAATAAGACCTCCATTTCTGAATTAGTCTCTCGTTGCCATTTCTTGAATCGGAACGGGGGTCAGTGACCCCGCTCTCTTTATTAAAGAGTCGCCGTGTGCATGTGTGCGGTACGGCGCCCTGAGTTGGAATGCAATATTCGCAGCCCCGAAGATGTAGGACTGGGAGGGGGCGGAAAAACTAATGTTAAGCAATATTAGACTGTGGTATTTCGGACAGGGGTTGGCTATAAGCGTTTTATATTCCGTACTTTGTTGAATACGTTCGATCCACACTTAGCAGTATCAGTAAATTAACATGCTGTATACGTCCCAATGTTGTGCAAAGGCCTTCTCTATACAGAGGGTATTAGGGCCTGGCCCACCACGCGACCCCACTTTAGATTGGTGGACTTCATATGTATATTATATTTTTTTGTGTCATTATTTCGCAAATATGCTTTTTTCCTCGCGATGTTTATGTTGAGCACGTGATAAGTCAGCACTTAAAGTGTAACAATTTCTTTGGTGGCGGCACCGGTGATCGAACCCGGGTTGCTCGAGTGTATTAAATTAAAAGTGAAAATCTTTGGTTAATACTGCGGTATCATTCGGTTCGATATGAACTGTTCATAATATGCGAATATATGTTAATCAACTGTTGGGCATGTCGCAAAGGGTAAAATGTTGATCACAGCATAAGCTTACCATAAATATGACAAGGTTAAGGGTAAATTTTAATTGCGTTGATTTCACTTCTTACGTTGGGTTATTTCTATTTAAACGTTAAGACAATTACTGAAAAATTGCAGATTCAATCTCTACAAGATATGTAAGAATAAATCTTATTTGTTATTCATTTTGCATTTACGACGTAAATTAAATGTCTCTTTTATTTTTGTTATTATTGCTTTTATCATTGCTTTTTTTTAATCATTTAAAAGGGAGAGGATAGTATAAATAAGGGTAGAAATGTACAGCGTTCAGGGTTAACTGTTTAGCTTAGTAACTTTGTGAGCTTTGAGTATTTAAGCGAAACATTTGTGCTCAACCTAGATTGTTTGGAAACCACTGGCGTTTAACTGTTTGGCCCAAGTTGAGTGAAAACTGCGTATTTGAATTTTGATAGGAATTAATAACTTGAACTGTCACATAAAATTTTGGTAAATGCTTGTAATGACCGTTAAGTAGATAAAGTAAGTTTACTTGAGTGTACATAATGTTTACAATTGCAAGTTAGCGGCCTATAATAATACGTTACACAGTTGAATGGCAGTATTGTAGTGGTGTGATAATTAATATAAATTGCAATAATAGTATATTATTGCAATTTATTATTAAATTATATATTATATACTACCACATTCCCCGTCGATCTCAATGCGGTTTAGTAGACTTTAAATAGTTTAAAAGGCGCTTTTATAATTATCAATAATTAATATACATGTCTCCCACGAGTTTTCATTTAACCACCGTAAATAACAGATAAATATTTTTTTTTCTTTTTGCCATTGCATTGTCCTCACTTTAGGATACATAATCTTGTGTTGTAAGGAAGTTTTACAAAGATTAACACCCAGAGACAAAACAATTCTCTTTGGATCTCATAATTAGTTGTGTGATGACCTCTAATAAAAATACAATTAAAATTTTTATCGGTGCTCAACCGTACCTAGTAGTTAAATGCTTTGCAGATGTAGATCTGACTAGAAATCTTACATGCTATCGCTTAGGTTTTCTACCGAAAATAAGAGAATAACCAAGTAATGAATTTGCATTCCTTAGCACCAAATTAACTTAAAAACTTCTCAAGTTTTCAAGAAGCTTTTAACTTCTCCGGACCTCCAAGCTCGTGGCTTGGACCACTGCAGAACTGCATCAAGACTAATATGTAACTAACAATCTATTAACTTAGATAATATAAGCGGAGGTTGAAATGTTCTACATAGTTCCGATTGTGTATCGAACCGGCTCTTATCAAGTTGTCCGAACTATGCGTTGAAATTTGCTTTGATTAATCATCTGTTCCTATAAGCAGCACCGATTTGGCTTGCGTTTGCTCAAGACATTCAAGCACTTAAAGGAAAATAAACAAGATTTGAGTGTATATTTCAAAGATTTGATAGTCATTTTCTACATTTAGATTTATCTTTTAAAGATTTAGAGTCAGTGCTTTCTTTTATGTGTATCTTTTAAAGATTTAATAGTCGGTGTTTGAACGGTGAAGGTAGTTAGTTACAGGGCTATAGTCCCGGGCTCATGGAATAGGGCTAAGGTATCCCCTGCCTGTCGTCAAAGGTGACTAAAAGGAGACACTGATGGGCAGCAGCACGAAGTGGTCTCGTGCTGCTTCAAGAGGATGAGGAAATCGGAGAAGGTTTATCCTTCTCCGAGGCGTGCTCAGGCGTAGCACCGAGGGACACCGGTGCGTTCCACGGGAGATCCCGGAGTCCTCCAAATATACGGAAGGCGGCCACCGAGGGGGTTTTAGTGGGTAAGAACCCCACATAACCCTGTCATATAAAGTGACAGAGTATCTTTCAAAGATTTCCCCCATACCAAAAAAAAGGCAGTTACAGCGAATTACTGATGCCAATGTGAACCGGTTCACGTTCGCAGCTTAAAAACTCGATAAAGTTTCGCTTTTCATAGTATTTACAATTTTGGAATGCAAGAGCGGTTCAAGACTGTGGTTTGATTACTAATTTTGAAAAAGTTACCAGCAGTCTGCCACGCAACAGAGTCCGTAGTTGCACGAATTGGCAGGTCCGTTCGTAGAACTACCACGGGCTCACAGAAGACCAGCGTGAAGCGGAATATATACCTTCGATTATTGACTTCTTGATTTTACGCGAATATTGTGCATATTAAATGAAACTAGTTTACAGATTTTATCGCGTTTTAATTTTGATTTTGTAATTCCCGACGTCTCGAACCCTTTCCAGCGTTCGTGGTCACAAGGCAGACTGAAATGGACCCGTGACCATGAACCGAGCTGTAAAGGGTTTGAAACGTCGGGATGTAAACTAAAAATAAACGCGATAAATCCGTAAACATAGGTCCATTTATAGTTTCAGCCATTTATAGAGTCCGCTGCTGAACATAGGCCACTACCACAGACTGCCCCGAAGCTCAATCCTGAGCCACCTGCATCCATCGACTTCTCGCACATTTGAAAAGGTCGTCACTCCATCTAGTCTTACACTGCAGTGGCTTATAAACGGCGAAAACCGCTTGCATCCTTTCTATCCTTTTCAATCGATTGCGGAGATACTTAGGAAACTCCTGAAAATCAATTATAAAGTGAATACAGAGCGAGATATCAGATTTTTCTTTAATAAAAAAAATGGACTTGTTCATTCACTTTTTCAATGACTTTTAACCAATCAACTTTGGTATAAATACACTGAATTTATATCCTAACAAACGAAACTTAATTATCACGGCTTCAAAAAGTTGTAAAAGAAGCTACGTAGCCGCCGCTAATTGGACTCCCTTCATATCTTTCCATTGTACGTGTTAACTCGTTTTATTTCTTAATTAAATCACGCAACCTTCAAAAGCTGCGAGCGTGGTTTTCGCTGTTTTGCAAGAACTGGATTTTATATCAGACAATTATTTATTTACAAAAATCGGACAAAACAATTCCCAATGATTACCACAAATGCAACAATTAATTATTCGCTGCTTGTTTTTGTTTACATATGGATGTGCAGCCTACTGGAGAAATGGACGGTGAACCAGTCTTTTTAACCGACTTCAAAAAGAGTAGGTTCTCAATTCGAATGTATTTTTTTTATGTTTGTAACCTCAGAACTTTTGACTACATGAACAGAGTTTGATGATTCTTTGAAAGCTGGTGCTTCCCACGTGGTCCCATATTAATTTCATTGGTATTGGATCTTGGGACTCCGGAGATACATAGGGAACTCTTGAAAATCAATTATAAAATGAATACAGAACGAGATATTTGAATTCGGTTTTGTTTTTGTTGGTAAAAAATTGATTATTATTAGATCTCCAGATAACTCGATTGGCGTAGTTGAAATTGTCTCTTGCCAATGTGTCTGAAAATATTGTATGATGAATAGTGTTTTCTAGGGTTCTATAATAGTTTAATATCAGTACACTTCGCATAATGCATGCTTTGCTTAATTTGTGAGTAGTCAACGTTGTGTAAAATTATATCTGTGTATCGAAACATTGCCGTAAAATTAGGCAGGTAAAGTAGTATTTCTAGCAATCAGTTCAAACTCAAATAAACACAAAAAGGTAAGTTGCCACCAATGTAATAATTTTTGTATGGGTTGTATAAGAAGCGAAGAAATAGCGTAAGAAATAGCGATACACGTGTGATGCCTAGTTGAAATTTGAATGCTCACAAAATCTTAGGCATAAGAATAGAGATAAAAACACTCCTTAAACAATCTCTTAGCAACAACTACTACTTAAATGGTAACAAGTGGAATATAATTTCTTGCGACTGCGATTCTGTATTACTTTGAAGTTATTCTTTTTTGGCGCTTAACTACACACACTTTTTTATTTTGATATACCCAGTGTCACTCCCGCAATAAATACGAATCTAACGACACCTCTCAAGCTAATATCCATCAAACCGTTCAGGATGCAGAGTGTGCCAAACAATTATACATACATACATAAATACTCTCAAAAAAACATAACACTCCTTCTGAAGCAGTCGGGTAAAAAATGGTGCGCTGAGATTCTTTCGTCCGTTCTTCTCAGGGCAGTGGCTTTTGTTTTCCTAACCGGTAATAGTATTTTGTGCAAAGGCTTACGTTAACTCGAGATTGTCGAAATAGGTACCCGGCTCAGACCATGCGAAATATCTGCTCATTCGCCCCCCAGAGATATATACACCGTGATAAATGAGCCGGCCCTTGTAATGTATCGATACAGGCTAGAGTAACACTTGTGGGATTTACGAGCGGCCAAAATTTACATGAGGCGTTTCTAGTGATTCTAATTTTCGGTATCTACGAGTTATTCTAGCGGAGCGTGGCGTAGGATACATTCATAATTAATTATACATCACAATTTCTTCGTGTTAATTCGTTGATAGATTGAATAAATATTAAATAGAATAAATATGTTTCTTTTTAGGGTTCCGTACCCAGGTCGTAAAACGGGACCCTAATACTGAGATTCTGCTGTCTATTTATCTATCCATCTGTTACCAGGCTTGTCTCATGAATGTCAGTAAATCCGTTGTGCGTATTTTTATAACTTGGAATAAGTTTTTCTGTTTCATCGTAAGAGAGGGTAGGAAGTCAGCGTAGGAGAATATTTTTGTCTTGTCTCGGAGTACAGTTTTTTAACCGACTTCAAAAGGAGGAGAGGTTCTGAACTCGACTGTATTTTTTTTCATGTTTGTTACCTCGATGGACCAATTTTGATGATTCTTTTTCATTTGAAAACTGGCTCTTCCCCTGGGGTCTCCTATTAAATTCATTGGTATTTTTCTAAAAATCAATTATATAATGAATACGGAGCGAGATATTTGAAGTCGGTTTTGTTTATCGTTAATAAAAATAGACTAAATGTTATATCACAAAACTTCACAACTTCGTTATACGTGTTTATCAACTGTTATCCATAAAACTGGTCATTGTTGCGTCTGGCATTTCTGCAGCGGCTTGTCAACTACCGCGCTCAATGACAGTGCGTGTAGTGATGCCGCTACATTTATGAAACGTCGAACCAAGCGTATTGTACAAATCAGTCTTATAGACTTAAGTCCGCTTTCTGAAACACTGATCATCGTAGAAATTAACTAATCAGCTGCCAAAATGGCTTCTCAAATGTCATTTCAGTTGCCAAAGGATGGTTAAATAAGTTAAAGTTGATCAGAACGATTAGAATGATCAATTCAAAGTGTATTAATTAGTTGAACTAACATACAAGTTCATTTTTCTTTCTAGGTAATTCAGTGTTTTATTGATTTGTATATGTACTAGCGACCCGCCCCAGCTTCTCACGGGTGCAATGTACTATACATATGAACCTTCCTCTTGAATCACTCTGTCTAGTAAAAAAAACCGCATCAAAATCCGTTGCGTATTTTTAAAGATCTACGCAAACATAGGGACAGACAGACAGCGGGACGACTTTGTTTTATAGTATGTAGTGATGTGCGTGATTACTGTGTGTGTTGTGGTGCTATTTATTAACAAATAACATGTATGAATGTGCGCCTTCCATGTTTCATTTGCGTTCACTATTCTCGAGAGTGTTTAGGATTTTTAGTTTAAATTATTTTCAGGTCAATTAAATTCTTCTACATCTTTCAATCAACACGTCCCTAACTTTTCAGTCAAAATCGGAAATAAGTTCGCTCAATTTTAATGTTTTGAATATTGTGTAATAAAAGTCTATATGTCCCACTGCTGGGCAAACGCCTCCCCTTTACAGAGGGTATTAGAGAACAATACTGTGTTGACATTTATTTAGAGTCTAAGTTAATTAAGAGTATGACTCTAAAGCATTTGAATTCTACTTATATGGAGTACATTATTCCCGTCGAGAAGTACTTCGTAACATTTGCTAGTAAACGAAGTTTCTGCTTTGAAGGTGTCTGCATTCAAATACCTAATGCTCGTCTTGCTTCGCCGCCTTTGTTACTAAAGGATGATATGGGCGGTGCTTGCAAACTTTGCAGAACTTCGAAATATTTCGTAGTAAACAAGCAAGTAGTGTGTTGAAAACTGTTGTTTTGGATCTGTTGATCTAACCAAAAAAAAAGTATACTAACTGCTGCCCGCGACTACATCTGCGTAGAATAGGCTGAAGGCGTATATAAAAATATGTATATAACTTATAGCCTATGTCTTATTCTGATGTATAAGCTATATTATTGTAAAGTTTCATTAAAATACATTCAGTAGCATTTGCGTGAAAGAGTAACAAAGTTCCATCCATACATACAAATTTTCGCGTTTATAATATTAGTAAGGATTAATGCATTTTGAAGTGAAAACTTATTTTAGCGCGGTACGCATATTTTTATATGAGATAAAATCTCTCGTCTCGCGACACCGTTACGAGATGCAGCTACAGTACGCGCTTAACTGAATTTATGAATAGAGAATTTGATTTTACTATGTATAGTACAATTGATGTGAACTTCGAATCATTCAAATTGTTTATTTATATTATTTAATTTATTTAAAAAATTTCTAACGCGGCAAAATAAGTTTTCACTTCTGTCGGCACTCCCCTAGTGCAATCCGTAATTTTCTTGTTTTACTCCTGTAAGCCTACATGCATATGTTCAGCTAGTTGAATACAGAGTAAAACACATGTCTTACTTTATACTGATTTAGCCATCCGGAAATCTACCATTTGTAATTCGTGAATAAAAAAAACATTTTGTAATTGTTTATGATTTTCGTTATTCTAAAGCACTTGAGCAAAAACATAAATAAAACAGTAAATGTTTACATAAAGCACTAGATGCTCTTTTTTGACCGACTTCAAAAAAGAAGGAGGTTCTCAGTTCGACTGTATTTTTTTCATGTTTGTTACCTCAGTACTTTCGACTGAGTCAAGCGATTTTGATGATTTTTTTTTGAAAGCTCGTGCGTCCCATGTTGACTTGTTGATTAATTTCATTGGTATTGGATCTTTAGCTCCGGAGATAAGTAAGGAACTCCCGAAAATCAATTATAAAATGAATCTATTTTATTTTCATTTAATGGGTAGTCTACAATGTCTTATTGCCGGATGCAGGGTGTATATCTCCCTTTTTTTCTACAAATTTTAGGTTTTCTATTTCAAAGATCTAAATATATCCCAATCCCTTAATTAAAAGAATTTAATGTCTCGTGTATTGTCTCAAGTATTATATTTTAACTTTTTAATCTAAAATACCGAAAGTTCCAGGTGCTAATGAGATTCATTAGAGGTTTTTTTAGATATTCAAGATTTTCTTTCGTTAATTAACGCGACCATCTTGGATACGAGCCTCCTTTGAAACGGAACTCTACGAGGCTGTTGCGGCGTTCGGCCAATGTCAGCTTAAAGATAAATCACGCCGCAGCGCGGTTAAAGGCGAAATTCGTTTGACGAGAAATGCGCTTTTCAACTGAGAATGTGTGCTGATTATTCCGAGAATTTAAACCTTTCTCCGCTCTACGCGCTGCTGAAAATTGCGACAGGCTTTAAAGAATATCGCATTTTAGCGTTATTCATGCCATGCAATTAAAGGGGAACGCATTGCCCCTGAAGATTCGCGTACTTTGGTTTAACATTGCTGTAAATACGTTATTAAGTTATGTGAATAATGCCATGTAAAGTATGAATGCATTTAAGTTTTCTAAGAGATTTGATAAGAATCAATGTGGTGAAGACATTATTGTTTTTTTCATTTCTTTTGTTATAACTTTTCCAAGTGAAGAAAAGATGAATCTGGAAACTCTTTTGTTTTCACGGCATGTGTCACATACTTAATTTGTTGCAGGTGGCTTTATATAAATTAAACCCAAGAATACACGCTGAATCTTAACAAATATCTGCTGAATTAGTGATTTGACTTGATTTAATGGTTGTGTGATCTTCGCACTGTTAGGTTTACTTCCAGTTGCGTTTCTCCTGTATAACCATAAGGGTAGCCTCTGTACAGAGAAGGCCCGTGCCCAGCAGTGGGAATATGATAGGCTGTAACTTTACTTAATACATCAAATCAATGTGAAAGGAAACTCGAACAGCAAGGGAAAACTTGGATTCTTGAGTGGGGTGGCCGGAGCCCACTTTTCAAAAGGTTGTCAACGCATGGAACCCTCGGGTGTAGCAGATGTCCATGGGCGGCGGTATTCACTTAAGATCGGGTGAACAGTCTGCTCGCTTGGCAAATTTTCACGTCTCAAATCTAGAAGAACGATTTTTACTGCTGTTGTTAAAATCGTTCTTCGAGATTTTTATATATCTGGCTTGCAACCGACCTTCCCGAAATATGGTAACTCGCAATCCGAGTACGAATCGCCCTTTTACAGACTTCAACGTTGTTCGCTTCGGATTTGTTGGCATGACGAAAGATCTGGCAACACTGGCCTGGTGAACATGTCAAAATTATAGCTCCGTATATTTAAAGTTTAAAATTAAGTTAAATTTATTATTTAATTATCATTTTACTTTAGTAAAATTATTTACGCGTGTGTTATAAAAAAATAGGAAAATAAGTAATATAGTGCACTTCGGAAGATAAATTGCAGAAACCGAAGTCATCTTGGAGCTGTCACTGGGCTAACCGCCTGATTTTCAAAATTCTACGACTCAATCCTGGGAGTATCTTTATATTATCTCCTACTTAGGCCATACCAAACATAATTACACACTACATTACTAAACACAACTCACATATAGTGAGTAACGTCAATTCATCACATTTGGCACCGTTACCATCTCACTTTACTTGACAAGTTTGAAGTAAAGTTGTAGATAAAAACATTTGCCACAGACATCCTTACTCTAATCTACTTCACAAATACTTCCTTTGTACACATTCAAAATATATTAAACCAAAACTTTGTGATTATAAGATAACATTTACCTTAATCATTTTATAACATTATTGCTCTTGTGGTAGTTTAATACTTCATAAATTAACTAAAAACAATATTATTTAATAAAGACATTATTAATAGTAATAGTATATAATTAGAATAGTAGTATATATAAGTAATATTTGTAAATTCATTAATAAAGATATAATCTCCTTGCTAAATTTTGTTAAATTTCTTGTATGTCTTCTCTATAGCTTAATTATTAATATTAAAACTTTAATCTTCTTTAAATTATTTTCTAATTTTAATTTTCTCCCCATCCTCATAATCTCAGTTTTCTCTCTATAACTGTTACAGAATATTAGCAATGGATAAAGTAATGCTCACCCGCAAAGCAGCTGTGAAGGATCTTGAAATTAAATTAAGAAACACATTACAAGAACTTAAAACATCACAAGACCTTTGCAAACAGCTGATGCAAGAGCGTGAAGAAAGTGAGGAGGAAATTCAGGTCATTGTAAGAAAAAACACTGAATTAAAATGTGAACTCGCTGAACTTCATAAAAGTTTTTTGGATGTAGTTGCACAGCGGGACAAACTAAACGAAATTGTGAGTGCATTCAACCAGTGCAGCAATGAGCATGAGAGGGCCTTAAATAAAATCGCGGAACTTGAAATTAATTTAAGGGAGGCAAATAACTCCATCCTTGAATTAGAACAAATTAATACATCTCGTGACGCAAACCAAACCCAAAATCTGTATGCTGAGCTAGTGGAATGTAATCCTCAAATGTTTATAGACTTGACAAAAGATGACTCTTGCATCCAGCAATCTCGCCTATATACACAAAATAAACTTAAGAAATACATCAAAATTAAAAGATTTATCAAGAAAACGAATAAATTATTAAAAAATAGAACAAACAAATTTATGAAATGAAAAATGAGCAGATACAATTATTTAATAAAGTAAAATCATATAAAAATAAAATAGATCAAAATAGGTTTAAGTATGACCAAAAAACACTTCAGCTCCAGACTGAAATTAATAATTTAAATATCACACTACAAACATTGACTGCTAAATATGAATCATCTCAAAAACAAATACAACAACACATATTAGCAGCTGATAATTTACTAGATCTTTGTAATTATAATTATAATAGATTTGAATCATTTACAAGTAAAAATTCATGTTGTTGCTCCAAATCACAATCTCCAAACAAATTAAAAACTCAGAATATACCTAAGGACATAGGAAGTGACTTGGTCATACATGAATACAATCAACCGTCATATAATAACAATAAAAATGAAATATATACTAAACAAAATGTTACAATTGTATCAGATAACATAGGGCAAGGTTTTGGTTCGCTAATTTCAAAACATATAAATAATGTATACAATATATGTTCACCGGGTGCCAGTTTCCAGAAAAATATAAATAAAATCTTGACATTGAATGTAAATGAAAATAGTACTATTGTACTACTTCATGGGGATAGTTCATCTGTTAGGAAACAGGAAATTATCAATAATATGGAAATATTACTGGGCTTACATTACAAGACTAAGTGTAAATTTATAATATGCGCATTTCCATATTCCTCCTTCCTTACAGAGGAACAAAATAAAGACATATATAGTCTTAACATGACTATATATAATACAACTCACCGTCATAGTGACGCTTTCTTTTATTTTGACATAAATAGTTTTATTAAGTCTAGTTTTAAGGTGACAAAAAATAATTGGTATTTGCCATTATATTATAAGAAAATAATTGCTACTTTAGTAGCATATAATATACAAAACCCAGTTGTACATTGTACAACTAAGAACATTTTACTTAGCAATAATTTTACAAAAAACAATGTTAGTTTAAACTAAACATTGAGACAACACCTAAGCCACTTAAATTAAATATTGTACACCAAAATATACAAGGCATAGGTGGCAAAGAACCTGAAATTGAGCTGTTTCTTAGAAGATTTAACATCCACGTCATCTGCTTCACAGAGACATGGTTACATAAGCATTTTAATATTATAGATATAGAGAACTATAAATTGTTAAGTTCGTTCGTAAGAGCAAACGCTATTCGCGGTGGCTCTCTTGTGTTAGTAAGAACTGATATAGTCTGTAAAAATCGACAGGATATAGTAGCACACTCTGTCGAACGTTCTATAGAATTATCCTGCGTTGAGTCAACAGTATATTATAGTATGCGTGTATCGACCCCCTTCAGGTGATTTCGATCTGTTTGAGTGTGTAATGGATGATGTACTTAAAAAACTCTGTTCAAGTAGCAAATCAGTAGTAGTTTGTGGAGATTTTAATGTGGATTTATTACAAGTGACACATCTTAGTAAACGACTTTTAAATTTATTTAGTTCATTTAAACTTAATAATCTTTTTCATGAACCAACTCGTGTCACTAACTCATCCTCCACATGTATAGATAACGTTTTCTGCCACGATAATGTATATGATAAATATGTCATAAATTATCTGAGCTCTGACCACTTTGGTTTAAAATTTTCAATAAATGAAAAAGTTATTACACGCAAACATAAGATCAAGTGTAGACCAGTCACTACTAATAGAATAAATTCTTTTAAAGACAAAGTGGCACATCATATGTTAAATAAAGATATAGAAGTCAATAATCCTAATGATTCTTATAAATCAATGGTTGACTTTCTCATATCTTCTTATAATGATATATTTAAATCGCGCACAATTGTTAAAAATTCAAAATTAAAATTTAGTGACTGGGCAACAGTGGGTATATATAAAAGTAGGGATTCACTGTATGAATTATATAATATGAGGCAGTGGAATCATGACCCCAACTTTCATAAAAGGGTACAAATGTTCTCAAAAATATTTAAAAAAGTCTGTATTCAGGCAAAATCTATTCATATAAGAAATAGAATAATAAATTCAAACAATAAAATTAAAGCCACATGGGACATCATTACCCGTATATCTGGAAGACCCAAGATATTCAGGGAACCTATAAAACTGGTTATAGGTAATACTCCCATAACATCAGATAATGAAATTGCAAGTAGTTTTGAAAGCTATTTTTCAGAAATTGCAGTTAATGTCACATGTACATTAAAATCATCTCCCATAGATGCAATTAACGTTCTAAGAAATAATGTTACCTTTTGTCCACACACATTTAAATTTAATCACGTAGATACTTATGATATTATAAAAGTTTTGAATTCTATTAATCTTAAGAATACAGGGGATTTATGGGGCATGTCCATAAAATTAATGACCACAATAATGCCATATATTGCACCACATTAAGCTAATATTTTTAACAACTGCATAGATTCTGGAATATTTCCAGATCTTATGAAATTTAGTAAGATAATCCCCGTCTTCAAAAGTGGGGATAAAAATGATCCAGGAAACTACAGACCTATCTCCATATTGCCATTTCTGAGTAAAATTTTTGAAAAACGAATTTTAAATCAGCTCTTAGTACATTTTAATATGAACAAAATTTTTCACAATGAGCAATATGGATTCACTAAAGGCAGATCGACAACAGATGCGGGTATCGCACTTGTCAAACATATTTATAACGCCTGGGAAGGGTCGCAAGATGCAATAGGTGTTTTTTGCGACCTTTCAAAAGATTTCGACTGCGTGGATCACAAAACCCTCCTTCTAAAGCTTGATTATTATGGCATTCGTGACATCGCCCTCAATCTCATTGCTTCTTACCTTAATAATAGAATTCAAAAAGTCTAAAAATCTATAAATGATGTAAATTCCGCAGGGTCCCCCATGAAAATGGGTGTCCCACAAGGATCGATCTTGGGCCCATTATTATTCTTAGTATATATAAATGATCTCCCCTTCTATGCCAGTGAGTTATGTGATGTTGTACTGTTTGCTGACGACACATCGCTTATTTTTAAGGTTGACCGAAATGTATCGAATTATGACGACGTGAATAGTGCACTTTCGCGTATCCTCCACTGGTTTACCATTAATAATATGGTGTTAAATGCTAAAAAAACTAAATGCCTTCTTTTTGCCCTTCCCAACGTAATAAGGCAAAGTTTTAGCTTAAAATTGAATAGCGTAACCCTTAATCCTGTTGAGTCCGCTGTATTCTTGGGAATCACAGTAGATTCAAAGCTCCAATGGAGTCCCCATCTATCATCTCTTGCGAATAGGTTAAGCTCCGCTGTTTTTGCAATTAGGAAGGTTAGGCAGCTATCAGACATCGACACTGCCAGACTTGTTTACTACAGTTATTTTCACAGCATCTTGTCGTACGGCATTTTGTTGTGGGGTAGTGCATCTGATATAAATTCAATATTTATTATTCAAAAAAGAGCTGTCCGAGCAATTTATAACATCGGAGCCCGGAATACACTCAGAGATCTTTTTAAAGAGATTAATATACTCACTAAGTCAATGGGGGAGGCCTATGTTCAGCAGTGGACGTCCTACGGCTGATATGATGATGATGATGATGAATATACTCACTGTTGCGTCTCAATATATTTATTGTAATATTTTGTATGTTAAACAGAATATTAATAATTATCAAAAGAATAGTGACAGACATAAACTAAATACTAGAAATAAGGACAAACTAACTACGCCATTATTTCGCCTACAAAAAGTAAACAGATCGTTCATAAGAACGCGCAAGCGTCTATGTGAATAAAGATATTTTATTATTATTATGGGGGGATATTCATTTGTTTTCTCGTCTGGTTGGGTTTATAAATAAAAATAAAAATAAAGATATAGATATATATTGCATATATAAAATAAATATTATGGATAAAAATAAACATATATATATATATATATATATATATATATTTATATATATATTTTATATAATACATATATAAATAGGACCCAACCAGACGGAAGCCCTCGGCAGGGGAGACCAAACGGCCGAGGGTTAGGGCGAAAGGGAGAGAAACCGGCGGACGATGCGGGCGGTATCGAGGAGCACCGCCTTCTGCATTTGAGCCAGCCTGGAGCGATCCGTCCCGGAGTCCCAGTCGCCTCAGATGTTTAGAGAGGCTGACTGGGATCAACCCATTCGCAGACACGACTATCGGGATAATTTCGGTCGGCACACCACCCCACATGTCGGTCACCTCGTGAGCCAGGTCCAGATACTTCGTCTTCTTATCTGTTTCGGCTTTCACGAGGTTCTCGTCATATGGAATGGTAATGTCTACCAAAAATACCCGCGACTGTGCCCGGTCCATCAACACGATATCAGGTTTGTTCGCGACAATTGTCCTGTCCGTGATGATGGACCGGTCCCAATAGAGCCTGGCGCGGTCATTTTCGAGCACGGCCTCCGGAGAGTACTTATAATACGGCAGTTTCCGTTCCACGAGGCCGTATTTCAGAGCGAGCTCCTGGTGTAGGATTCTGGCTACTAGGTTGTGTCTATGCAGATACTCAGAGTTAGAAAGCATGGAACAACCGGAGATAACATGCCGAAGCGACTCCCCGGGATGGCGACAAGCTCGACAGATGTCGACGGTGCCATCCTTTAGGATGTGATGTATCTCCTATAGTTGTTCGTCTTAATAACCTGATCCTGTATCGCACAGACAAAACCTTCGGTTTCCCCAAAGAGGTCACCGAAACGTAGCCAGTTCAGGGAGGCAACAGTATCTACGAAAGGCTCGTGTAGAGCCTTGTAGAACCTCCCGTGGAGCTCTTTCTCCTTCCATACAGCCTCTCGGTCGGAAACGCTCACTACTCCCGGGTCCTGCCATTGCTCGTTGGCTAAGGATAGAGGGGTAAGTCCTTTATCACAACTAATGACGTCCGTGTAGATTGACTCATCCGATCTCGCCAGAAAGTAGTTACGGAGGCTGCACACCTCGCGATTGTGCATGGTGAGGGCGCTTAAAAAGCCCCTCCCGCCATGCTTCCGCGGAAGGTACAGCCTCATCACTGACGATCTCGGATGATGCATTCTGTGGGACGTCATAGTTGTGCGTACTTTTCGGTCCAGGGCGTTGAGCTCAGTTTGAGTCCACCTGAGTATGCCAAAGGTATACATGAGGACTGGCATGACCCAGCCGTTAAAAGCACGTGCCTTGTTCCCGCCTGACAAATGGCTATTAAACACCTTTGTCAGGCGTCCAAAAACACGTCACGAACTGACTGTTTCATGCCAGCCTCATCGATACACATATTTTGTGACATACCCAGGTATCGGTATGTTTCAGCCTCAGAGAGGGTCCTTATGTTAACGGGCATAGATAAGTCTATGCCCTCCGTATTAGTGACCTTACCCCTTTCGACATGAAGGACCGCACACTTATCCGTCCCGAGCTCCATTTTGATAGAATTGCTGAAATCACAAGTGACTTTAAGCAATTCCATCAAATGGGAGCGATTGGAGGCGAATAACTTGAGGTCATCCATGTAGAAAAGGTGGGTCACTTTTGTCCCTCCTCTCCGAAGCTGAAATCCTCCCCCCGAGCCCTCCAGTAATACGCTGAGAGGATTCAGGGAGAGGCAAAACCATATTGGACTCAAACAGTCGCCCTGGAAAATACCCCGTCGTATCCTTATCCGGTATTCCGCAGCCGTCATCCGTTCGCCTAGATGACAAAGGATCGTACTCCATTGCCCCATACAGTGCTCGAGGAAGTCTCTTACTGTACAGTCTACTTTGTATAGTTCGAGGAACCTCTTTAGCCATGTATGGGGCACCGAGTCGAATGCCTTTTTGTAGTCTATCCAGGCGGCGGAGAGGTTCCGACGGTTGCGTTTAACCATTTTACCAATGACCGCGTCGATGAGAAGCGGTTCCTTGGTTCCACGACCGCCACCCCGACATCCATTCTGAGTACGAGACATAATCCGATTCACATTAATATGCCGGGTGATTCTCATACTCAGAATAGATGTCAGTGTCTTATAGATGGTAGGTAGACACGTAATGGGGCGGTACTTACTCGGGTCTGTGGTAACCTGATCTTTAGGAACCAAATGAGTGACCCCAGTAGTAAAGAGGCTCGGGAGCGACCTCTGATCGAGAGCCTCTTGGAACTGTCGGGCGAGCACAGCATGACACACCACGAACCCCTTCAGCCAGTAGTGATGCAGCCCGTCGAGTCCCGGACTTTTCCAGTTCGGGGCTCTAAGGACTGCTCCTCAGATACGTCGTCGGATGTTATGACGACGGGGTCCATGGGTGTAATGTCTGCACATTGGCTCGCCACGACTTGTGTCCAAGGGCCCTCACTGTGGTCTACGGGCTCTGACCACAGGCTGCGCCAGAAGGCGACAGTGTCTGCCTGGTCCGGTCCTTGGCCCGTTCCACAACTCACTGGTCGCTCCAAAGATTTGTAGAGCCTCTTTTGGTCACTCTGGAAGAGGCGATTCTGGCTAAACCGCGCCGTCCTCTCGGAATATCTCCGAATCCGCTTCCCCCAAGCAGCGATCCTCTGCTTCAGGTCATCTATGCGCTCCGTTAGTTTTTGCTTAATGTCCGGCTGGGACAAGTTTATGTTGGTCCCAGCGAACGCCATCCTAACGGTGCGCACAATTCTGGGCCTATTATTGCCCGACCTGAAGCTTATCAGCCTGCCAATGATGGCCCTTACCTTTGCGATACGGTCCTCAATTCTTCTTCTCCATGCTGGGATAGTGCTACCTGGTCTGGTAGCACGTCCAGCCTTGGGAAGTTTGGCGCCAACGATTCGGCATACTGCCAGTGCAGCGCCAAAGAGAATTGAGTCCGTTTCGCAAAGGTCCCGGCTAGCTTCCAAATAGGTTGCCAGCATCGGGTTAAGAGACCTAACGACAGACCGACTCCGCTTACTTAGGGGTATGCGGGGGAGACGTGGTCGACTCTCGAGAGGCGTTTCGCGCACCTCCAGAATTGCCTCCTCCAATATGCTTCCCATCTGCTCTATTTCTTGGGCGACTATTCCATCATCGCACGAATCTACAGGAGCCGGGGAGTTAACCGCGGCCTCCGCATCTGCTTGTAACCCTGCAGGGTCCGCAGCTTGCGGGGCCGTATCCCCAGCCACTACATTTTCATCCGACGAGGGAACAGCGTCACGTCGTAGTCGTTCGAGCTCGGTATCATCAAATATTTTTGAGCGCATGATGTACCGAACTCGGTCTGCCAGGTTTTGCTCGGTGACGGTTATAGACGGTTATAGATGGCTCCAGCTCAGCAAAAAAGCGATGCATCCTTGCCCGATACGCAAACCCTCCAGTTTCACTCCCTTTCGCCCTAAGATACGCCCGCATTGCGTTCCTGTTCATTTTTTCTGTCCAGCGCAAGCGGCGTATTCCACCAGCGGCGGGTGCCGATTGCTGGATCCGAGAGGACCCTGCCGACACCAAGCCAACTGGTGGGGATGATGGATGCGAGGTACTGCTGGGTGGTCGTGCAGTACTCCGCACTCGGCTGGCGTCCCGCATGCTGCCACGTCCAGCGCCAGCTCCAG
Organism: Iphiclides podalirius; assembly: GCA_933534255.1. Classification (NCBI taxonomy): domain Eukaryota; kingdom Metazoa; phylum Arthropoda; class Insecta; order Lepidoptera; family Papilionidae; genus Iphiclides; species Iphiclides podalirius. The sequence continues at coordinate 1,447,189 of OW152838.1, read as the reverse complement.
ACGTGCCCTGGCGGCCCCCAGGCAGCGGCCCTATGCGTATTCTCTGGGAGTCCATCATTATTATTATTATTATTATTATTATGTTGGGGATATTTATTTGTTTTCTCGTCTGGTTGGGTTTAAAGATAAAAAAATAAACATATAGATATAAATATTGTATATAATATTTATATCTATATATTATTATTATATGGGGGATATTCATTTGTTTTCTCATCTGGTTGGGTTTATAAATAAATAATAATATTATTATTATTAAAAGTTTTATTATTATTAATCTATATATTATTATTATATGGGGGATATTCATTTGTTTTTCTCATCTGGTTGGGTTTTTAAACTTTTAATAATAATATTATTATTATTAAAAGTTTGCCCCTTTGGCTCAAACTGATGTTTTTATTACACACGTACCTTTTCATATCAACTAGGAGTCTACTTTAACTTTAGATACGAATGTCACGTGCGAACAAACGTGTTTGGGTATGATAAGTCTTACATATTGAGACGATTTTAGTTTTTTTTAACTTTATTACTGAATAAAACTCACGTAACTGATATTTGCAGATCAAAATGGCCAGTAACTATGCCGACTAAATCCAGATTTCTCTAGAGATTCCCTTCTTTCTATCTCACTGTTCGTGCGTTATACGTTATCTTTACATATTCTGATCTCCATTTTCTGTAATTTTGTTTCGATGAGAGTAAGGAATGTCGAGAATTACTTGAAACTAGATGAACTAGGTTTGATATTCTTATAGATATATCATCCTAATTATCGCTGTGGTAGGGTTATGTAGACGCTTCTGCTATTGCACGAATGGGCAGACTCGTCCGGGGGAGTACCACAGCCTCACAGAAGACTGGCGTGAGGTGAAAGTATTATTTTTTCGCGTTTCATCTGCTTAGTGGGGTAACCGGGGCCTATAATTATATTGTCAACGCATTTACAACTCCTCAGGTATTAAAGATATCCATGGGCGGCGGTGACTTAACAAGCTTGACAACTATTCGCTTAAGGAAAAACACGCAACAGAATTTCAGGCAGGTCCTTCCGAAGAAGTATCACACAGAAGACCGGAAAGAATAATTTTCGTCAGGTGAGTGAGGTAACAGAGGCCTACTTTATTAAAAGGTAACGCATCTGCTACTTTACGGGTGTGGAAAATCTTTCTTAACAACAGGTGAACCGCCATCACGCTTGCTAACTTTTCATATTAAATAAGATAGCATATTGCTTAAATCACTAATCCGTTGCTTAATTCCGTAAGACTGTATACTCTACACAGCCTGTGTGTTGCATCATGCTAATAAATCAATAAATAAAAATTGGCCAAGCGAGAGTCGGACTCGTGCACGAAGGATTCCGTACCATTATCTTTTTTTTTTTTGCGAAAAGTTGTCAAACGAGCGGACGGTTCACGTGAAGTTAAGTGAATACCGCCGCCCATGGACATCTGCCACACCCGAGGGTTACAGATGCGTTGACAACCTTTTGAAAATTGGGCTCCGGCTACCTCACTCACCAGACGAAACGCGAAATTATTTGTCATACTTCCACTTTACGCTGGTCTTCTGTTAGGTCGTAGTACTTACCTGGTCGGGCCTGCCCATTCGTGCAACAGCCGAGACTACTGCGTGGCCCTACCACCGTAAATATCCGTCTATAATAACGGCAAATAATCATGTCTGCTGTATTTTTTTATTCTGTTTTTTTGTATTTTTTTATTTTGTTGTCGGTAACAGAAATACATCATCTGTGAAAATTTCAACTGTCTATCTACCACGGTTCATGCGATACAGCCTGTTGACAGATAGACAGACGGACAGCGGAGTCTTAGTAATAGGGTCCCGTTTTACGCTTTGGTTGCGGAACCCAAAAAAGAAAGATATACTGGTATAATGCTTAAATTACTAATCGGCTGTTTATTTCCGTAAGACTGTATACACGTTTACATAGCCTGTGTGTTGCAACACGCTAATAAATCAATAAAAAAGGCTCGGTGCCTCCGTATCCTGTGGCTGGCGGTCCACAACGGGCGGACCATGTAATTTATTTTGAATTAATCTTTCAGCCGCCCCATTAAGCGAGTGTCGCTCTTTTCGCACTGTTTATCTTTTTCATTGCGCAACGGATTTGTTTAGTTTCTCGCTTATGTCCGCACCGGTATCGAGATCGACTTTGAACGATTACGTTTTAATAAAGACTAGCGACCCGCCCCGGCTTCGCGCGGGTGCAATGTATTATACATATAAACTCTCCTCTTGAACGACTTTATCTAGTAAAAAAACCACATCAAGATCCGTTGCGTAGTTTTAAACATCTAAGCATACATATGGATAGACACACAGCGGGACGACTTTGTTTTATACTATCTAGTGATGACGCATGCCCACACTGCGCGGCATTTTAAACTTGTTCCGCTTTATTTTCAGTTTATTAGGTTTGCTATTGCTTTTTTTTAGTGGAAAAAAGGGCCAACGAGCAGTAGGTCACCACTGCTTATGAACATCTGCAACACTAGAGAGCTTGCAAATGCGTTGTCGGCCTTTTAGGTAAGAATATGCTCTCTTCTTGAAGGATCCCTGTTCGTAACGGAAAGACCGCCGACGGCAACCGAATACAATTTAGTATGGTTACAAAAGATATATACAAATAAAAAATTGATTGCATTCTATACATTACAAACACAACATACATATTGAAACACATTAAAACATTAGGTACAAAGGTTTATCTACTGATTAAATCGGTAAAAATATCAATTTGTTTGTGTATAAAACCAAATAAAACATTACAGGTACTTGAAAAACTGAATTAATGACTAAACTAATATTACATTTTTGATGATAAAGGACTGAAACAAACCTCGTAGGCTTCACATTATATTATGTCAAAGTGACAGATGAGGCAGAACGTACTCGTATGATACGGAAAGAGATAAATATTAGAATTGCTATCGAACTACACCAATGGCGTAATTTTTGTGCCTCATTTTCTTTGCGCTAGCGTATATTTCTTGGATTCGATATCACGGCTATGTGTATGTATGTGTGTGTATAATGTGATGGTAGTTGATAAAATTCGCCATATCAAAATCTCTTTTTAATCTTACGGTGGTAGGGCCGCGCAGCAGTCTCGCCTGTTGCACGAATGGGCAGGACCGTTCGGGTAAGTACCACGACCTCACAGAAAGGCTCACAGACCGGCGTAAAGTGGACGTATAACACTTTCGCGTTTCGTCTGGTGAGTGAGGTGGCCGGAGCCCAATTTCCAAAAGGTTGTCAACGCGTCTGCAACCCTTGAGTGTAGCAGATGTCGATGGGCGACGGTATTCACTTAACATCAGGTGAACCGTCTGATCGCTTGGCAACTTTTCACATAAAAAATCTCTCTCTCTCTCTCTCTTTCTATCTCTCTTCCAAGCTGTACATCCCACATGGTGGTGGGGTCAGCTTGCCTTACTTCTGCTCTCCACGGTGCTCTATCGTCGACATATTCATAGGACACTTGACATTCTACCATGTCCCTTAGCACTAGATCTTTCCATTTTTTGAGACTACCTCAGGACCTAAAAATCTCTGCTTAATGCAAAAGCTAATTCCGCTAATGAGGAGTTCTTTAATCCACTTAAGATACCATAACTGGAAGCAGCATAAAAATATGTAGAAAAAGTGCGAAAAGATTGTCGCCGCTGTGGGAATCGAACCCACGTCTTCGGCATTCGCGGCCTGACGCTCTAGCCACTGAGCTAAACGGCTGATTACCACTTTTTCTACATATTTTAATGTTCAATCTTAAGTGCAAAGATTAGCACTATAAACAATTTAAATTTCTGGAAGCAGCATAATCAATTTCAACGTTGGAAACAGTACAGCAAGTTTAGTTGTTACGAATTCCTTAAAGAGCTTTTTGGAGCGACGCAGACTGGTTTAAGTGTGATTAGAAAACTTTCAATTCGCCTTTTGTTTGTATTAAGGTGTTGTAAAGAGTGGGGTGCCTTTTTGGCTAAATGGAATATTGCAGGAATGTGAGGAGGGCAGGTTGTTAAAAATATTGTCTGTTTCTTTCACTATTCGTATGTCTACCGCATGTACATTCTGTTAGTGGATTCCAATGTAGTACGGTTTTATACTTTTACTTTATAAATATAAAAATTACAAAAAAAAAAACGCATATTAAATCCATTGAAATGTGATGTGAAATGATCTTGGAAATAATTAATACGGCTAAACAACTTTTGCCAGGTCAACTAGTTTAAAAAAAAAACAATTCAATTTCTTGTATTTACGCGATTAAGCATTGTTGAATGAAACAATATTTACCGATTTATGGCGTTTATTTTTAATTTTATTTCCCAACATTTCGAACCGTGTTCGAATAACTGTTTTACTAATGAATAAACCATATGTAAATGTGAAAATATACCATTACATTAATTCCATTTACTGGATTCTTTAAACTGGATATGAAATAATGAAACCTTCATTCCTATAAATGATAGAGTTATACAAAACTAGAACAACTGTATGAGAGATCGTAAACTGACTCCGTTGATTGTTGTGGCCATATACAGGAAGGCGTTTCTAAGAGGATCCATTTTTTTTATAAAACGATAATATCATAAATAATGTTATATATAAAATTATAAATATTTAAAATCACTCGTAATTAATTAATTACATTCATTTGAATTTATCTCGAAAAGTGTGTGATTTAAGGGCAACTCATTTATTTCACGCGCGATCATTCATAACTAACACAAGTTCGTTTCAAAAGTATACGACGCGAACGACTACAGCATTGTCAACAAGTTCTGTTTTTTAGGGAATAGAATGGCAATTTTTAAAAAAAAATAATTATGTGTTCATTTCAATAAACGATTATACTGCCGAGTCTGAACCTCCTGGGTGAATTTGGGCACCTTTAGCATAGCCAACCTGTATACATGTATACAACAGTAGATATATAATCAAATCACTTAGCGGCGGGCCGAATTATAATGTACGAGTAATTTCGCAAACAAACAAGGCGTATCCATCAAGAGCGGAATTCTAATTCCCTATGATGAATGGGGGGCTGTCTTTCGGTGCGAACATACCTCAAATTTATTGCTCCCCCGCCCGTTTGTAATTCTTTTCAAGCGTAGTCATTTGAGGTTATCTTAAGCCGAACGCCTTCTTAGGATATAGCTACTCGCTGCATTAACATGCCTTCAATTCGAAAGATCCCTATGGAAACTATTTTATGGTTTAATAACTATTGATTCTATTTGAACTGTCTGATTAAGGATCGCAACAAGTCAAAAAAAAAAGTTAGCACGCTGTTTAGTAATAGGTGTTTAGTCTTGTCACCGTCTTGCGGCATTGTTTTAAGAAAGTGACATAAATGTAAAATATTAAATAAATATTTTTGGACACGTTTTTACACAACGTTCTCTAGTTCCAAACTAATCAAGGCCTGTACTTAGGTTACGATATAACTGAAGAACATACTTAAACATTTTTTTTTGTAAATAATTACCTATTTTACATATATTATAATTAAATTTAAAATTTAAAATTTCGTCGGGAGTTTATAATCATTTTAAAACACGATAAAATTCGTAAAAAAGTTTCATTTAACCGAACACCAAGACGCTAGAATAAACTTTTCATCGCACAATATTTTTCCAGAAGTGGGGATCCAACCTCAGACGCAAGAGGCAGGCTCGTATCCATTATACCGATCGGGTCGTCAACCTTTAATCCGTTGTATTGTTTCAAATGTAAACAAAACCGTCCCTTAGGAATATAACGTAAATGGCGTCGAATAAATCGACGATTATAATACCCGTCAAACGTTTCGTCTGACGGGGAAATCCCCGGGTGGGTTTTGTACCGTTCGATTTTCGACGGGGGTCAATTAATGTCTTTTTTTAATATCTGTCAGATGTCATGTTCGTTGGTGCATTTGGAATTTTTTTTTTATTGATCCCGGTCGAACTGTCGGAATATGTATGGGATTTTTTATATGTATGTATGTAAATGCGTGTAAATAACTGACACAATTTAATATTCGAGTAATTATAATATTCGAGTAATACACTAATGGAAGTAAACATAATTATGTAAGCAATTAATGACCGTAATTTTATTTTGAAGACTGCAATTATCAGTTTCTTTTCGTTTTACGTTTAAAAAGTTGATATTGAAAATACATTTATGGCATTGTTTGATGCGATTTTGTGTTCAAACTTAAATATGATTATTGTTAGTCAATTATGCCAAGTCAATTATATAATTATTGAAACATTAAACTCAAATAACAAGGAATCTTTACAAATGTCAAATAACTTTGCTTACTTTATGTTTTTAAATTTTATGTGGCAAAGTGGCAAACGAGCTGGCGGTTCACCTGATGTTAGGTAATAACTACACTGTTGTGTGGCCCTGCCAACGTCAATTTTAGCGGAGAATATTATCATCAACATCTGCATCATGCATTTTCATAAAGTAGCACCAAAACAAGACCTTTGAGAAAAAATAAATGTATAATAACCAAATAGTTATCAGAGTAATTCACCACATAAGTGCATAAGCGAGAAGCACTTGATACGTCTATGTTTTGCGGTAATGCACTGCTAAGGTAATAGCTAAGGGAAGCCATCGAAACTTTGGTTTAATTTTACTCAAAAGATCATGCGGTCCGCTCAAGTTCGGCTTAACATTATCCAGTTTATCGAACTTAATTCTAAGTTTAAGCGCGAGCGGTTCTAAAGTTCACATTTTAAAATACAATTTCTGCCAAGTTCATCCCTGGAAAACTTTGCGTTCGCCCGTACGAGGTGTTTCTATGAAACTGTGTGAAAGATTTTTCATCGTGAAACATGCCAATACGCCGTTTGGCTCCGTAAAGTGTCAGTTATGACGCTTTGATGGTATACGTCAGGTTAAATGCATTGTATGCCACTTACTCTGTATTCATGGAGCAGTCTGCTGATCCAGGTAGACCGCTCAGTCTATTTGCGTTAGTGATGGGGTAAGAATAAGATATTGAAAACCTTTCGACAAAAACTGTTTTCTTTCTTTCTTTTTAAAATTATTTTATAGATTATCGATGAAAAACATTGTGTTTTGGAAAGGTACGGCGATTGGTAGAAGAATGCGTTTTCAATAAACAAAATGTTTAGCGACGTGGGATAAAGGTAAGGGAGTTTAACCATTCATATCTTATTATACCTGTATAAATTAGTTTTGCTGCTATTTTTTGTGAAAATATTAAATAATAATAGACCGCTTGGATCACAATTTGTTTTCAATTGACTTTTTGATAATACTGGTATCGCGAATTAATTTTTTTTTATTTTGAACACTGAAAATGATTATTAGTTTAATTAAATATATGGGGTAATCACTTAACATCAGGTGAACTGTCTGTCCGTTTGACAACTTTTAATATTAAGAAAAACTCGTAATATACACGGGAATTCGTCACGCGCAAAATATGTTACAAGAATATAAAAAGTTAGCTCTTTCCATTGATTAATGGATACCATGACGTACACATACCTAAACGGTATTCGCTTTCAGCTATGTGTTATCTTTTCCTTACTAATATTATAAAGGCGAAAGTTTGTATGTATGGATGGATTTTTGTTACTCTTTCACACAAAAACTACTGAATAGATTTTAATGAAACTTTACAATAATATAGCTTATACATAAGAATAACATAGGCTATAATTTATAAAGATATTGTGTGTATTGGCCAAAATATAGGAAATGATAAGTGTCAACTAAATAGGAAAAAATTCAGCCATCTGTGAGATACTGTGGTGTATAATAAAAAACTCATTGTTAATTCCCTTTGGCCGCGCGGGTGAAGGCGCGGATAACAGCTGGTATCAAATATTATTCGACTTATATTAGTGCTTCCGAGCATAACGTTTTCCATACATTTTAATTTTCGGGAAACGTTTCTGCATCGCCCACGTAAGTATTAGCAAGATGTTAATTACATTACTTTCACGGGAACCGGGTTAGTCGAAAAGGTAGTAATAAAAAATAAAAAGACAAGTATTATAAAGGTAGTGTATCTTGATTTTTTTAAATCCATACTAATATTATAAATGGGAAAGTAACTCTGTCTGTCTCGCTTTCACTCGGAAACTACTGACCCGATTAAAATGAAATTTGGTACACAGATAGTCTAGAGCCTGAGAAAGGACATAAGCTATTTTTTAATTGGAAAAGTACTGTAAAGGTTGAAAGATATTTACTGAAGGGCTTCAACGCGAGCGAAGCCGCGGGCGAGAGACTAGTGTGTTATAATTTTTTAAACTGATTCCAAACATGGCAGATATTATGGGTGGTGGCGTTGAGAATGGCTGACACATTAATTTACACGAAAATAATTAACATATTCAAAGTTCGTAACTGAGATTAGAATCTGCAAGGTCAAATCTGACATCAATATGATATCAACTATGCTACAAATGTACAAAGCTGCGGATGACAAATTGCAAATAAATTATATGGCTCAACTGTTGCCGACCTCTGGCGTCATAATTTAAATCCAGGGACGCCAAACCTTTTTGTTAATTTACTAACATGTTACACACAGGCTTTGCGTAGTCGGGCGCGACTAAAACATAATAATCCGACGAATCGTATATTTCGCTTGTAAATTGTTTACAAAGCGTTAAATAACGCCTTTTGAAGTGTTTGTTGTGTCAGTGAATAAATTAAGCAAATTACGACTTTAAATAATTTATGATGCACGTGGGGAAATGATCATTTGACGTTTCGGATTTATTTGATATATTTTAATTCGATTCTACTTTCATACATTGGTGGAGCAACTTAGATATTGGCTGCGGTGGGTTGTGGGTTCGATTTCCATATGGTACAAGTAAGTTGTGTAATGCACCGATAATTGTTCTGGATCCGGTTTGACTTCGGACAGGGGGCATCATATTCCCCTCCGACCGGGTTCCCGCCTTGACGTGGCGGTGGGGCTTTGTAGCCGTGGGTTGGTCACCCACGGCGAAACCAAGAGGACACACACTGGGCCGGCCTGTGGTGTAAGGCCGGCCCGAGAGGGCCGCTCCGAGTGGGCTCATTGAGCCCACTCTGGATGCGTGCTGGAGGGTGCAGGGGGCAGGTCGAAGGTGGTAGAGGTGGAGCCACTTTCCCAGTCCTCTGCTACCGAGGAGGAGTCGCGGGGGAAGAGGAGTCTCGGTATTGCGTTGGCCCTATCCTCCGCGATTCGGCGGGGCTGCACCGCTGATGCAGTGGTGGGGAGCAGGGGGGAGAGGAGTGTCGGTATTGCGATGCGCCGTTCTCCCTACCCTCCGCGGCCGAAACGTGGTGAGCAGTGGGGCCACGGACCAGTTCCGCCGCTGGGGGCTGGGAGGACTCTTGCCCCTGCGAGGGTGGGTGTGCGTAGGCATTTCCCCCACGTAAACAAAAATAACCAAAAAAAAGGGGGGCATCATATTAAACCTAGCCTAGTTGGAAGAAGATGAATTTCATACGTAAGACATTACAGTTCAGACCGTACTAAGAAATTCAAGCTACTTATAATAATACATATTATATAAAGTAAAGATAATATTTAAAACAGCAAATAATCACTGGCATAATCAATGCCATCTTCTTGGTGCAACAAGTAAGAAAAAATTAAAACAAAAAAAAAAACCGGCACCATTATCTATAAAAAAGGCAAAAAAATTATATTTGTTGTATGAGAGCCCCACTTAAATATTTATTTATTCTATTTTTAGTACTTGTATAGTGTCAACCGAATTACATCATCTGTGAATGTAACTATCATGACATAAGACAGACAGACACACAGACAGACATCGAAGTCTTAGTAATATGGTCCCGTTTTACTCTTTGGGTACTGAACTCTAAAAATTATTGCAACGCCTTTCCAAAGTCCTTTTTAAAGGGGCTTATCTCGTTTTAATATAACGGTGCAATGTACCTTTATAGTTGTAACTGTACTCCCAAAGTGTTGTCTCCTAGTGCGTGAGTGATTTTATTCTACCATTAAGGCAGTCGTTAACATTTACCTCGAGATTGAATGTTCCTTTTATTACAAATTCCAAGCAAACATTGGGTAACAATTAGAGATTTAATCTTTCTTACGAAGCCATCAATTCTTGAAATGTGTAAGATTCTTAATAGATTTACTTAATTAAAATTGTCTATCATGGCAATTTTTGTTAATGTGAGAAGGTGCCAGGCGGCACTTGAACCATTCCATTGAACAGCACTACAAGGGAAATAAGCTGACCATGATAAAGTTTTGCTTAGCTCAATCTTCTCTCTTGGCGAAACCTACTGTAGGTGGTCGGGCTGCTTAACTGGACCAGCAGTTGAAGAAGTACTTGTTTAAACAGCGCTCGTAAAATAGCGTCTGAAATGATTCGGCCAAATCATGCCAATCAAAATATGTATGAGGAAATGTCATGTTATTAACTTTATTAGGATGGACCGTACAAAAGTTGCTTGATGTCTTACGGATTGTTTGCAGTAAAACCGCTTTTTACTCTATTATCCGATCCGATTACATGAATTCAGTTATTCGAATCAACGACACTGAGCTATCGCCGCTTTAATAGTATGGATAAGAATTTCACAAGGCTCTATTATTACAGCATAGCATAAAATGTGCAAAGTTTGATAATTGCACATTCATCCAGAACCATATAAGAATATCTAGAATTAGTTTAACCTAGAAACCGTCGCCGAGTTGCCGTGTTTAAGTTTCCGCTTTCACGAGTGGCATAGGAGTAGTATCGTGAGTGTCGCCTCATTAGGACCCGAGAAGTTGTACGAGTGACTAGTGACGTGACAACGGCGATTTCGGATATATATTTTTATCGATAAATGGAATTACACGTAACCTGACATGTGAGTTATTTATTATTCGAGAGGGAGGCGTTTAATTTTGTCGTTAAGTGATGAACACATTGTTTTTTTCGCGTCTTGTTGTTTATGCATCTATTACTTGTTTTTATTTACACAAGAAAAGTATGTTTAAGTGTGAGGGGTAAAAAAAATCAGTCATATTAGCCTAGCGAACGAATCGTCATACATTGTAAAGCAAGATGATTATGGTACTATTCTTGCTATGTCACTGCTTCAAAACAATAGCTGCTACTAGAACAGATATACAAGGCTCAACACCTCGTACAAAAACAAGTTCTATTAGTCCTATAGCTTTGTAAAGTTTGTATAGTTTTGCTGTTTCTTATTCTTGAAATAGTGCAGTAATGTATTTTAGCTTAACTAATTTTAATAATATTCTATGCTAGACTTTTAAAATCAGGCCATAACCTCATTATGGTTGTCATTATCTTTATTATATTTTATTATTATATTGCGTATCTTTTTATTACCATAGAGGGCGGTGGTGCCGAGACGTGGTCTCTAACTAAGGGCCTCCTAAAGAAACTCAGCGTCGCTCAGCGGGCAATGGAGAGGACTATGCTCGGGGTTTCTCTGCGAGATCGAATCAGGAATGAGGAGATCCGCAGACGAACGAAGGTTACCGACGTAGTCAGGCGGGTCTGCAAGCTGAAGTGGCAATGGGCAGGGCACATAGCTCGCAGAACTGACGGCCGATGGGGCAGCAAGGTTCTCGAGTGGAGACCACGTGTTGGAAAACGCAGTGTAGGGCGGCCACCTGCGAGATGGACTGATGATCTGTCCAAAGTCGCGGGACTTCGCTGGATGCAGGCCGCTTCAAACCGATCAAAGTGGAAATCCCTAGAGGAGGCCTATGTTCAGCAGTGGATGCCTACAGGCTGAAGTGATGATGATGATGATGATTGCGTATCACGTTGTTTGTCCACGATGAACTCCTAAACTACTAAACAGATTTTAATTAATTATTTTGCAAACTGTGCCCAGTTTGATCCAACTTGAGAGAAAGGATCAGTTATATTTCAATTTATAATAGCAATATTTTTTTGTAAAACATTACATATAGTTAGTATGTTTATTTTTATATTTATATATTTTATATTATTATTTATTACATATTATTTTATAGTATTATACGTTTTATGATTTTGTTTACTTCTATTTTTTCTTTATATTTTTAGAGTTTAGAGTATAACTACCTATATCTAGTTTTACACACCTACCTATCATAATATCATTTTTTTTCTAATCTTATATCAGGGTTTGCGGAAAGAAAACTCTTTTTAGGGTTAAGCTCGCCTTTGTACATTTTTTCTTTTTTTGTACCTATCTTTTCCCTTGAGAGCCGTGACAGCTCAGCGCTCGCCTTTAATTCAATATACTCGAGCAACCTGAGTTCGATCCCCGGTGCCGGCACGAATGAAGTTTTTAACTTTAAGTGCTGACTTATCACGTGCTCCGCGGTGAAGGAAAACATCGTGAGGAAACCTGCATATTTTCGAAATAATAACAAAAAATATATATATTTCGAAGATATGTGAAGTCCGCCAATCCGCAGTGGGGCCACGTAGTGGACTATGCCCTGATACCCTCCGTATAGAGGACGCTTTTGCCCAGCAGTGGGACATGTATAGGCTGTTATCTTTTCCCTTATACTCTGTGTACAATAAAGAATAAAGAACATTTGTTTATTATACCTGTGAGTCCCATAAAATTCTAGTAGATGGCGAAGTAAGGTAAATTTATCGGCTGGCTTGAGTAAGTATGCAATAGATGGCGGCATGTTAAAGGTTCAAACGTAAGGTTCCGTTTCTTATAGATTTTCCCTCATACTTTTCAGGTAGCGGAAGGGGCCACAAATCAAACTTTTACTTATATGAACTAATGGGTTTTAGTGGGTCTTTGGACAATTTGGAAATACAATTGGACATAGTGGCGCTGTAATCGGGATTTAGGTATATTAAAGATTTTTCGCGTTTGGAAATACAATTGAAAATTGTAGTAATAACAGCTACTTAGCAGGTAGCAGATAAATATATGTATTATATATTTATTTATGTTTATGGACACCACCTCCCACTATTCATAATATATAAGTTTAGTTTAATTTTCCTTGTCCGAAGGTTGTCTGGAAGAGATCGCTTGAAATTATTGAAGAAATGCATGAAATTATTTGTGGTGTAAAAAAAATAGTATATAATTTGACGACCCGAATGGCGTAGTCGGTAGTGTACCTGCCTTCTGCGCCAGAGGGTGTGGGTTCGATCCCCACTACTGGAAAAATATTGTGTGATGAGCATAGTGTTTTTCTAGTGTCTGAATTTATATATGTATAATGTGTAATTATTTACAAAAAAGAAAAGTATGTTTATGTACGTCAGTTTTCTAGTACCCATAGTACAAGCGTTGCTTAGTTTGGGACTAGAAAATGTTGTGTAAAAAAATGTGTCCTAAAATATTTATTTATTTATTTATATATAATAAATAATCGAGTTACGCAGGCCAGCCAATTATTAAACAAATATTAATCGATATCGATAAATACTCATGCCTAGAGTTAAGTAAAGTCTCTAGTGGATTTATATTTATATATATTATTCTTTCAGGCGTAATGATGTTGCGCTGTTTGCTTTTCTTAATAAATAAGCTGGTTCGTGTCTATAATTTTTAAATAGATGATAATGTTTTCTATGTTTTATTCCACAAAAGTAGCTGACCCCAATAAGATATTTCATAATATTCTATGTTGAATAATTAATATAAATAATTAATTTAATAATAATTACGGTTTGTTTTTTTTTTTTGGTAAATCGTGTATTTTCAAAATTACATTTAGATATAAATTACTGAGTAATGAAATATGCATAATATTTTACGATCTTACCGACGTAATAGTAAGAAAATATGACTTTAAAAAAAAAGGTAAAAAAAAAACAAAATCATCTGGATCGACTAAAAATAAAAAATAAATAAAGCAATGATCTGGAATCGAAAAAAAGTAAAAAAGTAGGTGTGTAAAAAAATCGTGATACGAACCACGGCCTCCTGTTTCGTGCTCAGCTATTATAAATTTTTTTTTTGGTGAAATTTATAATAGCTCGGTTGTATTCGAATCATATTTTTCATTCCCTGAAAACTGGGATAAAACGACATTTTCTAAAAATGAAACCTAGTCAGATCGATTTTTCGCCCCCGAATCTACGCTACCTACTAAATTTCATGAAAATCGCTGGAGCCGTTTCCGAGATTTCAATTACATATATATATATATATATATATATAAATATATATATATATATATATATATATATATATATATATATATACAACAATTGCTCGTTTAACAATTAGTAATAAAGGGAAGAATATATAAGTACTTTGATTTATATATACATTATCTTTTACTTAATGGAATACTAGGCAAATAAACAAGTCACATAATAATTACTTACTGCGTTTTTTTTCTAGATAGAGTGATTCAAGAGGAAGGTTTATATTATGTATAATACATTCCACTAGTGCGATGCCGGGGCGGGTCGCTAGTCATTAATAGTATATAATATTCCAGGCCTATTTTTCACAGCTTTGAGGATTACTCCGTGGCGTAGATTGTCAAGAAATTGATTTTGGCGTCCTGGGTCGTGGGTTCCCACACGGGACAACTATTTGTGCGATCCACAGATGAATGATCGTGAATTTTATGTTTGTAAAACTTCCTTAAAACACAGGATAATGTTATCCTAAAGTAAGGGTAATGTTTAAAAATAAAAAGAAAAAGTTCTCTAGTCCCAAAATAACCCAAAATAAGCAACGTTTGTCCTATGGGTACTAAATAACTGATAAACATATTTTTTTAAGGAATAACTACATATTATAAATACGTGAACAACCAGACACTGGAAAAACACTATGTTTATCACACAATATTTTTCCAGTAGTGCGAATCGAACCCACACGCTCTGGCCTAAGAGGCAGTACCACTACCTCACTACTCACCACCCGCTAGCCTAATTACATTGTCATTAAACCGTTAAATTATATTTGAGTCGTATATAACATGCGTGCAAATATTAACGGTGTTCGCCAAATTTGAACCGTATTGTTGAATACTATTTTGAAAAATACACTGTAAATATGTATCGTAACATACCAGATAATATTTGTATTAAATCATCTCGCAGAAAACCGGCGTCAAGTGGAAGTAGATTTTGCGTTTCGCCGGGCGAGTGAGGCAATCGGGCCCACTTTTTTAAAGGTTGTGAACGAATCAACAAACCAGGTATTTTAGAGATTGCTTAACATCAGGTGAACCGCGCTATTACATTAAAAAAAAAAAAACTCTAGTGAGTACCTTCGAATATTTTCTTGTGGTTGTTTTGAAGCCAACACAGTTTCTTAAACTTCTATAGTTTTAAGAATTTTCACCTTTGACTCCGGGATAGGAGCACGGAGCAGACGTTACGAAAGCTATGATGCCGCAGACAGGCATAAGGTCTACGTTAAAGTAGAAACTATTTTAACGGGATTCGTCGACTACGGTTTCCCTGAAACGGAAACTTTCGTAATAAATTTGTCCAACCCTACTCGCGCTATATCTGACATGAGCTCGCCATTACTGGAAATACCGGCGCTCATTAATGGCATAGACCCCCAAAGTATATATTATAGCGACGTAATGTTGGTTTATATTTTATGTGTATATATTTTATGCGAGAGAGCGACAAACGAGCTCGGCTGTTCGCCTAATAGTTGAGTGATAGTCGCCGCCCATTGACATTTGCAACACCCGTAGGGTTGCAGATGCTTTGCCACCTTAAAATAAAGTGGGCCCGGCTACCACACTCGCCAGACGAAACGCAGAAGTATAACACTTCCACTTCACGCCGGTCTTCTGTGAGGCCGTGGTATCTACCCGGACCGTGGTATCTAACTGCCGACTTGTGCAACAGCGAACACTGTTGCGTGGCTGTGCCACATTGTACGTTAGAAGTACAGTAGAGCTTCACGTGTCACCCGCGATCTTCACGTGTTGCTAAGTAACATGATGCTTGAAGATTTTTTTTTATTTTAACAAAGTAACTCTACAGACTCGTGGTCCGTACTCTTTTTTGATTAGCATGGTTTTTTTTTTGTAAAATTTTCTTTTTTGGCTGTCACCGCCGCGGGCTGGTAGCGGATGCTTGAAGATTATGCATTTGTTTAGCACCTCGGTCGTAATTGAGGAGATTAATGGGGCCAACAATAGAAGCGTGATTACGAAACGATTGCTTTTTACATAATCATACTTCTATTCGGTGAAACCAGAATTAATAATAAAATTGAATTAATAATATAATAATAATAAAATTGTGATAAACAGAAACGCACAAGCACTGCCGAATCCAAATTTTTTGGTCTGTCACGAATTCGCTTAGGAAAATTGTTCGACAATCTATTTGAATTTTTATTAAAAACTGCATAAATCGAACGCTCATAGTACGCATCAATTTCAGATTCGTCTGCATGCATAACTCGTCTGCTCCGCTGTCTGTCTGTCCATCCGCCACCAGGCTGTATCTCCGTGAAATGGACAGTTGAAATTTTCACATATAATATATTTCTGTTGCCGCTATAACAATAAATACTAAATAAAAAACAGAATAAAACAGAATGGGGCTCCCCATACAATTTTTATGCCATTTTCACGGATAATGAATTTTATATAAATTTATACAATATATAAATATCGTATTATATGATATTTATAAATCTGTGTACATAAATTTTACGGAATCCTTCGTGTGCGAGTCCGACTCGCACTTGGCCGTCTTTACTTTTATGAAGTTCAAAATAAAATTATCACATCCATTTTTGTCACTTGGCAATGAATCATTCGGGCGAAAAAATAATTTTTACGACACGTCATTAGTTCCACGAGAGCGAAAGATATTGTTTGATTTGTGGTCCCTTTAGCTACCTGAAAAGTGCGTGGGAGAATCGAATTATTTCTGCTAGAATGTATTTTATGATCGTTTATGTACATAAACTCACACCAACTGCCGCCGGCGGTGTTTCCGCCTTACATTAGGATAACTCTAATTTCTTCACATAATTTACATAAAAATTAAAGAAAACCCGAACTAAAAGTCCAAATTACGTCCCCAAAAATTGTATTTGTTTTTGGGGACGTAATTTATTTTATTTCATCTAAATCAATCTTTGGCGTAATCTAGAGTGTTCCTTTACGGCAAACGACTAATCATTGTTTTGACATTTTACAATGAAATATTTAAAAACTAGAGACCTTAGTAATATCTTGTAGTAACCACTATTCAGTTCATGTTATCAAAAAAAAAAACCTTGTAAATTATGGCTTAGGCCGATTTACAAGAAAACCCATTAAGCGTTGTAAAATTATCCCGCCATAGAATCGCATAGGCGGGGCGTTCATGCGGACCGGGCCAATATTTGTTTTAAACTAAAGTTCGGACCAGTGTGCAAAGCCATTAAGTTACGTCCGCCTTACCAACTTGGATCGTAATCGGCGGGAGCGAACTTCCCAACGCGACCGCTCAGTGATAAACTCGGTTACCATATCGTCTTCGGAGATAATATAGAAATTATTATACTTTGTCCATAACAGTTGTGCTAAATTGGTTCTAAATAATGCCTTATATGCAACGAGTAGTGATCTTTTTGCTAGTGTCGTGGATACGGGTTTGTGGAAAATTACTCGTATTTCACATCGGCTACTCCATTAACAACTACCTTCAACCACTTTCAACTAGCGATTATATAGAATTAAGCTACAAATTAGTAGGTACTTACTATGTTTTACCACGCAGCAGCCTCGGCTGTTGCACGAATGGGCAGGTTAATATAATAATAATGAAGTATAATACTTTTACGTTTCGTCTGGTGAGTGAGGTGGCCGGAGACCAATTTTCAAAAGGTTGTCAACGCATCTGGATCGTTCGGGTGTAAAAAAAAATGTTAGCGATGCAAGTTTGTCGGTTATGGCACTGAACAGTTGGCAGCTGGAGGAGGCCTTTGCCCGGCAATTCGTTAAATATGGGCTGGTACTCTAATTTGTCTTAGTTCATCACTGTAACTAGATTACGTAGGATAAGTAAATCTTTTATGGGACAATGTATACGCTTTGCCAAAAAACGTCAATTCAAAACAATTTCAAAACCCAGCGTTTTGGTATGTATTTTGTAATTTATCACAATAATTGTAACAGTGCTAAACGTAATTTATTTTCTTTAGCTTAAAAGCAGTGGCGTGTCGGAGAACATGAAAAATGGAAAAATTTCGGCGCCATTTACATTCTCGCTTTTGCTTATAAATATTTTCGGGAAACCTTTTATGTCTGTTAATTATGATCCTCTACCGTTGTTGGGAATCTGTTGGAGGCTTTTTTTTCCACTTCACGGGTTGTTTAAACAAGAAATTATGTTCATTGTGCTCTGAAACTTTCTATTTCCCATAAAATTTTGTTTATTCGAGATGTAAATGGGTAATATCTTCAAACTTCTCTCAAAGTTTTAAAACATCTAAATTTGCTATAGTTTCCATGGCCCATGTATAATTTATATGATATTAAGACGAAATATCAAAATATGTAGAAAAATTGGACTAAGAGACCAATTTTTGTACATATGAAAAATTGGACTAAGAGTCCAATTTTTCTACATGTTTACTTCGCAAATACGGAAGACCTGGGTTTCATTCCCGCAGCGACGAAGAAAAACTTTTCTTCCATTTTTTCTACATGAATTCTTATAGTATTTTCTTTAATTTTTCTTTAACTATCAAGGAGGCCAATAAATTTATAAAATTTTATATATCCGAAATATTTGTTTGCAAAGCAGAAAATGTATTAAAAACAATCATATAATGTGTAAGTAGGTAAAGGGATTATGTCTATTAAATCACTTTTTCTTTCCTTGAATCATTATACATACGTACATCATAAATTGATAACGATGCCTCTTTCAATCCAGTTAGGAAGTAGACATGTCGAATTTTCTAATCATAAATGAACAATCTAAGAAACAATTAGCGTTAGGACATAGTCCATCATGTGATCGCACTGCGGATTGGCGGACTTCACATATCTTCGAAATATTTCAATAAATGTGAATGTTAAAACATGTAGAAAAGTGCAGAGATTAGCACAATAAAAAAACTTTAAAATGTGAATGTGTGATATAGTGAATGTGAATAAATATGTGAATAAATAATCAATAGATAAAATTTAAAATTCAAATATCGAAATAAAAATGTCTCTTTACCCCAATAAAAAACTGCCCACCATCGATTACTGATTCTGCGGATGAAATCACACCAAAATTCCATGTGATTCGTGTCGTAATTAGCGCGAAAATTAAATACTCGCCGTTTCGCGCCATTTGTAGCGGGATTGTCTTAAGTAGAATGTAAACGACGCCATAATGGCACCATCAAATCGCCTCGCGACGGCGCTTGTCGAATTAATGATCCGAAATGAATGTGGATTTGCTTCTACGATATTCTGTTTTGGGTTTCCTTCAAGCAGCCATTTTCATCATCGAAATAGTTAATAATGGGCTCTTACTTCAGCATAACATTGTCCTGTGTTGTAAGGACGATATACAAACGTAAATTTCACGTGGACATACCCAGCTGCGAAACGACTGTCTGTGGGTCACACAGAGTTGTCTCGTGTGGGGATCGAACCCACGACCCCTGACGCCGAAGCCAATACTTTGGCGACTACGCCTCGGATTCATCAGATTTACTGTCTTGGAAGATTCATAACAACTATTTCCGCGATCACGGTACGTTTTACATACGTCCTTAATTTGGGAGGATGTTTTAATTATGGGTTTAAAGAGGATTTCTTCCCCGACCGCGTTTTCGGTGTTGATGTTGGATGTGTTTGCATTATATTATATGGATTATATTTTAATCTGATTTAAGATCATAAGACTTCCAACAAAAGGTCTTATTTAGTCTGCATTTAACAAAGGAGTATTTAGAAAGCAAAACCTCGAAAGAAAATGGATTATTTTTTAAATTTTTTTATTCCATTCAAAGCTTTGATCTTCTTTCTGGTTGGTTGGACATCGTAAACTATTACTAACATAACAAAGAAACACCCAGGCTATTAGATCACTAGCATGCACCAAGGTTTTATTGCATCTCCTTTAGTTTCATAGTTTTCAAAAATTGACTATAACCCAATGATATTATGACTCACTCACCAAGTGTTTTATACCAGGTGTTTTATTCTAAATTAAAACGCATACCGTATCCGAAGAATGTTTTCTTCCGCTCCCACTTAAAGACTTTACCTGAAACAATAGAAAATTAAAACTTGTTTAATCTAGTAGTGTAGTATTTACGTTTAATTAGTTAGTAGTCTTTTGCAGTGACCATTCGTCTTACATATACGGCATTCGCTTAAATCCGCAGCATTCCTGAATTTAGAAAGGCAACGCTAAAAGAGATCCTGTGTGGGAATTTCCCCTTTTTTATTAATTCTCTTACACGCCTAAACGCATTCAAGGCATTTTGAATGGTTGAAATTTAGGTGCTAATTGTTTTCGTACTGCATTTAAATTAAAAAGGTTGTTTGGATGAAGTTAAAATTTATTTTCGTCTGTTTTTATGGAATTGAGATACCGTTCTTCTAAAAATTAACAAAAAACGCTCTTTTAAAAATTAAGTTTCTCTACCTATGGTTTGGTAGTATAGGTACGTAGGGTATAATGAAATACAATAAAATGTATTTTATAATTTCAATGTATAACTGCGGTAGGAGCAGGCAGTAGCTATTGCTATTTTGCGAACGGAATTGTCCACAATCTCACAGAATTGTCTTTCAGTGACCAAAAGTTCTGAAGTGGCCCTTTTTAGTTTCGCCTCTTTTGTTGGAATCTGGGTCCACACTGTTGAATGTTGCAATGCAACATCAACTCCATAGGTAACAATTGTAAATCTTAAGAGAGAGATGAAATTTTTGATCGGTCTCCTCTATGATATGTGTATATACGGAGATCTCTATTTTAACAAGACGCAATTAAAAATTAATGTGACAACCCACAGTTATATTAACCATCTTGTAATAAATAATTTCAACAGTTAATTAAAACTTAAAGCAGTTGTGAAATGAAACTATTTTACGGATTTTAACGTGTTTAATTGGATTTTTAAATACCCAACATTTCGAACCCTTTCCAATATTTTCTTTTGTTTTATTTACTGAGGATTGGCAGATGCATAAATCAACCACTTATGTCAGCTTTTCAGCGATGATGTTTTTCTTGATAATTTATTCATCACCGTCGACTTTAACCATATTAATAGTTTCGCTTAGTGAATTGTTCGCGTAGTTGCTAAGCCATACGCGATTACGATTCCCACAAATACAATAATTTTTAAACGCTAGGCAGGCGACTAGTCGTAAAACAAACCCTAGCCAATACCATTAATAATTTGATTCACATATTGTTTCACCGTAAGTGGGATAAGGGCCATAGCCAGAATAGCATCGTTTGAAATTGCGATTAGCAACAGTAAGTGTTTAGATTTGAAACTCTAAATGTCAATCAATCAAATATCTTCCAATAGACGCTTGCGCATTCTTATGAATCTTCAAGTTTTAAATAAAAAATATATATATAATATATTATAGTTCGTAACATACAGTCCATGTACATACATACAATCGACATTAAAGCACCAGATAAAGACCCAAGAGACTTTTTGAAATATGTATCCCATGCATGTTTCCTAAGCATCATTTCCATCTTGACATTCGTCTCCAAGATTTACCTTAACTAAATTAAAGATTAAAGTAGATGCCTGCGTGGAGTAGTTGCCAAGGTATTGGCTCCGGTATTGGCGGAGGGGTTGATCGTGGGTTCATAATTATTTCGGATCTGGGCGTCTATCGACACGAAATTTATGTATGTAAAATGTGCTTACAATACTGGATAATGTATAGTAAGGGGGCAATGTTTTCGAAGAGAAAACTACAATAAATCTTTCTAGGTCGCGGTGGTTGCGACTTACTATCCAACCCGTTCCTTACAAAGTACAAGATAAAAGTGGCGTATAAAACTGTGATTAATATTTCCACCGCTGCCAACACTGTGATTTCAATAATGGGTTTTCAAGTACAATGGGACGTAAAGCGAGCTCCGTGACACTGAGCCTCCACAACTCAATATTGGACGAAAGCCTTCTAATAAAAACGTCTATCAAAATATCGCCTTCCATCCATCCAATATTACGATACGAGATTTGTACTTTTCTTTTTTTTTACCTTTCACTTTTTTATTACTCCTCGTATTGAATTCTCTCTTGGAGAATTTCGAAAGATAATTATCGTCGTTTATTTTGGCGATTTATTAAAATTCCTAGGGAGGTTAATGTCTTTTAAATATACGCATATTTAAATAAGAGGAGTGTCAGAGGAAAGCGTATTGACAAAAGTTACGGGTCAACTACGGGTATAACATTTTTTTTCTGCAAAAACAAATGATATATAACTAAAATACAGTTTTCTAACAGGGCTGGAAAGATTTGGCGTCAATGACCGTCGATCTAATAGAATTTGTTGTGGTTCCCTAAACCTCCTGGTTAAACTGTTGACACTGTCAATCTTAATTTACGTATAGTCATGTTAAAGCTGCATAGATAGCAATTATAGAATCATCATCATCATCAGCCCGTATCAGCCCACTGCTGGGCATAGGCCTCTTCCATCTTACGCCATTTATCCCTGTCCTGAGCGGATCGCCACCATGTTTTTCCTGCGATCGTTTTGATGTCGTCGACCTATCGGGCAGGCCTTCCTTCCAGTTATACTGCAGATTTATTAGTGATTGCAAAATGATACATTAGCTTTTACATAATTACGTTTAGGATTGTGTGAGGGAGTCTGAGACCAATAGTGTGTGTGCAATCAATCAATTCCGCAATCGTAATAATTGCTGTGTGTGTGAATGACTGAGGTAACCGGGGCCCTCTTTTTTGGGTTCGGTACCAAAAGGATAAAATGGGACCCTATTACTAAGCCTCCTCTAAGACTCCTGTCTATCTGTACGTCTGTCAGCAGGCTGTATCTCATGAACCGTCATAGTTAGAGGTTCGAAATTTTCACAGATGTTGTATTTCTGTTGCTGCTATAACAGCAAATACTCTTTTGGCAAATTTTTCATTAAAAAAAAAAAACTTCAAATTCTATCAAAGTTTAAATTATTACCAATATTTATTAATGTCATAGTTAGAGGGTCGAAATTTTCACAGATATTGTATTTCTGTTGCTGCTATAACAGCAAATACTCTTTTGGCAAATTTTTCATTAAAAAAAAAAAAAAACTTCAAATTCTATCAAAGTTTAAATTATTACCAAGACTCGGTTAAAATTAGAAAGTGTATAGCAAAGCTGAACTAAAACCTACTTGGCGATTCACAAACGGAAATTAACGGCGCTAATTGTGTTTACGGAACAAAAAACATTAGGGGGGGGAACCTTTTTTTTTTAATATATCTCTTACATTCTCTCCGGGGAGCGCCCGAAATTATTATTGTTGTCGGCGAGTTGTTGCGAAAGGGAATTAACGTTTATTACGGTCTGGAAACTTTTCGCTGAGTTTTTATAATGACAGTAAATAGAATTACGCTATTTTTTCAGCTCGGTGGGCGTAGGTACAGGTTTAGGGCGCATATTGCGCCTATATAATTGGTTCTTAAATATAGTACTTTTGGTTGACGCTGTCTCTCTCTACCCGTAAGAGTTGAAGTAAGAGGGGAGCTATTTGTTTTATTTAAAATAAGACTATGCGCTATAAGTGCTGCTTTTACCATTTAAAAGTATTAAGAAAAAACAAAAGCTTATCAGAAATATTTTACCGGTTATTGACATTTTAAATATCAGAAGATTTTTAAAACGATTATACATACATTTCACGATATTACATTATAAATTCTTTCCACAGAATGACGAGTATATAGCACCATACTCAAATACTTAATCAACCAATAAACAAAACTGCATGCATTATATCATAAACCTTATAAAATGACGAAGATTCCAGTAACTTTGCTAGAGCAGATTGCCGATTAAATATACCAATCATATCAAGAAAATATAAGAATACAAATCCATTTCATTATATCAAAAATAAAAATAAATGAGACACAAGAGTGTTTTCGATAAAGGCGTGATTTTTTTATGCGAAAAGTTATCAATCGAGCACAGTTTTTTTTTTTAGTTTTTTTTTTTAGTCAGTTCACCTGACATTAACCTGTTTCAGTTCACCTGATATTAAGTGAATACCACCGCCCATGGACATCTGCCACTCCCGAGGGTTACAGATGCGTTGACAACCTTTTGAAAATTGGGCTCCGGCTACCTCACTCACCAGACGAAACGCGAAAGTATTTGTCATACTTCCACTTTACGCCGGTCTTCTGTGAGGTCGTGGTACTTACCCGGACGGGCCTGCCCATTCGTGCAACAGGCCGTGCCGAGGCTGCTGCGTGGCCCTACCACCGTTTAATTGAAAATAGTATATAATAGGTAATTAATGTGTAAATTACATTTATGTATTTATTATGCTAATGTTATATTATGATATGTAATGTTTGGTAACATAGTGTGCAGATACAAAAAGCCAATAAATGTTAGATATATATATTTTTTTATTTGCTTCTCATCTCTGAAGAATCAAAGAAATACCGCCTTCATTGCCATTAAAGTTAAACCCGGATCACAAGTTCACCTTTTATGATATATTTTATTGGATCACGCTACCAGTCTCGATTTATGAAATACGCAACACAATGAAACTTTTTATAGATATGTTTATATGGATCTACTTCAAATTCAATTATCTTTAATCAATATGGAAGCATTATACCTACTTATTGATTGTCAAAATACTTCTAATATCGGTTCGGAGGTCACTGACCTGAGAAGAACCGTTCTCAGTTATAGATTCCCGTTTAGATGCCGACGAATTGAGACACTAAACCTTTCTTGAGGTAAGTTAATAACGAATACCAAGAGAGCAAAGTATTTACTAGCGTTCCAATTTCTTGTTAATAAATGGTACGTGAACTATGAAGAATAGAAGTGTACGAATCAAACTATTTCGACTCGAAATACGTCCGTTCTATCGAATCCTCGGTCGAAGGGTCTTCTGTCTTCGGTGAGAGTGGGTCCTAGTGGCGAGAGACGTCGGGACACTGGCTTCCCAATCTGGACCTATGCCAGCCGGTGCGTTCATTAATTAAACAGAACTACAAGTGTGTTCCGCTCAGACTTGGCAGGCACCTTATAACTAATTGTCCCACTCTGGGGCACAATTAATTATCGCATGGCGTGTTACAAACTCGTTGGGAGACGCGGAATTAATATCTTGGAAGTGATACGATAATGTTTATGTAAGTATGAGATGCGAAGTATTTGGTTATAATGTTTCGGTATGTTTGCAGTCATAGGCAACTTAATCGTGTTACTGTTTATATAATTCGCCAGTAATGTTTCTTTTTAAAACTGAAAAGAGGTTTCATTGGTAGAGGTTTTAACTTAAAAAAATTAAATTAAAATAAAAAACAAAATAAAAATTAAATAACGAATAAACTTTTTGTCGTTTTTACAGACGACCGTTCTCCTGGTATCGAAATGCGTGTTTTTAAGACAATGTGCCATATGCTGAAGGATCGGTAATTGCTTGGGCTAGAATATCTTTGGGTTAGTGGTGTCAGATGTAAGTTATTTTTTTGTCAAATTATGTTAAAAGAAAATTGTCCCGCAAAGTTGCCTTCGCCGGTTCTTCTCAGATCATTTGCTTTTTTTCCGAACCGCTAGTAGTGCTTTTTGACAACCAATAAGTATAATGCTTCTAAGTATATTGAATAAAGATATTTGAGTTTGAATTTGAACAGTAACTTTTCAACTCCATAGATTTCATATGAGATAGTTCAGTTGTTCTCACCAATAGCATGTGTACTGTGTTGTGACTGTAAATCCCACGAAAGATGACATGCGTGAATCAGATATACTTATTCAAAGTTTGTGCTTTGTCCGTGATTATATGTCTGTACAAGCACCCACGAATAAAGTCGAGCTTTTCCTCCGAGACAGAGCACGGGAAGAAGAAGTTGGAGACGAAAATAGATTTCATGACTCCGTTGCCAAGTATTGGCTTCGGCACCAGGGGTCGATTTGTTTTAATGTGAGAAAGTGGCGAACTAGCTGGCGGTTCACCTGATGTTAAGTGATAACCGCCGCCCATGGACATCTGCAACACCCGTAGGGTTGCAGATGCGGTGTCACCTTTAAATAAAGTGGGTCCCGGCTACCTCACTCACCAGACGAAACGCAGAAGTATGACGCATCCACATTACGCCGGTCTCTGTGAGGTCGTGGTACCTGGCCATTCGTGCACCAGTGAACACCATTGCGTGGTCCTACCACAGTAATGGGTCGACGTTCGATTCCCACACGGGACAACTATTTGTCCTTACAAAACAGGATAATTTTGTCCTGCAGTAAGCGTATGGGAAAGAATAAAAAAGGAATAAAAGCGAAACACGGCTAGAGTCAACAAACCCGTTAATGATAGGGAAGAAAGTGGACGCTAGCAAATTAAATGTAGGTAGGTACATTTCGTATATACAATCTCGAACGTATTTCTCTTTTGTTTTCACGTTTGAGCGGACTCATTCCCAGTTTTGTTTTTACAGACCATTGATTTCGTGACCATCGGCGCATAAAATTGCAATTAATAACCCATCGTTCACCAATCGTTGAAGTCGACTCAAAGTAAACGCTCGTATTCGTTTTTTTTTGTATTTTTAATTGTATGTGCTACTCTCTGCACAAAAAAGGCCGCGGTGGCTCATTATTCGTTCGCTTTTAATTCAATGTACTCGAGCAACCTGAGTTCGATCCCAAGTGCTGGCACCAATGAAATTCCCAATTTTCAGTGCTGACCTATCACTGTTCAGCGGTGAAGGAAAACTGCTTATTTTCGAAATAATACCTGTCTATCTAATAATATCTATCTATAATATCCATAATCCGGAATGTGCATGTTTGAATCCTGAGCGCATTTTCAAGTCGTTTTCACATTTAACAGATATTTGGTTTGCGGATAAAAAGATTGAAATTAAAATATATTCAATAAACTCCCGTTAGGTAACGCGTGGTATTGCGTTAACTGTAACACGAATACCACGCGTTGAAATTGGAGATAATAAATTTGTTTTATGTTCATTTTACTCCTTTCGACGTTATTGGTCTTTTCAACCTTTTTATGAAGAAGGCTTCATGAGGATGCAGTTTTGCAACGACGCCATTGAGTTGCCAATTAGAATAAGCTTATAGAAGGCAGTGGTTGTTATTTTAAATCCTCTCTGGGGTTCTTGCATTTCTTATTTACCTATTATTTATTTATATATTATTATGAGTTCATGTGCACAATCCTGAAGGTAATCGTACTCCTAAAAACGGGCAAGTGCGAGTCGGTCTCGCGCACGAACGGTTCCGTACCTTTATATCTATAGAAATGGCGAAAAAAATGTCTGTTGTATGGGAGCCCCACTTAAATATTTTTCTGTTTTTAGTAGGTATTTCTTTTATAGCGGCAACAGAAATTCGTGAAAATTTCAACAGTACAACTATCACGGTTCATTAGATACAGCCTGGTGGCAGACGGACGGACAGACAGCGGAATCTAAGAAATATGGTCCCGTTTAACTGTTTCGGCCCGGAACCCTAAAAATGTGGATACTAAATCAAAAGTTCAAAGCTCAATAAAATTTGTTTAAAGTAACGACGCAATAAACTTTGAAAACTAACCGATGAATTATTGGATGAATACTAGAAATTTAAATTTTTTTTATAGTGCTAATCTCTGCACTTAAGATCAACATTAAAATTTGTAGAATAAGTACGAGAAGATTGTCGCCGCTGTGGGAATCGAACCCACGTCTTCGGCATTCGGGGCCTGACGCTACTAGTCATCGAACTGACGTGTGTCGCTTTGTGTCAGACGCAATGTGTATCAACGTGTTGTCGATCTATGTCTGTGTGTTATCGCGCGCCATTACGTATTGAAAGGGCTGATCTGTAAAGGCCCTGATCTGTAAAGGCCTCGATCTGTAAAGGCCCCTAAGGCCAACAGTGGCTCATCCAGCCCAAAAAAAAAAAATTGAAAGGGCGTGCTGTAGCAAGTCGATATCTGAGGATGGATGTAAAAGCACTCAACATTAGTAAATATTATATCAACGTTCACTCATTTCACACGATCTGTTAAAGCTCCGAACCTTGTTTTTAATGTAAGAAAGTGGCAAACGAGCCGTCGGGTTGCAAATGCGTCGCCACCTTTAAATAAAGTGGGCCCCGGCTATCGCACTCACCAGACGAAACGTAGAAGTGTAACACTTCTACTTTACGTCCGGCCCATTCGTGCAAAAGTGTTGCGTGGCCCTACCATCGTACATTTATTCGATTAAGTACATTTACTGCTATTAAATAAGCCCTGATGGTTGTAGCTTGAGTGAACTATACAGTTACGGGTGGGGTCTTTAATCGGCGAAGTGTTGTTAACGTAGTCAAATTCTTTTAATTTTGTTTCGCTTATCAGTTTGAACCCTTCTCGTGTTCTCCACTTTCGTACGTCGGGGACACTAATTTTATGTATTTAATTTGTTATGTGGGCGTGTTCTTATCGCTGGAATTAATAATAACAAGTCCTAATTACATATACTGTTTATTATAGTCCACACATATACATGTTACATTCACACTAGAGGCACCACTAAACGCAAACACTCTACACAATTTTATTTAATCTAAACCTGACTGACCTGACGGAATGGCATGATGCTACATATGCGTGGGACAAACTGTGTCGCCAAAAGATTTTGGGCACAGCTGTGCTAGAGCCAGGCAACAGTCTTCTCTGGCAAATAGCCTGCCTATTTCCATCCGGGTAGGTACCACGACCTCACAGAAGACCGGCGTGAAGTGGAAGTGGTTTACGTCTGCGTTTCGTCTATTGAGTGAGGTAGCCGGGGCCCACTTTATTTAATGTTGTCAAAGCATCTGCAACATTAAGGGTGTTGCAAATTCGCGGCGGCGGCTATCACTTAAAATTAGGTGAAACACCAGATCGTTTGCCGCCTCCTCAAATAATTCAGGGATCGAACCCATTCGTACGGCGCGCAGCAGCGTTGTCAGATCACCTGCATTATTGAGCTATCCGTGCCGCACGTGTTAGCTTAATTGTCCTTAATTATGTAACTTTAATTTCGCCCACTATGATATATTTACGAGAGACGAGAATAATTTATGCATAATTTAAATTTCACGTCTACGCTCGGTTCATGAGGGGAGTTATTAAAATGGAGGCCATGATAAGGCGGCCCAACGCCAAGAATGCCAATTTATATTCCGCACGAGTGTTTACTTTAGTGGTGGCTAATTTACTCCGACTCCGTATGATATATGAACGCTATAAAGCTCATAGAAAATTTTCTAAAGCTCAGTGTTTTAAAAAGTGTTCGCTTGTAGATTGGACGAACAACTAATTGAAATCAGTTTCAAATAATTTGGTGCGTTTATAGTTTGTAATCCAGTGTCATAAGGGTTTGTAGATAAACGCGCGAAAAGTTTTTTGTCTCTGCGGGAATCGTACCGACGTCTTCCGGATTCGCACCTTTAACCATTACCGAACCTTTAAACATCATCTGTGAAAATTTCAAATCTCTAACTACCCGTTTTACCCTTCGGGTACGGAACCCTAAAACGGTTTTTGTTGTTGCGTACTACTGAGTTTGCGCTTAGCCCGTTTCTTAAATGGATTCGTTCAATTAATTACGGATTGTTTATTTCCAGTACATCCATTGACAGAAGCGCATTAATTAGGAGATTCCGGCCAGCGGTACTAGTTCGTGGATAAAATACAGCACCACTCGATCTCGAGCATTCCACACGCCTTTCATTCTAAATTTCAGCTTTGTTAAAACTCGACAGCCTCTGGGATGAAGAAGAAAGCAATTAATTTCGGGGCATTTAATAAGGCATTTAATAAGGCATTTCGTCTAATACCATCCTAGCTTTATCTTCCTTGTTTGCGTTGATCAGACAGTTTGATGGCGGATATGACAATTGTTCTACCCAATGTAATCTCAAGAAAAGGTATGTATCTAATTATATGGCTTTCAGGCGATGTACGTTCTGTAAGTATTTATATAATCTTTTTTTTTATGTGAAAAGTTGCCAAACGAGCAGACGGTTCACCTGATGTTAAACGAATACCACCGTCACACGTGCAAGTCGGTTAATAAATGGGCTCCGGTTAATCACTCACCAGACGAAACGCTAAAGTGTGACACTTCCACCACACTCCAGTCTACTGTCAGCCAGTGGTACTCCGGATGTCCATATTTGCAACAGCGGAAAATGTTGCGTGTTCGATTGAATCAGTTTAAATGCATATCTGGTATTCTGTTCTTTACATAATAAAATAGATCTCAGAGAAGCTGTAATGTTTTAGGTTTTTACTCTACGAAAGCGTCGGTTCTAGTTATTGCTTACATCTCATTAGCATATTCGCTAATTAAACTGTCATTATGCTACGGTTTGTTGCCTCCAACTGTTTAATGCATCGGGGGTTGCGTTTTTGTATGCGTTCAATCTCGAGATTTTTGCAAAAATACCGCTGGGAGATAAAATACTTTCACTATAGGAAATTTATTTGAGTGGACTTGTTGAATTTTTAGAAAATAATCTTTTTACCTAACCACTAACATTAACGTTGATAATTATAATACTAAAATAACGAGATTATTTTAATTTCCGCGCTCATAACTTCCAATCTCATATGTTTTAAACACTTCCCATCATCCTCGATTGTAGCATCATTATTTTAAAATATCTACGGCAGTTAATATTTATGGAAATTATTCATTTTATCAAATGTGTGTTTCAAAAGGATTGGTAAACTGTCTATTTTACACATTAGATGTATCAAATCCCCTTCTGCACCCGTCTCTTATCTATCCAAATCGAATCGGAGTCTGCCCAGTGTTTCCCGGCATATGGGTTTGTGCAAATACACGATGGTCGTTGACGAAACTAAACCGGCTCGAATTATATCATACGTTTCTGGTTTGCATCGCTCAGAGATAGTGTTAGCGTACTTGAGTTCTGTTTATCTCTACCGTAGACTTTATTTGCGTTAATTACGCGCACCCTACGGTTGACGTCATTCGCATCTTTGCAATCAGAACTGTGAAACGCACGATAAAAGTAAGAAGAAGAACGTTTACGGTAGACCCTTTGTTAAGACAATACATCAGTCGGCACCATAAGCAAAATTATTGAATAATGAATGTTTGAATAATAAAAAGCTATATACAGAACTTGTTATATACATATGGTTTCATCGTCAACAAAAAGCGTCCCAAAAATAAGGTTACATTCATTGACAGGTGGGACTATTCAAACACTGAAAACAAACAATAGGAATGCTATGTATATATCAACAGTAGTCTAAAAGTTGTCATCCACTAGTCGATATCTTAGTTTTGTTCAAATTGTTGTTTCGTGGACCATTAAATTTATCGCTATTTGGATTTCGCATTTGTAAAGTCCACTATTTTATACTTATGCCTGGGGCATTTAAATGTGGTAGGGCCACGCAACAGCATCTTCTGTTGCACGAATGGGCAGGCTCATCCGGGGACGTACCGCGGCCTCACAGAAGACCGCCGTGTATTGGAAATTTCGCGTCTCATCTGGTGAGTGAGGTAACCGGGACCAACTAGTAGTTGGGGTAGAAATAATAGTTGGGAACGAATCTGAAACCCAATATTGAAGATGTCCATAGACGGCGGTTATCACTTAACATCTGGTGAACCGCATAGAAATGAGAGCAATTACGTAGACCGACATTTGGGTAATAAAAGCATTGTGAAATGTTAATACCGTGAGCTAGCTCTGTTGAGTGGAACCATCTAAACAAAGATTAATTATAGTACAAATTTAATCTAATTAATAATTTATCAATCGTTTAGTAGTACCTTTTATTGTGATTTATTTAAAAGTTGTTGGTTTGACACCTATTGCGTCACGTGATATTTCCTACTCCCTAGAGGGGTTGTGGTTGGTATTTGTTTTTGGTCAGTATTTAGTTACGCGGGTTAGTTTTATTTTCCTAAATGGTTACGTATTTGTCATTGTGAGTTAAGGCCGTTGCTCCGCTGGAAAAGCTAAATTATACAATTATTGAGCTACATTATGGAGGTATATCAATTGGTAAAAGGTATGTTTTATAACTTATCCCTATCACAAGCCGTATAAAACGTATGTTTTAAACGTGTCTTGTTAATATGTTTATGATATACTGTAATAAACGTTTCTTCTTCTTCTTCATATCACAGACGCGTCACTCCAAAAGTCGGCTCGTTAACAAATAGGAAATGGCAATCGACGAATAGTGATCGATAGAGTACGGCCGGCGGTAAACGAACACGTCCGTGACAAATATCGAAATGAAGCGATAAATACGCTGGACGTAATCCGAACAAATCCAGCTTGACGCCGGTCAAACGCGCGCTGTGTACAATAATTCTAAACAAATGAAACCGACCCGAATCTAAATAATCCCCGGGCGGGCTCATGTTAACATCGAGCCCGTGATGGCTTAAGCTGGACTATCGGGGAGTCCCGTCCGTTTCTAATAGGCATTTACATAATAAGGAACGGAATAATGGAACTTTAATAACCGAACGTTTTAAATTGAAACGCAAGCGTTACTAAGTTATATTTTATACGATCGAGAGACTATTATATTAAGTTTGTGTGTATGGATGGATGTTTATTACCCTTTCACGCAAATACTACAGAATGGATTTTAATGAAACTTTACAATAATATAGCTTATACATCAGAATAAGACATGGGCTATAATTTATATACATATTTCATGTATATCTGTCTTACTATCTTAATGTTACACCTTCAGCCTATTCTACGCAGACGTAGTCGCGGGCAGCAGCTAATCCAAAATAAATTAAGCTCTTGATTTTCTGCTCCTGATCTAAACTGTGCTTTGATTTTTGCAGGACCACATAATAGTCTGGGTAAGTTCGGGCTCTTCCTGGAAGTATAACTTGAAGCGAAAATATTCTACTTTTGGGTTTTATCTGGTGAAAGAAGCAACTAGAGCCCGCTGATTTCGAAGGTTGGCAACGAACCTGCAACCCCTTAGTGTTGTAGGTAATGTTAATTGATAGGCGGTATTCAATAAACATTGAATACCGCCGACAACATTTGCAAGTGTTTTTGCTTGCATAGTGGCCCATTTCAAATATTTATTTCGTTAAGTTAGGACAACACTATGGCGTGGCAAATGCATTGCCAACATTTAATATGCTAAGCCTGCCTTTGAGAGTGTGAGCGTTACTTTCGGTTGTCGAGTTTCTTTCGCCGGTTCATCTCAGGTCAGTGATTATTTTTATAAGTAAGTGTAATTATTCTATATTGAATAAAGATATTTGAATTTTAATTTGAACGCGAATTAAGTAGTACGAGAAGAGATGCTACAATGAAAGTTTCTCGTTCCTACGAGCCTAGTGATTATCTAAACATTCATCTATAGCAAAGGTAGCCTCCATTCGTTACTTAACTAATGTGTACGGTACAATGTCATAGTACGAGTAAATTCTTTAATATTCTTGCATCATCATTATCATTTCACCCTGTTAGAGGCCACTGCTGAACACAGGCCAACTGAATCCATCGATTTCCCACACATTGGCACTCCATCTAGCGGGGGGTCGTCCTACACTGCGATGGCCAGTATGAGGCTGCCACTCGAGAACCTTTCTTCCCCAATGGTTAGCGGTTGTTAATATGCTTTAACGTACCGCATTCAAATTAGGGTTGATTGTACCGTCTCCACCAAATTCTCACCGTTCGCACTCGGCCTTGCAAAGAGGTAATTAGATCTCTTATTTTTATTCAATGAACTACAGAAAAAGCTTTGATGAATGTTAGGATAAATACCTATTTGACTGGCGACCAAATACCAAATATCGATGACATTAATTTGATAGTTGGTCTACGACCACCGTGAGATTTCATCGAAAGTTACATCACGATAGTAACTGCTTTACTAAATAAACTATTTGCTAAGTGGAAATACTTTGGGGCAACCAATTTCATCAGTTGAATTGCTTACGTAATGTTACAACTTACTTCAAACACTATAATCGTTACGTTTATCCTTAGTCTTTCACTAAAAGGTCTCAGACAATCTTAATCGTCTCAAGACTCTGTCCAAATCTTGATCCTTGCATTTAGTTATATCTCTACACTAATTACTTTACGCGAACACAGCAGCTATTTAGGAAATATGTGACGTACGGCAGTCGGCTTAAACCCAAGAAATTTGCTAAACCGAGTGCTTAACTGGCGAATTCAAATTTACAAAGCGTCGCTAGAATGCTCTGAAAAAAAGAGAGGATGAAAACCTTCAATCCTTTAGTGATCGCAATTCCTTTTAACGTGGAAATAGAAATCCTAAAGAAAATGTAGAACGATAACATAATTTTTTTCTCTCTAAGCTATGCAGAATCGGGGTGTTTGGAACGCTGCCAGTTATAAAATTTATATCACTTGCTATTTTAAATATAAATTAAAAATAAAACTTGCCTTCCACTTGTATAACAAGTGGAAAATGCTGTTTATACAGCGTATGTCTTTCCAACATATTGCAACGGTATGGTTTCAAGGGGAGAGTTAGAAGATTTTACTACTACTTGCTATGTGTACTCTTAGTAGGTAGGTACAAATGAATGTAAATACTTAAGTTCATTCAGATCTAGATACCCGAAAGGAATTTGTAGAAAGAGGTGAAGAAACATTGTAATAAAACCATACTGTGTTGAGATGCGTTTAAAATGTAAAAAGTACGAAATATTCGATCAGACTAGTGCTGAAGCTGCAAAGCAATAAATGAAAAAAAAAAAATATGAGACTGTAAAAATTCACCAAACTCTACGTATATATAATATATTTCAGTATATTCGATATTTAATTTCATTTTTCTCTAATTAATTTATTTATCAATTTGCATTTCATCGGAATCAATTGTACGTAACAACTGAATTTTGCATTGCAAAGATAGTTCGAGCCGCTTTCGACGCGGACAATGGAGGTGCAATCTAAATACATTTATATTCAAATCCTTGTCCATAACACTTTAGCTCTTTCAACTATATTTATTAGAACAAAGAAGAGTTACCCCTTCAGCGCGGCAGAACAAAGAGTGACTCTTTGTTTAAAACAGACACAGTTGAGGCGACTCATCCATTTAATTAAGGGCTTTGTTCACAAAATTGCGAGAGATAGGAGATTTTTTCCGAGACCCATCGCGTGAGTTAGGAGCCAACTAGCTCTTACATCCACTTTTGTTTCTCTAATTACTCATTAATTATTTAATTAATTAAAGGTTCAACATTGCTGCGGCGTTAAGGGTACTTTTTATCTTTAATTACATTTAAAGGAAGGTTTTCGGTTCGAATTTAGACACATTATTACATTGAATGACAAACATTTTTCAGTTTTGTTTTTCGCTTAGCTCTTATTTTATTTTGTATTTGAATGATAAAATCTTTATTAACAAAAAGCGGTGCAGTTGTTTGGGAAAATGGTGGAATTGGTGCTGCACGAATATCGCTATAGACATTATCGTTTACCTTCTGACCTCTTTGACCTTGACACTAAGAGATAAAGTCTTCATGAAAACCTGCTGTTTTGCCTAACCAGAAAACAAAAATTTTACGTAGATTAACTTAACGATTAAATTTGTTACTTTTAATGTTAATTGATTAGAATATTGTTATTAATAATTACCTTGGTGTATAAGTACTTATAAAATATCCTGATAAAGCCTGAATAAAGTCAGTGATCTGATATTTATTTATAGTCACAAATTAGTCGAAGTATTATCGATCGGTTATTAGTCACGAATTGATTAAACGACAGTAAAAACAACACGAAATCTCAATTTCTAAAATTGTTTTCAAGGATTAATTAAGTAAAACTATTTAAATGGAAACAAATTCAAGAATTATAAAATATTAGTTTATTACTGTGTTATGAATATCATAATGAAGTGTAATGAATAGTTTATTTATTCATTACACTAATAAAAATGAAATATTACAAACACATCATCTTGAGCCATAATGGATTCAAGATTAAGGTTTGCAACGTTGACGAATAGCAATCACACCAAAAACCACAGAAACGAAATAAACTCGATCAACTAATATATCACTGAATTCCGGCTGACCAAATTATATCTTCGTAAGGGAAAACGAAATTCAATTTAAGTTTAACATTTAAAAGGCCTATTAGGAAAGGTAAACATAAATTTCATCTTAAATAATGCGAACTGGAGCTTAATACAAATCCCTGGTCCAAACCAATTCCAGGGAATATAAATATTTAACTTAAATTTGCTTTATTATGAAGGATGGCTCTAAACTTTGTATTCTTAGAAAGGACTTAAACGGTTAATATCTAAATATTTTAACCGTGGTTCGGCCACGCAACAGTCATCGTTGTTGCACGAATAGGCAGGTACGTCCGGGAGAGTACCACAACCTAGCAAAAGACCGGCGTAAAGTCGAAGCGTTACAACTTCTGCGTTTTGTCCGGGGCTCACTTTTGGCAACACATATGCAACCCAGAGGTTGTAGCAAATGCCCATGGGCGGCGGTTATCATTTGACATCACAGTTCGCCTGCCTACTTCGCACATACAAAAGGTCTTGTCTGTGTGTTTGCGCCAGGGCATAGTTATTCAGACGCTCCGTTACTATAAACGGCAAATTGGCATGCATGAAACATTTATGTTATCTTATCCTTTAAACAAGAAATTCTTGTATATATATATATAAATAAATAATCGGAATCTCGGAAACGGCTCCAGCGATTTTCATGAAATTTAGTATGTGCGTCGATTCGGAGGCAAAAAATCGATCTAGCTAGGTTTCATAATAAATGATATTTTTCAGGGAATGAAAAATATCATTTGAATATGACGATAAATTTCGCCGAAAACAAATGTTATAGTAGCTCGGTCGGTAATCGGGCGGTTCCGAAACAGAAGGCTCGTGTTCGTGTCACGATCTTATACTTATTTCTTTACTTTTTTTCGATTCCAGATCATTGCTTTCTTTATTATTTTTTGGCCATTCAGATGATTTTTTCTTTTTTCCCTTTTTTTTAAAGTTCTTTCTTTTCTGAAAAACACCAGTTCATATTTTCTTATTATTACGTCGGTAAGAACGAAAAATATTATGCATGCATCATTACTCAGTCATTTGTATCTAAATGTAATTTCCCAAATACACGATTTACCAAAAAAAAAAAACAAACCGAGCAAAGCAAGCGAAGGTCCTCCAGGTACTTCTCATTATTGCTAAGATACGCAAGATTTTCCTTAATATTCCGGAATGCAAACTCAGTTTATTCGAATATAAAGTTTTCTTTATTGCGAGCGCCGTAAAAGTGGGCTATTAATGCTCCCAAGAAATAAAAGTTCATTAATCCAAATAAACGTAGTGTTAAAATCACTACGCGTATTTATTATAGTTAGTTGCTACA
This sequence comes from Iphiclides podalirius, assembly GCA_933534255.1. NCBI lineage: Eukaryota > Metazoa > Arthropoda > Insecta > Lepidoptera > Papilionidae > Iphiclides > Iphiclides podalirius. The sequence continues at coordinate 1,409,599 of OW152838.1, read as the reverse complement.
CTGTCCTCAGAAAAACACTTTATTTGCAACGGTCAAGCACATTCCCAACAGACACACGGGGCCGAAATCAAAGCAATCAGAACGTCCGCTTTTCGACACAGAAACACCAGCTTCAGTTGAGCCTCATTCCAATGCAAGCTTTTCACGCAACGGTGTCTGTTAAAAATGGGAACGTGTGCCCCGCACATTCGCTTTCAATCGTTCGAGTGAACTCGCTCATTTACTTACTCGTATGTTATCACGTTGAAACGTAAATAAGTTTTATACCAATTCAATTACTTTTATTTTACGAATTTTATTATTATTAATAAGTAGCTCAAATAACCTTTGAAAATTTAAATTACGAAAAGTACGTAATTATAATGCATAATATAAATTAAAACATATTATGTAACTTTTTCGTACACTGAAAACTATTCTCTTAGAATATTTGCATTTATTATATATTATAATCGTATTGTTAATTTTTAGTTTTATCCTTTTTCTACACTATAACCAAGCATCGTAATTAATTTTCCGTTACGAATTAGAGCGGCAATCGATACTAGGGAAACGGACTGCACCAATTCGTTCCAGTAAAGTTACGAGTACACTTACACGGTCCGAACAAATCACACTCGAATGTACGGAGTAAATTTAACATATCTCCCAGCGGGCTCTACTGACCCTTCTGGCAACAACACGCACGGAATATTTAAGAGGGCAATTTTCGCATGATCCCCAGACGTCACACTTTGAATACGATCAGATTTCTCAATGGAGCGTTTTGTCCAGCATTGATGCTCGGAAACTTTTTCTTTGATGTGAAAAGATGTCAAGCGAGCAGGCAGTTCTCCTGGTGTTAAGTGGATACTGCTGCTGGAGATCTGCAGCACCTGAGGGGCTTGCAGATGCATTGGCAACCTTTTAAAAAGTGGGCTCCGGCTACCTCACCCACCAGATGAAACGCAGAAGTGTAACAATTCCTCTTCACGCCGTAAGTGGGTTCGGGTTAAATTGACCCGACACGTAGCGATCCTCGGGGACCATCCCCATTGATCGGGCTGTATCTCAGTTAGCAGAAGGCTAACCGGTGGTGACTCCTTCTGTAAAAGAAAGCTCATCCCTTACCGCGGTTGCGGTGTTAGTGGGCAGAAATGTTAATAGATACTTACTAAACTACGTAGGGGGACGGAGAGGACTCTACCTACGGGGTTTAGGGAATGGGATAGGTATGGGACCTAACTACGTGGGCTAGGATTGAGTGGTAGGGGGGGGCACGGACCTGCCGGCGACTCAGGCTCCCCCTGAGCCTGAGTCCCCAGCAGATCTCGTGGGAGCGGTCGATCGTCCGGTGGGCGAGCGTGAAGCGGGGCCAAATTGTTCAAATGTAAATGTGGACCGTTATCCGCGCGGTCGAACATATTCCGCGAAAGGCGGGTTACGAAATCGGATACGGATTCTATTTTCAAATTTTGCGCTATCACGTCGTTCCGGACGAAACGGCGCGCCCCCACGATCACACGCAGGGTGATGTTCTGCTGCGCCTGTAGCCTTTCTTTCTGCTTGGCAGAGAGCAGCCCGTACCACGCTGGAGCTGCATAGGTGAGACGCGAGCGGATATAAGTTTTGTAGATAGCCAATTTGGCCCGAAAAGGTATGCCGGACGCAAGGACAGGGTAAAGAACCGACCGTGCCGCTCTGGCCTGTCGAACCACGTGGTCGACCTGGGGGGCCATCCGCAGCGTGCAGTCTATCCTGCATCCGAGATAAGTGATGGTGTGCTCGTTAGTGATAGCTCGGCCTTGCAGCTCAAGCGTGGGTGGGTTACGTACTCGCCTAATGTAAATAGCGGATGTCTTGTCAACGTTGACAGACATCCGCCATTGCTCGAACCACTTGGGTAGAAGGTCTAACTGGCACTGCATCTTTCTCGCTGCGTGCGCCGTGTTATGCGAGGAGGTAAAGAACGCGCTGTCGTCCGCATAAAGCTCCAACAGCACGCTCTCATCCCAACCCGGGTCGGGCTCCTCTATGGTGGGGATATCGTTGGTGTAGAGAGCGTACAGGATTGGTGAAAGGCAGCTTCCCTGTGGAACACCGGCATCCATCCTACGGGGGGAGGAAAGCGCGCTGCCGACCGCAACAGCAAAGCTCCGCCCTTGGAGTAAGTTAGCTATATGAGCTGCACTAAAGCGTGCGGTGTGGAGGTGGAATGTAGGAATTTGAAAACTAAGCCCGCGTGCCACACTCGGTCGAAGGCCTTCTCCATATCGAGAAGGACCCCCAGACCGACACGGCCCCGGTTGTATTGGGCCGTGAGATAGTGTAGCACACGGGTCAACTGCGAGGTGGTAGAGTGGCCCCTGCGAAAGCCGAACTGCTCCCTGCGTAGCGACACGCACGGAGCAATCCTGCTCAGCAGGAGCCGTTCAAATAATTTAGCTATATGAGGTAACAAAGAAATGGGGCGGTAGCTTGCCGGGTTTCGGCGATCTTTACCGGGTTTAGGTATTAGGATGATTTTACCGGTTTTCCACGAAGAGGGATAGTGCGCTGTACGTAGTATGCCGTTGAATAAACGGCACAGCGACACGATCCCCCTTTTGGGAAGCTGCTTGATGGCCAAGGTGGTGATGCCATCTAATCCCGGAGCTTTCCGGTTGGGGAGTCTGCTAACGGCCTTTCGTACCTCAGCCGGCGAGATGAACAAGTCACCTGCCAGCTGAGGCACTGGCAAAGATAAAAACTCCTGTACACTCTCTTCTACCCGGAGGTGGAAGGGGAGGGCTTCTGGAGTGGATGGATTGGGAACGAATTGAGACTCTAAGTGCTGTGCAAAGACGTCGGCCCGGTCCTGGGCTGCCACGGCCCTTCTCTCGTCGCTCCCGAGAAGCGGGCACGCGGGTTGTGGGATACGGGCGAGCTGCCGATTGAGGTGGTGTAGGGAGGTCACGGATTCTGAGGCTCGTTCCGTCCTCTCCTCTCACAAAACACCACGGAAGTTCTTAATCTCAATCGACAGCTCCTCCGTCAGCTTATTAAGTTTGGACTTTACCTGTGGACACCTAGTGCGGGCCCAAAGTTTCCGAAGTTGCCTCTTCTCCCGAATCCGGCTGAGTAATCTATTGGGGAGCGCGTCCTTCCGGCTCGTATATCTCACCTCCGTCGTCGTCGCCTGCAGCTCCTCCTGCATCTTGCAGCAGATACTGCGGGCGGCGACCTCCACATCGTCCGGTGATGAGATAGGCGCGCCGTACTGGAAGTTGGCCATCGCTCTCCCATAGGCCACCCAGTCGGTTCTGAACTTGGGGCACCTCGGAACTAATAAGGGAAGGTGATTAGTATCGGCATCATAAATTACCTCTACCTGTATGGGACGCGACATCTTATGACACAGCACTATGTCCAAGACGTCGGGAAGATGTTGCGGGGCGGATGGGATAGGTGTGGGCTCGTTCGGACCGAGCACTTCATATCCATTCGCCCCTGCGTCATCAAAGAGCGCTCTGCCTGCGGGAGAGATGATGCGCGACCCCCACGCCGGATGTTTGGCGTTTAGGTCCCCAGCTATAAGAGTGGGGACTTCTGAGTTAAAAATACTGCGGATGTCCGCGCTATGGAATTTAGTAGTTGGGGGCCGGTACGCCGCAAAAATGCGCATCTCCCGCCCGCCGATGAAAACGGCTACGCCAATGGAGCGTGTACTGACAAAACTGCCCAGCCCCAACTCGTCGTGCATTAGGTCGCTCCTGACAAGAACGGCGACGCCCCTAAAGGGGCGACCGGAGTCAGGATTGACCTCGTCAAAACGATGCACGGCGAAGTTGGGGATGCGCATCGTGTCAGTAGCCGTGAGCTTAGTCTCGCCAAGCAGCACGACATGAATGCCATGCAGCCTGACGAGATTTTTAAGCTCGGCTATGCGCCCCCTGATGCCGCCGGGATTCCAGTAAAGGATTTTAAGGTGGAGGGGGGTCTCTGCGAACCGCGGTTAAGGATGAGATGGCGGATGATACCGCCTCCAAAGGGTCATTGCCTATGGCAATGGAGACAAGGACGTCACCAAGAATGCCGGTGATCAGCCTGATCAAATGAGAGATGGCCCCCTCGATTCGCTGAGCCGTTTGTGTGTGGTCGGCTACGGTTGAGGGGGTTTTTCCCTGTGGGAGAAGAAAATTTAGAGGCCGCTCGGACGGCTGAGTGAAGTGGGTGGCTTGGCTGCCTATAGTTGCAGTCGGTGCCTGCCTTCGGGAGGCTGAAGAGGTGGGTTGAGGGGAGGCGGGTGGTAAAGGCGTTGACGCTGCGGCTGCCGCTGGCTGCTGGGTGACGCTCTTCTTCTTTTTCACCCTCCTCCTCTTCTTCTTGGCGGTTCGTCGTCCGGGGAGAGTGGTGGTTCGTCGTGGACGAGCATCGCGGCCGGAGGGGCGGCGGCGCTGTCCATTGGTTGCGCAGGGGTCGGTCCCCGCCTGGGAATCTTTTCCTCCCGATCTGAATCGTCGGGGGAAGTGCGAGGTTTAGCGCTCTTCGGTGGGCGCGGTTGCAATGGAGTGGTGGTGATGAGCCTGGCGTGTAATCGCGCCGACTCATCAGCCGTGGTCACAACGCGCTCCGCCTGGCGCTGAGTAACGGGTCTTTTACTCACCTCGGGCTCGTTCTCGTGCTCGGGGGCAGATGTGCTGTGAACTCTCGCGGGCCCCGCCTGCGCCTTGGCCTTAACGGGCTTGGGCGCGGTCTTCGACTTGGAAGTCGACGGACGCGGGATTTTTCCCTTGTCCGCCATAGTGCACTGACTCTACACTAGTTTAAATTTGTGCTAGTGTCCCGGTGGAATGTCTTTGTTCTTCACCTTTGCACCATATTCGGCCCCTTTTATAATAAAAGGGGCCCGAATATCGGTTAAATTTGTGCTAGTGTCCCGGTGGAATGTCTTTGTTTTAAAACTGGTTAAAAACTGCGACGATCACTTTACGCGCACAAACACTGAATTTAAAACTGTTCTATAAAGCGTCCTGTCGCACTGTGTCACATAAACTGTACACGCCGCTAATGTCTAGCCACTCGACGTCGCGGAGCGGAGCTCAACGCAGGACGGAGGTTTGGCGTCGACTGCCAGCGAGTGTGCTTACAAGAAGCCCCACTACTAGCCGTAGCGTGCACAGGTGTGCCGGTGAGTCACTAGGTAGGTGTTTTCCGTAGCAGGTGTCTTCCTCTTCACGCCGGTCTTCCGTGAGGTCGTGCTACTTTCACAGATGGACCTGCCCATTCGTGTTACACTGTTGCGTGGCCATACCGCAGTTCGATGTGCCGTTTCATTATTTCATATGTAGGTTCTAGATGAGTCTAAATTTATACGCAGCAACTTCTGTTGTTGGACGAATGGCAGCCTTATCTTGAAGTACCACGGCCTTGAGGATGGCGTGAAGTGGAAGAGTTACACTAAAGTGTAAAACGAAGTTTCGCCTGGTATTCACATATCTAACGGTAACCGGGACCCTGGACATTTTTAAAGGTTGGCAATGTATATTACAGCCCTTCGGCGTTGTGGATGTGTTGGGCGGTGGTAATCAATAACATTAGGTGAACCGCCGGCTCGCTTGCTAACTTATCTGTTTTAAAAAGTAATTATAAATTAAATTTTAATTTTCAAAAAAAAAATATTCTTTATCTGTACAAATAATTTTATACAACAATAGACTCCAAGCTCCAAGTAAGAACACTAACTACTGCTTTTTTATTTTAAGCTAATGATCGCATTTTTTTATTTAATTAGGAATAAAGTAAGTTAAGCCGAAGAAGAAAATTCAATCCTAAATAATTTTAATTCTTTTCTTACATTATATAAGGAATTCCCCATAAAAGTTTAATACTTGTACACTCACTTAAACCACGTTTTGTCAGTACCAAGTTTTGTTTCAACAGTTTAATATAGCCGTACTTGAAAAACCATTTGGTAGATTCAGGTTAATTTATCAGCTAAGGAAGTAAATTCAATCATTTCTAAAGAGATTATTTTTCATTTTTTTACCATTATATAAGGAATGTCCCATAAAACTCTACTCGACTCACTGAAACTGTTTGTTGTCAGTGACTCATTATTAAGTTTTTTTTCAATGGGTTTGACATAGCCGTACTTGAAAAACCATTAGATAGATTCAGGTAAATTCATGGGATAAGGAATAAAATCGTTTCTAAGGAGATAAATTTTTTTGAATAATAATAGTTTATTTTCGACCTTGTAAAGTACGTTTAAAGAGAAGAACTGGAAAGATGGTTTGCAAACCCTCTTGCGTAGCGGAACCACGGGTTGTGACCCAAATTCCCGTCGGCCATTAAGGCAATGTTAAGCTCACGAATTGCTTTTGAGCACAATTCGACGCCCCCCCCCCAGTATCTAAGTGCCTTTCACTGTAAAGGATACTTAGTAGTTTAGTGGCCCGAGGCGCGACACCACGGTGGAGGTCCCAAGTCAAGGGATGCCGCTGTTGAAGTGCTACGTAGGTGCTACGCAGATGCTACGTACTTATTTTCCTTAAGTTGTTAGTTATTATATAGCAGCAGTTGACTGTTTGATTTCTTGTTTTACGCGAATTTTATATCTGGTTGAATGAAAAAAAAAAAAAAAAAAGATAAAAAAGCAGTTGTACAAAGTGTTATCAAGACTGTGGAAGTGTTTTTATATTTATTAAATATCTCATAAACTGTACAATCAAAAATGTTATAGATTCGTTGTTTTCGTTTGTCCGTTAAAAGAGGATAATAATCAACCAAAAGAAAGTTTGTGTCTCGAATTGATTTTTACATTCGAAAGAACGACACAACGCAGCAATAAATTATCTCACAAATCTTTTCATCGCAGCATGATACAAAGACCACAGGCCGCGTATTGAGCTAGCTTAAACTTTAGTTTAACTTACTATTTGTGTGTCAAAAGGACCAACTTTTATGCAACCAGTCAATATCAATTTATTCTCGAGACAATATTTATTCCGTGGATTTGTGTAAATAAAATATGTCACAAGCATTTCATTTGCACCGATGATAAAACAGTCAAGTATGTGCCTGTATGTACCTCGCATTCGAATGAAATTCGGAATCTTTACGGATTTAACGATAAGATTTTATTTTACTAATTTAATTTGTAAAATGTTAACTGTTCTAAAGTTAACGTTTATAAATATCCACGTAAGCGCTATTATGATGTTTGATCTTTTTCAGCGTTATTTTTTTTTTTGGAAAGTGAAAATGCCACAAACTATTCCATGTTTGTCCTTTTATGAATTATATTTGTGATTCAATCACTTACCGGAATGTTTTTCATAATTTGGGCAATTTGAGCTAAAATATAGATGAAATGATTCAAAAAATTGTTCAGAATGGTCTCGTGTATTGTGAGGACATGACTTAAATCTTTAAAATACAAATTTTACTATGATACACGTGTGTAAGTCCGGGAAAATGTCTATTGTACTTTTTATTGCTCTATTCAAGCCGTCACGATTATACACTGCCGCTTAAAACAAATTCTTCGGAAACCGTGCGTAGATTAATTTGCATACAACATGTTGTTTTTATCTGATTGAAAAGGGTTGGTTCGTTTATGAAATCCAAAACGGGGAGGAAAAATCGAGTTAAATTTGTTTATCATAATATGTTTATAAAAATAAACTATTAGCATAAATAGAAAGGAAGTTATTATTAAATATGTTAATAACATGAACAATAAGAACTTAAATAGTAATTGCGAAAATGTATAACATACTTGAAGGAAGTTTGAAATGAAGATAGCTTGAAAGCCTAATACTAAAATAATCAGACTGAAATAATGACGGAGGTCACAGCGTGAGTATAGTACCCACAGCTTAGTTTGAGAAGCCCATTTGTACGTGAAAGAATCGGTAGCAGTATTTTGACAGTCAATAAGCGAGTGTAATACTCCTATGTTGAATAAAGATGTTTTAATTTGAATTCGATAACGAAGCTCCTTTGAGATGTTTACGTATTTTCCGTATCAAACAAATTTCTCGGAATCGTTCCGGTTCGTCCACTCCCCTCTTGCGCTTTTGACTTGCGTTCCGCAAAAGTTACCACAAACTCAAGTTGCCCGGTGTAATTGTTGTTAACAGAACCGTGTAACAGACAAGGCCTTTGTCTTGCCAGAATGATCAGCGCCTTACCCAAATAAATTACACACCGAAACGACGAAATTAATATTTAACATTTTGCACCGCTTAGCAATTACCTGCCTTCCACTTTATCTATGGAAAGTTTTAGAATTCAATTAAAATTCAAATATCTTTCAAAATCAATCAATAAAAATGTCTTTATTCAAATAGACCCTTGCGCTTTCTAATGAATCGTCAAATTTTACATAAATATATATATATATATATATATATAGGTTCATAAGGTACCATCGAAACAAGCAAGAAACTCAACAGTTGCTCTATTTCAAAAGTATCACTTTATAATATAACATATATTGCAATATAATACATGTATGTAAAGAATAAATAAATAATAAATGAATAAAAAATATATATATGACTTCTTATATATTTTTTTTATTTAACATAGAAGCATTACACTTACTTATTAATTGTCAAAATACTGCTACCGGTTCGGAAAAAAGCCACTGACCTGAGAAGAACCAGTGAAAAAACTCAGCGTCAATTTTATTTTAACCAAGATTACAAGAATTAAAAAAAACATTTACAATATATTAAATTCCGCGGGATTTAATTGTCAAAACGTATTCAATCTCCCTGTGAAGATTTACTTATTCCACGCAATCTAAATGCTGCTTTCTGAACCGATGGTAAGTTACTTATGAATAACTTACGCGAAATTTATGTATTAATTTTTACGTAAAATTTCATAAGAACGCGCAAGCGTCTTTTTGTAGAGATACCTTTTCATAATTCAAAATATCTTAGAATATCTCTAATATTCTAAGATAATTTGAATTATGAACTTGAATTTGATAACCCGAAATGTGCCGGAAAAAAGGCGGGTGGTTATTAAATAAAGGTCCCCGATTCAGTAGTTTCCTAAATAGACCGTGAAATTTCGCAGTTGGAAATTTTAAAGCATATCTCAGCGTCAGTTTATTGGTCTAAGTAAAGGTTTTAGGACCCTAAAGTCGGCTTAGCCGCCGAATCCTTTGAAAGTTAACGACGCAGTTAAACATAACTGCGGTTGGTTTTATGACGGTAACAGTTAACAAACGACTGGTTAACTGGAGTAACGGTTATGTTCAAAGTATATAATCCTTAACTACTCGCCGAGATTTATTTTTGCTCGTTAAGGTATAATTACAATAATGCAGTCTTGCGTTGAATACGGTATTTTCACGGTATCCTTTCTATTTATATGGAATCATATTGCAATTAAAACATCATTTAAAAAAAATAATGTCAAGCGCGAGTCAGAGTTGCACACGAAGTGTTCCGTACCAATATCTATAAAAACGGAAAAGGTCATGTCTATTGTATGGGAGCCCCACATAAATATTCCTCTATTCTATGTTTAATTATTTGTTGTTATAGCCGCAACAGAAATACACCATCTGTGTTAATTTCAACTAACTATCATCCTGATTGTTGAGGTATAACCTAGTGGTAGACGGACAGACAGACAAACAGAAAGCGGAGTCTTAGTAATAGGGTCCCGTTTTACACTTTGGGTACGGAATGTAATGGTGCTGCCATCCGTTAGAAGTGCAACGATATTACAAAGGACCGACATAAATTACAACTATTTGTGCTTTGCTTACTTTCATGTTTTCTCACGAGTGAGGTGGCTGGTGACCAACCCTCTGAACTATTCGCAATTGACGTCCAACCCATCTGTTGTCGAGATAGTATTACTTCTAGATGAGGTGAAACTTCCACTTTGATTAAGGTCTTGAGTGCGTCGAGTGTGATTGATTGATTAAACTTTCTGAAAATTCAGCCGCCGTCAGCGACAACGCTATTCATAAACTGGGATTGTCTTATTTGAATTGTCGATTACATCATTCTTTTCAACGGACGGAGACTTATGGTAAACGTCAATTCGTTTTCTAAAAGGTATTCTTTTGTCGAGTGGCGATGTCCTCGGAATAAGTTTATAGGGGTCTAGGACATTCTTCTTGTACACGTCTTCTCTTTAAGGACCGACAATAATAATAGTTTTTCTATTTTTTTTTAAAAACATTGCACTTTAGGATAACATCATCCTGTGTTGTAAGGACGTTTTGCAAACATAAATTACACGAGGACAAACACCTAGATGCGACAAAACTATCTGTGGGTCGCACAAATAGTTGTCCCGTGCGGGAATCGAACCCACGACCCCCGACGTCGAAGCCAATGCCTTGCCAACAGCACCACGGAGTCATCAAATATGAAGATATATTTGATATCAAGTGATTTATGATAAACAACCATGTATGAACGAGTCAACAATTCAAATAGTTGGAGATCACTACGACCAGTAGATTTACCTTTTTGTAATTGTTAAAAAATTACGACAATTTAATTGACTTAATAGCATTCGCATTTAGATCATGTTTATATGCCAATGAGGCGAAATATGTCTGTATTTTTTATCTATGTTGGAAAACATTATTTACCATATCTGCAAATAAAGATGATTCGATTTGATTTGATTTTATTACCTGTAAAGAAAGCCGAATTAACCCGTTTAACGTAGTGGAAAATGACTACCGTCTTGCGCCAGGGGGTGTGGGTTCGATCTTCAATAATATTGTGTGACGAACATATTCTTTAGACAAGGTGTTTATAAATCCCTAATGCTTTTTTGATTTATAAAAGATTAGTATGTTGTAAAAATGTGTGTGTTTGTAAAAATACATACTATTTTTACAAACACACACTAAATAATTTTATCAGTTATCTAATTAATACAATACGAGATTTACTTAGTTTGGGACTCAAAGTGTAAAAGTTTACCTGAAGTATTTAGTAGTTATTGTTCATGTAAACAGCATAACTGACCAAATGCGGTTGTACTTAACTAAAGCTATTATTTTAACATTATCACTTTTTTAATGTTATCATGACCGTTATAGTCAGACCTGCAAAGAACCATAGTACGTTTCTCCGAGATACAAAGTTTGTCCTAACGTCGACAGTCGGAAACAAAAGTTTCGCTTTGACGCCTCCCAGTCGTGATCGGGAGTGAAATGATCGTGTGTGCGCGAATCGATCCGTCATGTACGCTAAGTTAACGTCAGTGTGACAGGCTTGGAAATAAATGGAGTGCTCGCTGACAGTTGATCGATGCCTGTAATAATTTAGGGCCGTCGAATTCCGTGGCTTGTCCGCTGGGCGTTGATCAATTCAGAAACTTGTGCAACTGGGCGATAAGCGCCGACGGGCCCGTTTGGAAAAGCATTCGATAGCTTGTCCTGCAAAGACCACATTTTGATTTGATTTGTATATGACTCAATGTACTGATTATATTTGTATATGACTCGATGTATAGATTTCGTCTAATACTCGAGTCAATACATCGTTAGCATTCTGGCCACGTCTTCGCACGCGTAGCTTAGCTAATATAAGCTTAGTTGGCTGAATTTCACCTGTGCAGTCCGTAGCAAAATGAAACCAACTACGGTTGTATGAAAACTATTCTATTTGTTACAAACACAAGGATGATTTGCGATGCTATTGAAATTAATAAATCAATCTAATTAATGAAAATACAATTAGCACCTTCTGCGTAGATCGAACATTAAAATTTAAAAACTAACGGTAGCCCATTCTAACTATGAAATTCCGACGTCCAACGCCTCAGTCTGTCTCGTGACTATGAACTGAAAAAGGGTTGAAAACGTCGGGAACTTTTAAAAAAAAATGATAAATCCGTTACGAAAATTTCGTTTTAAAACTTTCATTCTATAAAAAATATCCTGAAAAGAATGTCTAGTACAAAAGACACGATGACTTATCTTTTACCGTAAAAACATCCTGTTCCTTCCAACCTGACACGGAATTAATTCGACTCCGTCTAAGATTGTATTGAAGAAAAGCTCAATACAACCGTACCAATGGAATTTTTGCCATTTAAATGTGATACCATTTGGCCTCGACGATTTTTAACGTCGCCGGATGTCCTGTTTGACGTTTTTTTTCATCTTTTCAAATTGTCGGTTGTGAACGGCTTTTCTGGAGATACGGTATTGCTTACAAAAGAGTAGAAATACAAATTTTTGTTTATAAATTCCCATCACAAGTTTATAGAAAAGCGGATTTGTTTCGTTTCGAACTTGAATTTCGTTGATGATTAAGTACCAATAAAAGAGGTTTTAGATTTGAGAATCAATGTATTATTACTGTCTTTCGCATTTGTCTCGTACACAATAGGTAGTATTCATTTATATATATAACAGAGAATGTGTGTGTGTATGTATGTTCACCTAAAACTCGAGAACCGTTTGCTCAATTATTGATATGTAACTTAGCAGTATATAAAGGGTGACATGACCACACCGACGAAATAGTTATGTTGGTGATAGATAGGTGGCGCTGGTGGCACTGATATTTATCTGTTGAACCACAGATAGGTCAAATTGACATACGGCTGCACCAAAGATGTTTCTAAGTGAAGCGAAGCGCTCTAGACATCAGCTAGTCCATACTAATATTATAAAGGCGAAAGTTTGTATGTATGGATGGATTTTTGTTACTCTTTCACGCAAATACTACTGAATGGATATTAATGAGACTCTACAGTAATATAGCTTATACATCAGAATAACACATAGGCTATAATTGATGCACATTTTTATATATATATATCTGTCTTTCTGTCTGAATGTTACGCCTTCAGCCTATTCTACGCAGACGTAGTCGCGGGCAGCAGCTAGTTTTTCATAAAGAATAAAAAAAAACAAAGAAAAGGATGTCTTGTAAATCAATTCTGTAAATGAGCTAAAGTTGAAGAGAGATGGAAGTACCACGAACTCGCAGAAGACTGGCGAAGGTAAAGTGAAACTATCATTAAACGGTGGCACCGCATCTGCAACACCCGTAGTTGCAAATATCAACGCCTTTTCGTTTGCCACCTCTCATAGAAAGATATACAGTCTCACTGCTGGGCAAAAGCCTCCTCCGTACAGAGGGTATGAGGGCATAGATGCATAGATTGTTAACAATTATTTTAGTTAAATTAATTAATTATGATTTTTATAAATGACTAGCTTTTCGCCCACGGCTTCGCTCGCGTTGAAGCCTTTTAAAAACTATACATTATATTTTTTAAAGAAAGATACTTTCAACCCTTTACAACATTTTTTTCCAATTAAAAATAGCCCACATCCATTCTCGGGCTCTGTGTAACAAATTTAATTTTAATCGGTTCAGTAGTTTTGGCGTGAAAGCGAGACAGACAGACAGTTACTTTCGCATTTATAACATTAGTATGGATTTTAGTTCATCCGAAAAGGACACATATACACAGTTTACATACAGCTCATGGAAAGCGTTCTGTGTCTGTTCGCGCAATTTCGCTAGATGGCGCTATTAGTAGAGCGGTAATATGTAAATCGCGATGTTGAGATTTTTTGTGTATTAATGACCTCAGACAGATTTTATTTTTTTTATTATCCAGAATAAAGGGTTTTACAGATGTCATGGTTCTATTGTGTGCTGAAGACGTAAGCCCCTGGATCAAACAGTGTCGATGACGCGAGTTCCATGAATTTCGTTCACCCGAAAAGTGCTAAACGCGCCTAAAGAAGTTTTCACGTCAAAAGTATCAAAATCAATTCCGTGACTGTTTCGCACTAAAAGGAATATACTGTATTGGGTTGGGGGAGGGTCGCTTTGAACATAAATTTCGAACGGTGCACAGCGGACGAGCTTACAAACATATTTCAAACTAGCTGTGTCCGTGTCTTTGTCCGCATGGAAATTATACTTCACTATCTGCTGCCCGCGACTATGTCTGCGTAGAATAGTCTGAAGGCGAAACATAAAGACAGATATACACAAAAAATATATATAAATTATAGCCTATGTGTTATTCTGATGTATAAGCTATATTATTGTAAAGTTTCATTAAAATGCATTCAGTAGTATTTGCGTGAAAGAGTAACAAACATCCACCCATACATACAAACTTTCGCGTTTATGATATTAGTAAGGGAGTAAGGATTTATAGAAATAAATATACTATATCTATAGAAGTACTTTAGAAATTTCATTTATTTTTAAATCCAAGCGGGCGAATTCGCGGGCACAGCTAGTATATTAATAAAAATAAATAGAATTTCTAAAATAAAAGTAGCCTAAGTTACTCTGAAAATCCCGTCAATATCGGCCCAGCCGTTTCGCAGATTATCCGGAACAAACAGTCAGATAGACAAATAAAAACTGTAAAATAATTTATTTTGGTATACGTACCGTGTATACATCCATATGCATTTAGTAAAAAGGGGTTATTAGAATATTACAAACAGACACTCCGAGTTTATTTATCAGTATTGATTACATCATTGCAAAAAAGGGTTGGGATGATAACAACACAAGAATTGCTACGCTGGCTTCGTTCCAATAGGATAAGCGTTGTGCATACCAACAATCTGTATCCAGCCAGAAATGGCAGTGTTACTTGGGTAAACTTTTTTAATCCCAGTTACTTGGCCCGCACTAATGTGCGATTGCATTTATCAGACAGCTTTTAAACTTCTGTTCTGATAGCTCACGTGGTAAAAAAAAACACACGCAGTATTTCATGTTTTAGATACGTCGCTTTTTTTAGCGTTCCGTTCCCAAAGGGTAAACGGTACCCTATTACTCCGCTGTCTTTCTGTCTATGTGTCTATCTGTCTGTCCGTCTGTCCGTCTGTCAAGTATTTAAAGCTGTATATCATGAACCGTGATAGTAATACAGTTGAAATTTTCACAGTTGAGATATTTCTGTTGCCGCTATAACAATAAATATTAAAGAACTGAATTACGGTAGTAAGAACGGTATGGAACCCTTCTTGTGCGAGTCCGACTCGCACTTGGCTATCTTTTCAAAATTCATTGTGGTGATGTTAGGTATATAAGTGACGGCAGATGTTTAAGTTATTCTCCCACAATGCATATACATATTTCAGTTCCGATGGAGTGAAACAATTCAAATATCAGACATACACTGTCTTTACTGGTTCGTTTAGATTCGTATATTGTGTCTATTCCGCAGCCGTAGATTTTCAGCATAACTTTTATGGGCAAAAAATAATATTTTAAATATAATATTGATATGTAATAATATTGTAAATAACGACAAAAAAAAAAAAAAAAGGACGAGAAAACAAAGAAATATCCCCAATAATAATAATAATTGTAAATTATAGTATTACTGTAAAAGTCATCCATTAGGTTTCTTACTGAAAGGACAGCTCAATTTGGAGAGGGATATTTCATTGGATATACTATATTTCATATTCGATGGCTTGATGGCGCAATTGCTAAGCAAATGGCTTCGGCACCCGCGTTGGTACGTTCAATGCCATATGGGGCAAGTATTTTGTACCAAGAAGTGTTGGCGTAGGCAAGTGGCCGGTTATAAAATCTCTAGCCATTACCGTTAACATAATTACATGTTTTGCCTACCCTACAAAGGTGGGATAAGGGCAGGAAAAAAGAGATGAACAATATATTTCACATTCCGTTTTGTGGAATGTCGTTAGAATGGAATAGAATATACGCAATAGAATATATGCACACAAGTATATAAAAATATAGGAAACTTAGTCTACAAAAATATAGGCAGCCTTTTGCTGAGGTAGCAATTTCTCCCAGGCAACCTTAATAATACCCGAACTGTAATGCAATTTTCATTAAAAACATATTCTATCTGATCGCTGAATAAACGAGGATAGATTTATTTTGTGTTTCTTTATTACCAACCGAGCGTAAAAGTATGTACGTTTGAATTACTCGAAAAAAAAGTGAAAAAACCCTTGATTAGTTCCCATGGAATGAGTTCGTGTAATGGATCTAATGTAATAAGAATTCTATTGTAGACGCCGTGACTTCACTGCTGAAAGTGTTTTTTGTGTCCATTTGGAGACAATCCAAACAATGTAATAAATTCCCTCGCATAAGATTGTAGGAATCGTCGCGTTTTATACGTTGGTGTTCTGAAAGAGAAAAATATAAAAAAATTCTATTTATGTATTTATTACGAATACGTCAGTTTTCTTAATTTGATTGAGGCTGACACTTAAGCCAATCTGGTGCATTAAGACAACAGTTCCCGGTTTCCAAATTTTAACGCAGTAGCAAATATATAAAAATTATATTTATCAACTCAAATATTACATTATTTATTAAAAGAGTATGAAAAATAGAGCAGTCACTGTCAGCTATCGGATTCATATATTCGTTCGTGTTTGCCCGAGACGATTGGCACTTTGCATTTTTACGAAGTCAACATCCTGGATGCCCCCGCTTTGAATTGCAGACGGCGTTCGAGCAGCTTTCAATACAAACAACAGCTATTTCGATTTAAATACATTTCCATTCGAATACGTACCGGATTGCGACGCCTTTGAGGATAGGTGTCCCCTGCCCGCAGCGGGTGTTGAGTTCAGAAATAGACAGGGGACACATAAAGTGCTCAGGTATTGGCATGGGGTCTTCTTTAGAGTTTGAGTATTTGAGTTATTTTACTTAAGTGTTAACAAAATTAGCAAGTCTCAAGAAAAAAGAATGTTAAAGTTCACAATTACCAAAACTTTACCGCTTTTTGAATGATTTTCGTAACAGAAAATGTTCTAAGCTTATGATGATTAAAACTTAACTCCTATCAATAAAGTCCGTTCCCTAATCATAAATATATGTGTGCTGACAAAGTGAAATTGTATACATTAGTTATGCTGAACTTAAGTTAATTAAAGCGATGTTTAACTGAAGTCAACTTAAGTTAAACATCGCTACTTAATTATCAATAATCAAAGTCGCTAAGCTAACGTAAATCCATACGTTTAGAGGCTAACTAAAATTAGGTGATAAACAACACCTTTTATTATTTACCTAATTTTGATTCCGTTGATATTTATGGGAGGTTAATCACTGAGTTTTTTTATATGTGACAAATTGGCAAGAGAGCTGGCATATCACCTGATGTTATCACCTGTTGAACTCGTTCAATGAGCAATAGAACAAATGTAATTCATTAGATACTGTATTTAAAGTACAAAACGTGCGGGTCAGTGGTGAAAAACGCAATAAATTAGTCCGTGACCTAGGTAAAGATAATAGCATCTGTCGCTGCCTCATCCTCCTGGTACGCAGAGCCTCATCTGCTGCAATACAATCGGATGATTTACATTTGGGCATAGGGTGGGGGTTATCACTTAACATCAGGTGAACCACCAGCTCTTCATATTCTTCACCTTCTCACATAAAAAGCGACTATAATGAATTAACAGCGAGCGCATATTAATCATAACACTTAGTGGGACTAACGGTTATACCGCGTTTTAAAAAGCTGATATCTTTATTTTCAACAAAACTTCACCGACATAAAGCGCACACGAGCCGCTAACTCTACGGGCGAGATGTGGAAAACTCTAGCAAACGTCTAGAGTTGTTTTATTATCTTATAGCGCTGGGGCGTATGATTTATAAGGCGAAAGTTAAGCAACCCAGTTTACGGTATCACGTAGTATATACTTTATGCGTCGGGGAATTTATCCAACTTAATAAGATAACACTACTCTTATTGAATTTGATTTTATTCTGTATAGGATTCTATAATAACGAATCTTCAAAAGAACATAATGTGGCTTCAGTCCACACAACTTTCTGTTATTTGTACCTTTTCAACCGATTTCAAAACAGGCGGAGGTTCTCAATTCGGCTGTATTTTTTATGTTTGTTACCTCACAACTTTCCGATTCTGTTTTTTATTTGAAAGCTGGTGCTTCCCACGTGGTCCCATATCAATTCCATTGGTATTGGATCTGGGGCTACGGAGATACATAGGGAACTCCTGAAAATCAATTATAAAATGAATACAGAGCGAGATATTTGAAGTCGGTTTTGTTTTTCGTTAGTAAAAAAAATGTTTGATTCAGCCTTTATTAACATCGAAATATATATATTAAATGAAACTACTTTACGGATTTTATCGCGTTTTTTATTTTGATTTAAATTCCCGACGTTTCGAACCCTTTCCAGCGTTCATGGTCACGGGACAGACTAAGTTGTTAGACGTCTTGATGTCATAGTTAACCCCGTCTGCAGTTTGTGATCATATTTTAGACCGCCCCAACCACTACATTAGATTTGATCAAACGAATAATATTCGCGTAAAATCAAGAAAACAATATCGAAATATATTTCATATGACTCAGTGGCGCTGCTACTAAGCTATTGGCGTCAACGCTGATCATAGCTTCGATTCCCACCCGGCACCAGTATTCGTGTGACCCACAGATAATTGGGTAGGTTTGTTGGTTTTTTTGCACCAGCACAGCACCATGTAGTAGAGAAGGCCTAAACGGTCATGGTCGCGCCGGGGTCGCGGAATATTGCGTTCACGTGTTCCCGTGACCCCGGCTGATGAGACAGTGATAGTTGCAAAGTGGGTTTTTAGTGGGTACCCGTTTTTTACGGGACTCCCACATACCCCTGCCACTTCCCCCATCCAGTGGCAGGGGATCCATAAAGGATTTTTCCCACGGGAAAAAAAAGTTTTGTTGGTTCTTTGCTCATTAAAAGTAAAGTAACAGCCTATTAATGTCCCACTGCTGGCTCCTCTGTACGGATTTGATCAGGGCATAGTCCACCCTGCGGTCCCACTGCGGATTGGTAGACTTCACGTATTTTCGATTGTTTTTACGTAAAAAGGTGGTAAACGATCTGGTGGTGCACCTGATATCAAGTGATAACCGCCGTGTTACCACGACCTCACAGAAGACCAGCGTAAAGTGGAAGTATGACAAATACTTTCGCGTTTTGTCTGGTGAGTGAGGTAGCCGGAGCCCAATATTCAATAGGTTGTCAACGCATCTGAAACCACCGGGTGTGGCAGGTGCCCATGGGCGGCGGTATTCACTTAACATCAGGTGAACCATCTGCTCGTTTGACAACTTTTGGCATAAAAAAATAAAAAGACAAAACGTAGAAATGTAACACTTGTACTTTACGCCGGTCTTCTGGGAGGTCGTGGTACTTACCCGGACGGACCTGCCCATTTCTGCAACAGTGAATACCATTGCGTGGCCCTACAACAGTATATTTTTAAATGGATTAAAAACCCTTTTTTTAGTTATTATTTAGAAAATATGCAGGTTTCCTCATGATGTTTACTTTCACCGCCAGCACGTTATAATTCAGCCCTTAAAATTAACAATTTTATTGGTGCCGGCCCGGGCGAACTCAGGTTGCTCGAGTATATGCAATTATAAGCGAGCGCCTGGACAATGAGCTATCACGGCTTGTTAATTTTGTTAAAAATTAAATTATTAATTTTGTCAATTTCTTTCAGGCTAACTATTGACATTCAGACGTCCAACTGAAAATGGTTCGAAACGTCAGAAAATAAATGAAAAATAAACGAGTTAATCTGTGAAATTAGTGGTAATGTGTAATCGCATAAATATAAATTAATATTACAAAGAGGAAAGATTTGATATTTTGTTTGTTTGTTGGCTACGATTTCGAACTGAAATTCAAAAACTGCTCGACCGATTTAAAATCTTTCACTATTTAAAGCATCTTTACCGAGTTAAATGTTTTAGAGAAGGAAGTCACCATTTTTAAAAGCAAAAATATTCCACGAAAGAGCGAAGTGAAGGAAGTCGCGATGTCAAAGAAAGAATTGAGTTACATTTAAGTACATAGAAATCGAAATGTCATATCGGTTTTTTACTTCCATTCCTCGAAGAGGGGACGGAATAAAGTGTCAGTTAAAAATTATTCTAACAGAATTCATTACGATGTTACATTTCTGAAAAAAGTAACAGATATTTTCTTAATATTTAATTGAATAATATAAATAAATAGGTTTGTGAAAGAATATCTAATTGAGGTAATGTTTATTATTGAAAATATTAGTTTTTTTTAATTGTTGCTGAAATACAACTTTATTTCTTTTGAAACTTTACATATTATACGAGGGAAGTAATTATCCGACTGCTGGGCAAAGGTATTCTCTGCATAGGGACAGTTCGCCTTCCAACTCCTATGTGCATTGAAAGAATCCATAATTGTTCAAATTTTTTTTTATTTGAAGAAAATAAATTTTCCACGCGATTTCTTTCTTCACCTTCAAATACTTACATATATACCCCTCCAACCGGGCTCCCGCCTTGACGTGGCGGAGGGGCTTAGTAGCCGTGGATTGGTAACCCACGGCGAAGCTAAGAGGAACCCACACTGTGGCGTAAGGCCGGCCCGAGAGGGTCGCTTTGAGTGGGCTTATAGAGCCCACTCTGGATGCGTGCTAGAGCACAGGGGGCAGTGCAGGGGGCACAAAGTAGTAGAGGTGGTGGAGGAAAAGACAGGGAGAGTGCTCCCTGTCTTTTGCTACCGAAAAGGAGTCGCGGGGGTAGACGAGGGTCGGTATTACGTTGGCCGCGCTCCCTATCCTCCGCGGCCGAAACGTGGTAAGCAACGGAACCAAAGATCAGGCCCTGGGGGCTGGGCAGCTTGATGCTTATTGGCCCTGTCTATCCTGGCTCCCATGGCCTCTGGTCAGCGAACGCGGGGTAAGTTGGTTGGCCATGTAAAAGGTGCCGAGTAGGAAGGCGCGCTGAATGTTTCAGCGCGCCTTACCTGGAGGAGAGGGGAGTTAGTGCCCGGGACGGGGCTGCTGAGGTGGCCAGCGCTGGTAGGGTCGCGGAAGTGTGCGAACGCGTTCCCGTGGCCCTGCCGATAGGCGCCTAGGTGGAATTTCGTGGGGTTTTTAGTCGGTGCGAGGCCAACATAACCCGCATAACCGCCCGCATACCCGCCCTCGCAGGGGCAAGAGTGATTACGCGTAGGCATTTCGAGGCAGTGGGTAGTGTACCTGCCTCTTAAGCCAGAGGGTGTGGGTTCGATCCTCACTACTGGTAAAATATTGTGTGATGAACATAGTGTTTTTGATTGATCAGTGTCTGGGTGATTAGATATGAATAATATGTATTTATTTACAAAAGAAAAGTATGTTTAAGTATTAGCATAGTTTAGGATTAGAGAACATTGTGTAAAATGTGTCCTAAATATTTATTTAAATTGGAAATTTCTATTTGCTGGAACTCAGATTTGAAGTTGCATTACCCAACTATACTGTATAAAAGTGAGTGCCCGGTCGATCATTATGGCTGCTTACATCGAATTATTATGGCTGCGTTTCATGAGAATAGACAAAAGTAGAAAATAAAAATTTACCACGGATTTATCCCTTTATTTTATTTTTATTTCGTTTATTTTATTTCGTCACAGAATCAATAATTTAAATAGTGGCGGCAGCCGGGACTAACAATGATATTCAGACGCCCAACGCCTCAGCCTGACCCTGAACACTGAAAAGGGTTCGAAGCAAATAAAAATAGTTGTAATAAAATAATTTTAAATATAAAAACCGTAAATACAGTTTCATTCAGTAATGTGTAATCGCGTAAATACAAGAAATTATCATAAAAGGAGATGTAAATGTCACTAAAAAGATCGTGCGTGCTAAATGATGGATTTTATTCATCACAGCACACCAGAACAATATTAAAGAAAACAATAATAACTTATGAATTCTGATCTACATACTGTGAGATATGGGACAGAAATGACCAAGTTTAACCCTACAAGTTCAATGTCACAGCGCAAAAAGTCTATTTCTGGATATGATAGATGACTACTGGCGGCAGGACGTAACAGGTGTGAATTCTAGCTCGTACTGAAACAAAAACAGCTCAGTATGTTATCGACGTTTCGTATATTCTTACCGGTCTTTGGGATTCCGTTTTATTTCCATAGAAATATAATGGGCAATTTGCCTCACAACCACATATGGTCAAAAATCTGCGGTGAAAAATCTCATAGACTTATTTCATGAATGCAATGACACTTAGCTGTTGCATGGAGGTAGGTCCGTGGAAGACCTCACAGAAGACCGGCGTGAAGTGGAAAAGTTATATTTCGTATATTGAGTGAGGTAACCGGCCCACTTTATTAAAAGGTACCGGCGTGAAGTGGCAGTGTAATATTTCGTCTATTGAGTGTGGTAACCTACCCTTTATTAAAAAGTTGCAACGTATCTTCTGCCCTACGGGTGTTGAAAATGTCCATGGGCGGCGGTTACTTAACATCAGGTGAACCGCCATTGCGTTCCCCACCTTCTCACATAAAAGAAACGCGGATATCGGTAGCTGATTTGGTCTACCTTTCCATAACAGATATTTGTAATACATACATTCCAAGAATGACGTAAGTCACCACCATTCCGCAAATTTCAAAACAAAAAGGCCAAGTGCGAGTCGGATTCGCGCACGATGGGTTCCGTACTATTAACTATAAAAATGGCAAAGAAATCATATCTGCTGTATGCGAATTTAAACATTATTTTATTCCGTTTTTTAGTATTTGTTATTATAGCGGCAAAAGAAACACATCATCTGTGAAAATTTCAACCGTCTAACTATCACGGTTCACGAGATACGGCCTGGTGACGGACGGACAGGCAGCGGAGTCTTAGATATAGGGTCCCGTTTTACCCTTTGGGTACGGAATCCTAAAAACCGTACAAGTCTAAATGAGCGTTCGACCCCTAGCGTGATGTAGGGAAGGGCTAAGCCGCGTGATAAAAGATCCCTCCCTTTGAACAATACCAGAAGGTGAATGATGAATATCGTGGCGTTGCGAACTTTGGTTATTAATGAACTCCGCCCGGCATAGAGCAGCGAAGCGTGAGATTTGGACTTTACCTTTCGCTGCACTGTGATTAGGCAAATTTTGCAGCTGATCGTAACCGTTCAACCGTGACAATGAAACTGGCCATCGTTTAAGGGCTTAGGTGAAATTAAAAAATATTTCACCATCCATACATCTGCATAATTATAAGGAAATATAAATCTTCTGATTTCGTTAGATGCATCAATTCTGCCCCATCTCAACGAAAGGTTTTAATTGGCGCTCACTTAATAATACTTTGCATTAGTACTTTATTAAAAAATAAATGTATTATATATATATATATATATATATATATATATATATATATATATATATATATATATATATATATATAAGCGTCAATATATATATATATATATATATATATATATATATATTTGACGCTTTTTACCTCATATAATTAAACCTTATTATTACATATGCACACAAAAATTACATAAAAATAGTCATTATAAGTATAAATATATTTATCCTTGTAATGACTGATTTAATAATATATATTATGTCGCCATATTTAAGATTTTTTTTTCACGTTTTACTTATTTTATTATAATTATAATTATATTATAATTATAATAATATTATAAACTTAATTATGTGTATAAATGGTGTGTCTATTTTTATTACACTGTGAAAAACCTGTGGAGTGTTGTAGATAGCGATGCGAATGGAAAAGCTTTTACCAAAGTCGAACGGTTTCAGACCATGTTAATTAAAATAAAAATATAAGCAAGCTTTTTGTTAACTGCAAAAGTACTTAAGACATTGGTATATTGATTCATTGTTGTTGGGGCTAACTCCTAACAGCGGTTATGATGATATAAAAGATAACAGAATTTCTTAGAACACTTTATTACAAAATTGATATAGTTAAAATGATACTGATAATATGATATTTATGATATGATACTCACTGTTGATACTCACGTAGGCTAGAATAAGACTATTATACCTGTATATTATATTGTACCCTGATATTTTTGAAAAAGAGCAACTGTTGAGTTTCTTGCTGGTCTCTTCTCAACAGAAACCGCTTTCCGAAACGGTGGTACCTTACGAACCTAAACACATAATCTTTGATGTAAAATTTGACGATTCATAAGAGCGCGCAAGCGTCTATTTGAATAAATATATTTTGATTTTGATTTGATTTTGATAATTAGGTTTGATATTTTGAGAACGCGTAGTTTTCTTGATGACCGAACGTGTACTGAGTGTCTGTCGCGGTATATTTTAAAGCTTACAACGTATTGATGCAATTTAGGTAAAAAGTGCAAGCAAAGCTGTTTGGTTCGATAGTGAACCGAACATTGTTATGAAATTCGCCGCTGCACATAACAGTTTTGATTCCTGAACAATAAAAGTATTTTAATGTATTTTAATTCAAATATAGAATTATGTACGGTACCTTTTTTTTTAGTTATTTGTTAATTTCCCTGAAAAAAAAAAGTAAAAGTAAAGTATCAGGCTATACATGTCCCACGGCTGGGCAAAGGCCTCCTCTGTACAGAGAGTACTATGAGCTCTGTACAGAGCGCATAGTCCACCACGCGGCCTCACTGCGGATTGGCGGACTTCACATATCTTCGAAAAAAATATTTTTTTTGTTATTATTTCGAAACTGCATGTTTCCTCACGATCTTTTCCTTCGCCGCTAAGCACGTGATATGTCAGCCCAAATTAACAATTTTATTGTTCAGCACCGGAGATCGAACTTAGGTTGCTCAAGTATATTGAAATAAAGGCGAGCGAAACGTTATAGTTTGCGACACGGTGAGAATTTTGGATAACCGATAAGAGTAATTTTGGGAGACAAGTGAACCCACTGTTATTAATTCTCTCAAGTACAACACGATGCACTTGAATCCATTGAACCAAGCTGAATGAATGTGCTCTCCGAAATAGGCGACTTAATGGATATAATGGGGAGTGCAGTGTAGAGACCGAGCCAGACAGATTTTCGATTGGCAATTTCGTTGCACACGTAAAGTGGAAATTGAGTCGGCGTCGGACAAGAATCGAAAGATATTGACTGGTGCGAAAAACATGGCCTCGCTGGGATCTTATCGAGTTAAGCTGAAACGTCCAAACACCTCCGTCCATACGAATCAGATGTACCTTCGGTTAGATCCCGGAAAAGCTTAAAAAAACCGGACAAAGTTGTTCCTCGTTGATTATGGAAGCCTAAATATTGTATTAAATTAAAATAAAACTGTCTTAATGTCCTATTTAAATAATTAATACGTGTGTTTAATTGCTTTGCAGTTGCTTTTAATTTTATATAGTCGTGAAATCTGAGTTCATATCGCCGTGCCGACAACGATGGAATTATTTAACTTTAAAACTGCGAACTAATCTCGATCCCCTGATGAAGGACGTGCGATGAGTCCGAAACTAGTGGTACATACACCGGGTTTACGTGAGTTCAGCCGTCCTATTATATAATATTACGTTAAATTATTTAACTTGTCACATGATCGGTGAAGGAAAATAACGTGAAATTAGCATGTTATCGAAATAACGAAATGAAAAACTATACATCGAAGATAATTTTTTTTATGTGAGAAAGTGTCAAACGAGCTGGCGGGTCACCCGGCGTTGAGTGATAACCGCCGACCATGGACAATTGCAACACCCGTAGAGTTGTCGTTGACCTTTTAATAATGTGGGTCCCGGCTACCTCACTTACCATACAAAACGCAGAAGTATAACATTTCTAGTTTACTTACCCGGATGGACCTGCCCATTCATGCAACAGTGAATACTGGCGGTTATCACTTAATATCATGTGAACCACCAGCCCGCTTTGATAGAAAAAGCTATCATCTCGTCTGCCTTCTTTTCTCACAACATAATCCCTCAAGCCGTTGAAGTCATCACGTACATACAGAAAAAGAAGGTTGACTGGTAGAGAATGCCACTTGCATTATGTCCGCCTTTGTACAGTGTGTGCATGAAGATTAAATAAATAAATAAATAAATAAAAAGAAGCAATGTTTAATTTATATTGCCATTTTAGCTACGAGTGCAATTTTCGACACCTCCTTCTAGAGCCCTCGACGTCCGTCTGGAGCGCTGTGCACCTCAAAGCCCGGAGTACTTAAACCACTCGCTTTGCAAATTGCACGGCCTTTACTATACGAGGTAATAACCTGACTTTCGGGCGGAGGCAATTGCTCTAAGGCTCGAGACGTGTTGCCCGTTTTCGTGCGCACCTTTACGGATAAAACAGTTAACCATGCTTGCAATGTAGCTCGACCGTTTCTAGCTTTATAGCTATGTAATTGTGCATAACAGGCCACATACATATTTACATTGTTTATATGCAACAAACACAAGCTTGTAACGCCAATTACTGGACTCTATCGTTCATGGGAAGGTGTATACGCTTCAAAAAGATCCGAGTAAATTCGCAAAGCCTGCCTATTAACCGGTTTAAAAAGTTTATTAAAGATAAACTTTATGAAAATGGTAATATAAATGAGGACATTATTAGTTCAAGATGGGGATGAGTCGCTTACAAACTATTTCTAAAAAAAGAAAATACGTTTAATATTTTAATGAAGTGTTAATATTTTTAGAAAAAAATCCGATCATTATACTGCCATTATAAAATTGCTAAACGGATTTTCTTATAATTTTTAAAAAATCACCACCGATTTTCCCAACAACGAGTGGACCTAGCAAATTGAGATACTGAGATCTATAATCTCTATTAAGTGTATAAAAATATGGGCAAATTGAGATTTTCGCAAAAACTTCTAGGTACCAAAATTTGTCTTAGTTTTCAACTTTTTACATTTTTCAGAATTCACTCCCGGTCGATCAATTGATTCAACTACACCCAAAAGTAAAAAAAAAAGTAAAGTAACAGCATACACTTCTCACTCATGGGCAAAGGCCGCCTGTGTACAGAGGGTATCAGGTAAACTCCACTATGAAAAATAGCTATTACGTTAAAAACGAATTACTTCTTCATTTCTATCCATTCCGTTAGTTTTAAAAGTACAGGGAAATTGAATAGCACTTAAATAAAAAAAAATAAAGTAATCATACTATTAAGTGCTGTTCAATTTATGGTTTCCGTATAATTAACTTCGATGTAAGGTGTGTTTAGTGCAAGGGAAATATATATTTATTAGATTTAGGTAAACTGAATGCTACTTCAAGCGAATTAAGATATTTTCCTGTATTGCTAGACGTAAGGTGTTAAATAAATAAATAAATTTTGTAGTGCATGTTGCTTCCACGTCTTTTTAACCTAGAGCTATGAAACAGGCTGAGGAAAGCAATTCTTATCTTGGATTTAGTTGAAATTAAGGCTTATTTTTTTTTTTAAGCTGACTTAATGGCTTCAAGTTTGCAAAAACTATACTTTACAATATTTATCAATAAAAAAATATTGAAATATATATAAATACAGTAATCACAATCACCCTAAAATAAATTAACGCAACAATTTTAGTATTATGTAAATCCCTCAGCTGGTCAAGTCGCTCTTATATACAAAGGTTTTTAGCGCATGGTTTAGTGAATGTCTTGTTTCTGATATTTTTATACCTCACAATATTTTCGTTGATATGTGACCGCTTAAAGATTTGCAACAAAAATTTATTGTTATTTTCACCAGCATATGAATTCAGCTTACCAAAGTGTACTGAATTAATACGAGAGCACTGGAACACCGAGCTACCACCGTTTTCTATCACCTTCCTGTGTTCAAACTCGGGCCTTTACTAATTTATCAATTCGCTCGTTTATCGCTGCATCTAAATTTCACAAAACAAACTAAAGCCCTCGTTTTCGCTTCCCAGCACTCCGTGGGCCGTGAAACTTCATTAATAACGGGCGCTCTACATGCTGTGATATTCATTTTTCATAGTCCAGTATTGTTCGAGAATAAGAGATCGTTTATAATGGAAGATTTCTTATTGTCACACGCTAATGCATAGAGAGCTGGCTCCTCTGCCATTTAAAATTCAATTTATTACTCGTTTAAAAATTTTACATTGAAATTTCTATTTAAAGTATTCAGTTACCGAGAAATAGCTTCGCAACTACATTATTCATCCGCTTACTCATTTCAAATATTAGTTACCTAGTCAATAAATCGTATCGGAATTATTATGTATTTCCTAATTTACTTTATAGTCGGTGATGAGGTACAAATGAAGCTATCATATAAAATGTACAAGACTTACGATACTTAAATGTTATATACATAAAATAAAATAGTGATGGAAAACAGAATAAGACCGAACGGATTAGTTCGATAAACAACTACGTATTAAATTCATTGTCCCGAGTTTTAATTACTTATACGGTATAGTCGTTCGTGGTATGTTCCCCTTATCTAAAGGCTCCAATTAGATACCCCTAATGATTGAATTTTAGAGTCTATTAGAGTCTAAAGTTTATGTGCTTTCCATTAAAACTAATTATATACATAGGCTAGTATCCCAAATTAAAATATGAAATATGTAATAGTATGCAGTAAGCTCCCTAAGTTTATATTTAGCATAATAATTAGTCTGCTCTTTGTTACTTTTTTTAAGGTCACGAATAAAGCATATATAAAAAAAAATATTTGTGCTTTTATACATGTGCTAAGTGACCTTTATGATCGATACAAATTTTTACTATTCAGAAATTATTTATTTCATAGAGTTCAGGATAATGTGATATGAAGTTGAAGTTCATTATACTGTGGTAGGACTGTGCAATGGAGTTCACTGTTGTATGAATGGGCAGGTGAGGATCTTACGGAAGACCAGCGTGAAGTTGGAGTATATAGAAGAATATTCTTTCCGTGACCGGGTCCACTTTATTAAAAGGTGCGCATCTGAAACCCAAAGGGTGTTGCAAATTTCCTTGGCGGTCGTTATCACTTTGACGGGGGTATACAAAAAAAAATAAACTACGAGAAACAAAAATCAAATTACCACATCAATTAATATGATACACAAATAAGAAAACATCATGAAAGGTTACATTCGACCACACTTTTTTCTATTTGTGACGTACAAACTATATAATTGAGAGAGGTAGTTTCCATTTCTTGTTTTCCCATTCTTTTCATATCTAATTAATTACAGTACCCGGAGAACCGGTTTGTTTTTTTTTGGTAAATCGTGTATTTTGGAAATTACATTTAGGTACAAATTACTGAGTAATGAAATATGCATAATGTTTTTCGATCCTACCGACGTAATAATAAGAAAATATGAACTGATGTTTTTCACAAAAGAAAGAACTTAAAAAAAAAGGGAAAAAAATTAACAAAATAACAAATCAACAAAAAATTAAAAATAAAGGAAGCAATGATCTGGAATCGAAAAAAAAAGTAAAAAATAAATGTTTAAATGATCGTGACGCGAACCACGGCCGTCTGTAACATAAAATCACTACATAGTATAAAATAAAATGGACGACTTTGTTTTATACTATGTAGTGATTTTACATCGTTATTCGCTGTCTGTCTGTCCCTAGGTATGCTTAGATCTTTAAAACTACGCAACGGATATGATGGGGTATTTTTTCTAGAGTGATTCAACAGGAAGGATTATATGTATAATACATTAAACCCGTGCAAAGCCGAGGCGGGTCACTAGTTAATTAATGAAATAAAATAAAAATATGACCATTTTTAAAGTAGAAATTATCTTCGTCGTTCATATGTGCAATTCATACGGGCAATCGAATGGAATTTTGGTATTGTGGACGGTCAGTTAGTATACAATCTCTCAGATCGTGCATCATGGCGATTCTTAAGGACAATATTTTTACCGTCATTATTTTCTTATTTCTGCGCTGTTTAAATCTTTCGATGACTACATGATGCAGTTGCCAAGGTATTGGCTTCGGCGCCGGAGGTAGTCGGTTCGATTTCCACACGGGAACTTTTTGTGTGACCCATAGATAATTGTTTCGGATCTGGGTGTGTGTCCACGTGAAATTTATGTTTGCTAAACGTTCCTACAAAAAAAAAAGTTTAAAAAAAAAACAGAGTGGCCGCGTGGTGGGTCCTTTCTTATTTTAAAGAGTATCTATCCTACAGAGAGGGCAATGTTTAAAATAAAATAGAGCGGTCGTGTGACTTTCGTATTTTTAAGAATAACTACACGGAAAAATTGCATTTGTGATACGGGACCATCATTAGAGTAAGCTACGGGCGTACGTGCCATCGCATGGTGCTCAGCCTGTTGTTTAGTTCCGCTGATTTAGCGCCATTATAGACTGAGTTACGAGGGCACAAATCAATTTTATCGGACATCTCGCTATATCTTGCTAATGTTGCTTTATTGAGAGAGTGTATGTTATACGGGTTACGTGAAAAATGTATAAATACTGCCTATGTTCAGCAGATTATGGTTATATTTATCATAAAACAATGAAAGATAAGTTGTTAAGGGTTGGAATAAAATTTAACAGTTCGGAACGACGAAAAATAAGCTATTTCTAAATGAAATTAATGTGTGAATGCTCTATGTTTATAATAAATGCACATGTATAAACACTATATTCAGCAATACCGTGATCTTATATCTTTATTCGCTAAACTATGTTATCTAACGATTATGGTTAACGAGAAAGGAAATCAGCTAAGTGTAGTTAAAAGTAAGTCTTAAAATATTAATTGCATAACAAATGTTAGTAAGGAAATAATTTGATAATATTTTTAATTTGATATTACGGCGTTATTAGCAATACTCGTAGGTTGAAAATCGAAAATGTTTAAAAAACAAACAATAGGCTACAGAAGTATTTACAATGGGCGTGCACAAACGGTGGAAATTCAACAGAGGGTATTCCTTCCAGTCATTTCCGTCACTATCGAGTACACAAATAAATCGGCATTTAAATTATAACTGACAATTTCTTTGGCGCTAGTGACTCGGATCACTCGGGTTGCATATACTGAGCTACCACGGATCATAAATAAAATTGAATTTCGGTTTCAAGTCAAGTCCATTCAAGTCAAAATTTCTTTATTCGACATAGGCTTATTTTAAGCTCTTATTGAACGTCAAAAACTACCACCAGTTCACTAAACTAGTCCTGCAAGAGAAGAACCGCCAAGATACTCTGCGGTCATATATATATATATATATATATATATATATATATATATATACATATAATATTTATACAAAAAAAATATTGTAGTAGTCATTTTCACACATCCTTGTCCTCAATGTATTCCTCGACATTATAATAGGCCTTTGCCATTAAGGTGGCTTTTACAAAATGTTTGAAATTATTTACGCTTAAATGTTTGTGGATGTCACATATATAAGATGTATTATGTACCCAGAAACAATTTCCTGGTTTTAGCTAGTCTGAACCTCGTTATTTTCAACCTGTCACCACGGCCCCGACGCGAAGTTTTTGAAGTTTTGTTAATGTTATGTTAAAATGACGTCGTTTGCTGTAAAGGAAATATTCTAGATAATGTTATACATTGCTTAAATGTAATAAAAAACGAAGTAGATAAAATACGTTGAGATTTTCATCGCTGTGAATATTAGCCGTTTAGCTCAGTGGCTATACCGCTCAGCGCGTATCCCGAAGGTGCAGGTTCTAATCCTCGCTGCGGCAAAAACATTTCGTCCATAATTTTTTTACAAATTTGTAAATTTTATCTTGAGATGCATATAATGGCAATATAAAATTTAATATCCTTTAAAATTTGCATTTAATTATGTCAAAATATGATTGAGCCTAAGATTGACAGTCTTAATAAAAATAAACGCGTATAAAACTAGGATAAAAAGATCCATAAATAACAGCTTCCGTTGTGGTCTCTACGATGTGCTACGCCTTGTCCGACGCCTCTACGAACAGCTACGCCCGTTTCCGTAGATATGTAGACGAAGAAAATGGAAGCCTAACTTGAGTCCCATGCAGCGGAACTGACACCAACAACGCGAGCTCAATCGCTTCATACATTCAAGCGATTTAATCACCCGAGTGTGTCGAATGAATGCCAAGGATGAAGCGACTCATTCCCTATCTCTTTGACGCGATCGCTTCCGCGTCTCTCGTCGCACCGTATTAATTTGCACCGATTCCGAAACCGATTTACTCGGGCCGGATGTATTTTCCTTTTTCATTTATTCCAACTCCAATCTATCCGGCGCCGATATTTCTTTCCCCGTCCACAATCGGGAAGCGAAAGCAGAAACCCAACTGACGTCTGAACGACTCATTCATTGGTTTTTAATGTCAACTCAATACTTTATTCGACTTCCCCGTTTTCCTTTGTTGGAGGGAATACTTTTCTGGGCGGGAAAATAAAGCAATAAATATCACTGGTTCGCCCTTTTATAGCGAGATAACTATGTCCATCAGACGTAAACAAATATGCTTTCGTTTATTTGCTGAATTTTTTTAGTTTACAAGTATTTTTATTGGCCTCCACAAGCGAGTAATGATAGACAATGTGCCACAGTAAAATGTGAATACGTAAAGGAAAAAAGGTCGTTTAAATTTTTATAGTGCTAATCTCTGCACTTAAGATGAAAAATTAAATTTTTTGGAAAAAAATGACGAAAAGTCTCTCGCCGCTGCGGGAATCGTACCCACGTCTTCTGGAAACGTGCCGCTGTTACACGGCAAAACTCTTTGTTATGTTTGAATAGTGTGGGTAAACTGAAAATAACCAGTGTGTGTCGTCCGTTTATTAAACGAGCATTGAAATCAACGTATATTTCGTGTTTTATTGTATTTGAATACTCCAAATATAACACTCTTATAAGTTTATGTTTGTATCAGTTTAATAAGTTTGTATTTTTTTTTCTTATACAAATAAATAAAAAAAAAACAAAAGTCAAAGTCAAAAGTCATTTATTCATCGACCTAAATAACATAGATTTCATATTCATTTTTGAACTACCACCGTTTCGTAATGAGGCAACTAACGCAGAAGAACCAGACGAAAAAAACTCTGTAGTAAACTTTTTTGACACTTTTTCCCTCAAAACATTAAAATACAAATTAAATATTATAGCTACATTTAAATTTTATAACCAAGCTTCAAGGCTTATTGTCACGGTTAGTAATTCAATAGCTTTCAAGTTTGAGTTTGCCTCGCGCACGAAGTGTTCCGTACCATTATCTATAAAAATCATGTCTGTTGTATGGGAGCCCCACTAAAATATTTTTATATTTTGTTTTTTAGTAAATGTTATAGTGGCAACAGAAATATATCATCTGTGAAAATTTCAACTGTTTAACTGTATACAGCCTGGTGACCGATGGGCAGACAGACAGACAGTGGAGTCTTAAGAACAGGGTCCCGTTTATCCTTTGGGTACGGAACCCTAATAAAAATTATTTAACATATCCTTACCAACTTGTAGTATTTCACTCAATCGAGATCTTTAATTGCGCTTCGCCGTCACAGAAAGAAAACGATTTCATGTTTCATTAAGCGATACTCACACAAGTCAATTTGCGTGTGTGCGTGCATTTGCCACTGGGGATACAAATTAATTCCATCTGCGAACCGTAATTCGAAACATTAGTCGCTCTCGAACTTAGATTGCCTCTTAATCATTTCCTCTGATCTATTTATAGATAAGCAAGACGGATATACGGAGCAGCCGCGCCCTATAATTGGATAACGTTCAATTGATCAAATTAAATTTGTTTCGTTTAGTAAAGATATAACATATTACTCCTAGTCTTTTTAGAACTTTTTCGGTATGTATGATTTTCTTGGAAGATTAATATTATTTAACTGTGGCAGGGCCGCGCAACAGTCTTCTCTGTTCCACGTGGCAGGTTCTTCCGGGGAACGTCCATGACCTCACAGAAGACCGGCGTGACGTGGAAGTGTTGTATTTCGGCGTTTCGTCTGGTGAGAGACATAGTCGGGTCCCACTTTATTAAAAGGTGGCAATGCATCTGCAACTCTATTAGTATTTCAAGCGTCAATGGGCGACGGTTATCACGTAACATCAGGTGAATCGCCAGCTCGTTTGCCACCTTATCACAAAAAATTCTCTATATATAATAACTTATTTCGTTTAAATGTTTTAATATAAACAAATAAAAAAGGGAAACTAATTTTACGGATTTATCGCGTTTATTTTTAATTTTAATTCCCGACGTTTCGAATACAGCGTTCATGGTCACGGGACAGACTGAGGTGTTAGACGTCTGATTGTCATAGTTAACCCGGGCTACCGTCAGTTTTTGAATTATTAATTTTGTGTCCGATCTATGCAGAGGGAGCTAATTGTATCTTGTCTTGCAGTAGTGGTTCGTATGGGCCTAGATTTAATTTTATTGATGACAGGATCCCAAGCTGATGGTAGTACCCAACCTTCTTCTCTATTGAAATTAGGGTGTTTTTTAATTTCAATAGCCTCGCGAATCATCCTTGGGAGGAATCGGTTTTCTTTTGCAAGGATCTGTGGTTTGTCAAACCTGATGTAGTGGTTGGGCCTATTCAAAATGTGCTCACAAACTGCAGACTGTACATAAAACACAATAGATTGAACAAGTAAAGGGTTCGAAACGTCGGGAATTAAAATTAAAAATAAACGCGATAAATCCGTAAAATTAGTTTCATTTATAATGTGTAATCGCGTAAATACAAGAAATTATTAAATAAAAAAGGGCTTAGTACAAAAAAAAAATACTTGGAAGCCAGGCAAATCCAAATTATAACTAAAAATATGGATACAAAACTTTGATTACCACTGACAGAGTACGCCCATAGAATATGCAGTAGTAAAAGTTATAGTATTATCAGTTGAGTTAAGATAGTATAGAAAACTGAGCAGCTGCTATCATTTACTCTGTGACATCAGCTCGGTTCATTTATAAACCGCGTTTTTGTTACGCGTCGTGATTTTCGCAATTCACAGGCGCTTATTGTCTGATGAAAGGAGACGTTATAATGGGCCGATCCCTTATTGTCGCGTAATAGACTGGCCGAATTCGCCGGTGCTGTTTACCCAATAGCCTTTTGTTGGCTGGCGTTGAGATACCGAACCATCGAAGATGAAACGCCCGGGTCATGACACGGGGAGGAGTGTAGTAAGTAGACAAGACATTTTGATAGTCCCTATTTTCCTTATTTTTTTATCTTTTGTTACGTCTCTCGAGAAAAGAATTTAAGTCGAGCCATTTATTGTGCTTCGATCTAATGGTTTCCAGAGACAAGAATGGCAATCTCCGTATCTGGTGTATTTAGAACATATTTCAAAGCTATAATCAGATACAGATAGATGTAAGTTAACCAACTTTACTGCTGAAAACGTTTTGACCCATAATAGACGGTGTCGTGCTGAGATTTTACTTTTGCGGGTTTACTTTGAAGGATTTTAATAGAAAAGACAATTAGGAAATGGATAACCTAGCGTCTATTATTCAGTCGGTTGTGCGAATTAATAATCGCTAAGCTGGATATTGATAAATTTTACTGTGCATATTGAAATGGATATTGTGTAAATAACTAGTTAGTTAATATTTAAACCTTTCATGATCTATTATTTCAATTTGTGTACTTATGGAGTGAAGGTGGCGATATTACTTATCGCTATCGTTCAAAACAAGTGATTCCGCTGAAACTAACTCCACTAGCTTTACCTTTTCAACCGACATCAAAAAAGGAGGAGGTTTCTCAATTCGACCGTATATTTTTTTTTTTTTGCGGATAACTTCGTCGTTTATGAGCCGATTTTGATGTTTCTTTTTTTGTCGGAAAGGTGATATCCCAAGGTTGGTACCATGGTAAGGAAATCCGGATCTGACGATGGCATTCCAGAGAAATCGAGGGCAATCATTGATTGTTATATTTATTAACAAAGTTTTTAATTTTCTGACTGTCGGTTTTTTTTTTTGTTAAAAATTATACTTGTTTCGTATTGTAATGTAACCAGTAAGGGATATCTCAACTAGCCTTTAAGCTTATCTCTAAAGAAATATTATATAGATTTAGCTTAGTCCTCCTACTTTGTATCCCCTATGGGTGAATGCGATAGTTCTACAAAGTGCACTCGTGCACAAAGCAAACGTTTTACGAAAGCGGAAATACAGCGAGGGCAGTTAACAATATGTTTCCGTCGAAACAAGAGACTCGTTAAAATAAAACGGTTAGCGGGAAACTCTACGTAAACCACCTGCGATGGACGCATTTGAGTTAGAACAAATGCCGCTCGCCCGGATGGCTCAGGGCGCCTAACTAGTTACGGCGTATTATGCACATTTATTTTATGGTACAAGTTAAGAGCGGAGCGTTTTAATTGTTGAAAAAGCGGTGCGCTTATGGCTCACGCCGGGGCGTACCTATAATATAATAGTTACTATTGTACTCGTTTTTAATATATTGTATTCGTTGTTTTTGAAATATTATCCCTCGTCAGTGATTAAATTATCTGGCATGGTAAAGACTACATTAATAAATGGTACATGGGCGTAAAATATGCTTAATTTACTTCTAATATTGGCAGTAAATGTAAAAGCGTCCTGTTCAACGCGGTACTACCTACCGTTGACTGGAAAAACAGGAATAATTAAAATAAAAATCAAAATCATAAATATTTTTACTCACATAGACGTTTGTGCGTTCTTATGAAATGTCAAAATTTTCCATAAAATTTAATACGTTCCTAAGTTACCACTGGTTCGGAATGCAGTTTCTGTTGAGAAGAAACCGGTAAGCAACTCAACAGTTGCCGTTTTTTATAACGATTAGATTACAATATAATAGAACAAGTATGTTTTATCATAGCCTACGTGAGTATCAACAATATTAACCCCTAAAGCCCGAGATAGTCGATAAACTCGTTCAAAACTTGCAAGTATACTAATATAAGCTACAAATAGCGTATATTATATTATTTTAGATATGAGTTATATAATTTACTCAAATAGTCTGTTAATTTTAGAGTAGTTGGGCCACGTAGTAGTTTCTGTTTTTCCACGAATTGGTCGACTCCTCCAGGAAGAAGTAAATTTTTGCATTTCATTTGAAAGGTAAGGTAACTGGGACCCGCTATATTAAGTTTTGGCAAAACCTCCGCAACCCCTCATGTTTTATAAAGAACTGCCTGCCTGTTCTTAAAATGTTCTCATGGAAAATGTATGGCTGCTTAGCTGACTGACACCTATTATGAACAGACCATATAAAATTACTATGGTATACAACCAGGAAATATCAGCGATATATAGTCAAAAAAGTGGTATATTACTACTTTAATTTTCAGACTTCAAACTGGAGACAACCTGCACAAAGTAAATTTAACGACTAAAATACAAATAAACTGAAAGGTATGTACATCCTATAGGATGTACATAATTTATTTTTGCCCAATCCCTCACATCATTTATCAGCAAGGTATTCAGAGGGCCTTCTATTGCTGTCATTTCCTACAGCCGATGATTGGGTCTGTCTCGTTCTGGTCTTCTTTGCCAGCTCCAGTTGTCCCATACCAGTTCAAGGAGTGAATTGATGGCAAGAGTAAATATAAATTGACTTTTACTGAGCTGGTGGATTTAAGACTAAAACATGTAATGTTACTCTCGGGTAGAATGGTATTAGTCAAGCTGTGGCCACACACATACATACATACATACATACATATATATATATATACATATATATTTTTCAGTAATCTGTGTTTAACACGAAATAAACGGATGGTGTTCTTAAGATATTAATGTTTTATATTATCCAAAAACATCAAAAACTAGGCCAGCGGTTTTCGATAATTATCCTTGTATCTTGTATCTTGTATTAACTGATGTTTTTGCTTTCAGTCCCGAGACTATTAAAGTTTCATCGGACGCAGAACCGGTGGGCTAGCCAGAACCCACGGGTTTGGACCCTCCGCTATGGGTAGGGTCGCGCATGTGCTCATGCGTGCGTTTAACTACTATGGTGTGTCATCTAAGGGCCGTCGAGGTCGCCGGTTCGGACCGAGACCCCGACGGCCGTCGGCACAGTATTTAGCTAATCGGTGGCTGGGAGCGGTGAGAACCGCCCCGGAACGCGGGTGTACCTTGTGTACGCGTTGTGTGGGTCTCGCCGTGCTCGGAGGCGAGGGCGAACTGGTGTGATTGTTGTTACACTAACTGTGAGTGTAGTGTTATCCGGCGGGACCCCCGGCGGTGGGTCCATCGTATCTAAGTCCTCTTCGTCGACCGGGTCGATGAGGACGTTTCGCGGGCGACAATTGTTTACGTTCGCGTTTGTGTCCGGTTGGTAGTTTGCTGCGCTTACCACCAGAGGGTTGGGATGATGCTGGACTGTATCGAAGAACCGTTTTGTCAAATCTTTAAAATGTGCGCGAATCGTCGGGAGTCTGCAATCGCTGTGCAGGTCGACATTGCGCTGATACCACTGCGCACTGGTTGCGCGGCGGATAAACTTATTTTGTACTATTTGCAACTTGTACAAGCGAGTAGGGTGCATGTGGGCAAAGATCATGCATGCGTAGGACATAATAGGTCGTACGCAGGTCTTATATAATAATAATTTGTGCCTTAAGGGCATTTTACTTTTAGCATTAGTTAAATTGTGTAGCCGGCCGGAGACGAACGCGGCTCTATTACGAACGTTATTAATGTGCGTAGTAAATGACATACGCGAGTCGAAAGTGACTCCTAAGTATTTGACCTTTTTCTCCCAGGGGAGCGGTTGGCCATAAAGGGATATTTGCCCCAACTTTCTGCATTGGCGAGGGCCATTATAAAGATGTGACGGGTAGGTACTTTTTTTTTTTTTTTTTTTTCGTGTGAAGTGAATCGCCACACTCTTTCGTGTGAAGTGAATCGCCACACTCTTTTCGAGATTAATATCGATTCTCCATTTGCGGAACCAATCGCCGAGGCGGTCGGCAGCGCTTTGGAGTCGAGTCGTTAATTGACTGAGGTTGCGGTCTGAGTAAAAGAGCGCCGTGTCATCCGCGAAAAGCGCGAGATTGACGTGGGGGTCTCTAGGTATGTCGCTCATGTAGAGCGTAAATAGCAAGGGTGAGAGGCAGGAGCCTTGTGGTACGCCGGCCGTGAGGCGGCGGCTTGTGGAGAGGGTGCCCTCGATTCGATGTCGAAAAGAGCGGTTCAACAAAAAGGCCCGGATGGTGTGTACAAGCCTATCTGGCACTTTGAGTGTGTACAGCATGTAAAGCAAGCCGTTGTGCCAGACTTTGTCGAATGCTTTTGCGACATCGAAGAAGAGAGCCCCTGTACTAATGTGTTTGGGGTGGTTAAGGCCTTTTAGGATGTGCTCCGTTAGGCGGTATAACTGATCGGGACAAGAGTGTCTAGCTCGAAAGCCGAATTGTTCCGTCGGCAGAAGGCCGTTGGAAAATACGTGCTCTTTGAGCCTGTTTAACAAGAGCCGCTCGTAGAGCTTCCCCAGGCAACTGAGGAGGCTGATGGGACGATAGCTAGAGGGCTGATTGGCTGGTTTATTCGGCTTGCGAATGCCGATAACCGTGGCTTGCTTCCAGTCGTCCGGAAAGGAGCAACTGGAGAGAAGGGTATTGAAAATGGTCGCCAGTAAACAGATAAGCGGCCCAGGGAGAGCTTTGAGAATCTTATTACTTATATTATCTGGGCCCGGGGCGGATTTTGGTTTTAAATTTTTAATAATATCTTGGACCTCTTCAGGGGTCACTGAATTTAAAGGTTCGCCTTCCGGTGGAAGCGCAGCCCTAGTCTCGATTACGCGGTCCACCTCCGTTAGGTGGACTGAATCGGTGTTCGCGCGATGGCGTACATTGCTGCTCTAGGTTGTCCGCAAGGCATTCGGCTTTTTCGGAGTCATCTAGGGTTACTGAAGCGCTATTAGGTCTAACTAACGGCGGTAGAGATTTGCGGGGATCTGCTTTCAGACTGCGGGCCAACCGCCAGTAGGCGGTGTGCGATGGCTCGATGTCCTCTAGGAGAGTGTCACACGTTGTGTGTCGGTGTTCCGATACTCGATCTTTGACTTCTAGCTGAAGGCGTCGAAGTAGGGTTCGGTTCGATTCCGATCGGTATCGGTCGAAGGCGCGTTTGGCTGCATTTTTCTGTCTAATTAGCAGTCGCAGGTCGGGCGGAAAGTTAAACCGTCGGTCGCCCGACAGTTTCACCGTCCGTTCCGAGTCTGCAACTGCGGAAGTAATAGTTTCGCGGAGACTCGCTATCGCTCGATTTGCGTCATCGAACGTAGCTATCGTGTCGGGTAAGTCTACTAAGTCCTGGGGGTCCAAGGCCTTGAGTTTGACCTCAAGACGATGCCAGTCCACTACGGATTTGGTCGGAGGGACCGCGCCGGCGTTCTGGCCCAGTTTACACAGGACGGGCCTGTGGTCTGAGTCTAGTTCATGGATTGTCTCTATCGACTCGATGTCGAGCGAGACCTCCCTGAATAACATTATGTCTAGGTCACTCGGTGACGCGTGCTGGTAGTTGTCCACCGTAGGATACCTAGTGGGAGTCGCGGGAGCGACTATACTGAAATTTAGGTTATCGGATAAGCTAAAGAGATGCTTTCCGTTGTTATTTGGGATGCTGTTGGTGTCCCATGAGCCGTGTTTGCAGTTTAGATCTCAGAGTAGAAGGGTCTAAGTTAAAAAGCGTATCTAGGTCGCTTTGAAGTAGGGTTCTATTCCCCGAGAGGTAGGCTGAGACTAGTACAAGCGGCCTGTAGCCGGTGAGCGCTAACCTACACGCGGATGCCTCTATTTGACTTAGCTCTGGAATGTCGAGCGGGCAACAGTGCAAGGACCGTTTATAATAAATTAGTGTGCCTCCCAGACGGTTTGCTAACCGGTCGTGGCGGACAATATTGTAATTTGCGATTCTGGGATCGCGTACACTAGGTTTCAAGAATGTCTCTTGCACTAGGAAAAATATCTACGTTATAATCGCGAAGGAATTCCGCGATTTCATCCCTTTGACCCTTTTATGCCGTTTGCGTTGAAATACGAAACAACCAGAGCCCGAGGTTTTGTTCTACCTGCGGTTGTACTTCCCATTAAGGTGTTTTTATGGGTCTAATTAACGACGCGGCGGAGCGCGTTTTTATTGCGCGGACTATTGTTTTTTACGGTTGGCTCGTAAAAGCCCAAAGGGCTTCCACAAGCGTTTTGTGTTGGCTCATTGCCCTAAGACGCTCGTGGCCAGATGTGGCGGCCGCTATTTAAGCGGACAATACGGCGAGTTCCTGCCTATTGATCTAGTAAGCTGCAAATATTAGCGATTTGCGCGAATGGGTCGTCCTTGTTTTCCGCGAAAACTGACGGAGTTGGCTGCACCTGCAAACGTGGTGCCGTTTGAGAGGCGGGCAGCTTTTGTGCGATCGGTCGTGAGGCGACCGGGATTACCGGCGCGGTTACCTGCGCGGCCACCTGGGGTTTCGCCCAGGCGTTTATGACGGGTACGGGCGCGAGAATGAATTTACGGGCGCGGGTTTGGGCAACGTGGATTTCGCGAGGGAGATTTCCTCGCGGGAGTTTTCGGGGCCTTAGCGCAGCCTCTGTAGCTAGCCGGGTGGCCGGTGGCGTTACAGTTTACGCAGTCCGGTGGATCTGCGCAATCTTTCGGTCGCGTGCACTCGGTAGTGCCGTGGTCACCGGTGCATTTGACGCACCTTGGGTGAGCGAAGCAGTTATTGGCCGTGTGGCCAAAATGCTGACAGTTGTGGCACTGTGCCACAACACCTGACTTACGGGGGGGCTCGATGACTAAGTTACTGAGCCCACAGACCCTCTTCAGGTTGAAGATGGCCTTACCTTCCGGGGTAGGGTCAAGTTAAACCATAACCATGTCCATAGGGACACGGGTGCGAGGGTGTCTGAGCCGACGTACGGCGTGCACAGGGTATCCCTGCGTGCGGATGTCGACCTTAGCCCTATCGACATCCGACTCTTTCGGGACGCCCTTAATTACAACCCGAAGTTAACGCTCCTCGGGTAGTGAGTAGGTGTGGAAACCTACTTTAGCTTCGCGCAAGTACTTAGTTACGCGGCGGAAATCGTCCGTAGAATCGAGGTATACGCGGATACCCATATGTGTATTCTTGGACCGGGGGTCTCGTATGTTATGGCGTTCGAACCATGAACATATCTGATGCCACTTTGCCTTCTCTTGAATAATAATTGGCGGCGGTGGCTTGATTTTTCGCTCGGAGGCGAATGTCGGTTCCGACTGGGCAGTCGCGGCTGCCTTTTTGGCGGGCGTCGCGGTGGGACGGTTTGACGGGGCGGCCTCGCTTTCGAGGTCGCTGTCGGTAGCGGGGCGTTTCTTGCCCTTTTTGCGCGATTTGACGACGGTGAAGCCGTCGGTGTTCGCGTTGTTAGCGGGCGTCGTTTCGACCTCCATGTCTGAGGCGCCATCCGATTGTGAGTCGGGAACGACAGCGCGGAAGGGGGCCGAAATTGATTGCGCGGAAGGCGCGTTAGGTTCGATCGCGGCGGCGGAGGTCGACGCGACGGGCGTTTCGATTGTTGTGGCGCAGAGGGCACCGGAGATGGCGGCGAGGCGGCAGCCGGTGAAGCCGGACTGTCGCTAGAGAATTCGACGACAAGGCGCCGTTCCCTCGCGAAGCTTAAATATTTTGCCCATACTTCGGGGCATTCCTGCCGAAGGAACTCCTCTAAGAGGGAACCCATGACGACGCTTGTGCCTTTGGGGCTTGCGCCCCGCCGGCGTGTGGTTTCTAATTAGGCCTCCCTACCTTGCGGCAGGGAGGCGTGTGCCTAAAATTAACGTTTAATCGCCTGCGCTTTAGGTGCGCTAGGGTGAGTACCTAGCTGTCGCCTAATGCAACAAGCACACAGATAAAAATTACAATGCCGCCTCTGAGACGAGAAATATGTGTACATTCTACCTGTGTAGGAACCTGCCTACGAGCACAACACTAAACTAACACTATCCGCTCGGAAGTCGGGCAAAGTTTCTTCGTTCTTCTGTAATGTTTTTTCTTTCTTCTATAATTTTTCTTCTATCTTCTTGCTTGAGACTTCCCTAACCGTAGACCGCGAAACACGACAACGATGAGGAGAACAGTGCACACCAAGAAAGATAATAAATATATCAGCAACAACGGTTGCAAGATGGCTTCCGGGTCGGCTGGCATGGGCCCTCCGGCTCAGAGTAACGTCCGTTCCGTGGAAAGATAATTATCCTAACCCAAAGAGAGGCGACGCTTTCAAGGAGGGACTGGGATACCAAGTAAAGAAATAAGAAAATCGCCGGATCTCGTTACTTAAGACGTAGGAGCTTAAGCAAGTTGTGTTGGTAGTTACGTTGGACGTACTCTAGTAATTGTTTTTCAACGAGCATTCGCGGAGGATTCGACGTGCAGTGTACAGGCAAGTTTTAAGTTATTCTCTCTGTTTTCGGTGCAACTTTTTCTCCTAGCGTTTGAGTAATATTTATTTACAGGCGCGTTATTCAAAAAGTTTCAGGTTTCAAACTGCACAGTTACCATCAACCGTTGTGAAATATTAGCTTATATGCAATCGTGCCTAAGGCTGAAATGTACTCGTACGATCTTATTTTAATAGATATACGATAAGGATTAACCCCTTGTAACGCTTATGCAATTAATAATACCAATTTAATTTATCCCCTCTTTGAACATAATCCACACTCTCTTACGGGGCTTAAGAATAAGCAAAATTAAGACATATTTCAAATGTGTCTAAATTTAATTGAATACTATGTTCTAGATGCTAATTACGAATAGATTAACGTAATTTCTTTGCAATATATATTTTGGTAACACGAGGATGTGTCCCGCGAATTAAAATAATACATCGATTTAATTTATTACTTACTGACGACCCGCCCCGGCTTCGCACGGGTACAATGACATAATGCCGCAATTATACATATAACCTTCCTCTTGCATCACTCTATCTTGTAACAAAAACCGCATCAAGATCCGTTGCGTAGTTTTAAAAATCATACATAGGGACAGACAGACAGCGGGATGACTTTTTTTGTACTATGTTGGTCTTACGTATTAATTAAGTTAAGACATATTTCAAATTCGTCTAAACTTAATTAGATTACTATGTTCTAAATGCTAATTACGTAGGGCTCGAAGAAATTTCTTTGCAATTTATGATTTGTTAATGTTAGAATGTGGTATGCGAATTAAATTAATAATACCGATTTATTGTCATCTAAACCTGTTTAAAATTTTTCTTCTTCTATTCTTTAAAATTTTTCAGGACCTAGGCTTAACATTTAAATTTAGACATATTTCAAACAGATCCTCATTCAATATTATTTTTTAAATGCTAATAAGGAATCGTGCGACGAAATTTCTTTGCAATTAATGTTTTTTGTTACAATAAGAATGTCGCATGTGATAACCTCGTTCACCTTACAGTGCATAGCAGTAGGGTTTCAATCTGTAACCATACATCACCTTCACGTCCTTTTATCCAGATAACATAAAATTTTTAATAAACTAAATTAAAATTATTAATTAATTTTATAAATTGCATAAGTGTGTATAAATGCTTAAGTGTGTATAATTGCATAAGTGTGTATAATTACATCAAAAAAAAATATAACAAAAAGAACAAGACCGCAGAGTTTCTTGCCGGTTCTTCTCTGTACAGGTCTAGTTTAGTGAACCGGTGGTAGATTTTTTGTTGACGTTCAATAAGAGCTTAAGTTAGGCCTAAATTGAATAAATATACTTTGACTTTGACTTTGATAATGGTCTCTCTTTATTTGGAACGTTTTTGAAAAATAATTAGGTAACACCTTTCTTTTAAAGATCATTTCAAAAGTTAAGTTCATTTGAAATATAGGGCTCTTACATTAAGATTATAATAAATTTAGAACTTTATTTCGCTTTAATTTTGTACTTATATGAAGTACTTTCGTCCTTTTTGTAAAGTATTTTTATTCTGCATTAGGTCTAACATGCTTAGGAACAAGAACGACGTCGGCAGGTTTTAGAGTTTTCCCATTTTATAGGTTATTTTCAGCGCTTT
Organism: Iphiclides podalirius; assembly: GCA_933534255.1. Lineage (NCBI taxonomy): Eukaryota > Metazoa > Arthropoda > Insecta > Lepidoptera > Papilionidae > Iphiclides > Iphiclides podalirius. Next base: position 1,364,760 of record OW152838.1, on the reverse strand, counting down.
AAAAACTTTTAAACTTTTAAAGATAAAAACCATACAGTAACCTTATACGAAAATTTAAATATTCAACACGAAACAACACGACACGAGGAGTTTTTAGAACAAAAATCTCTCCCAACATAAAAACCGTATGAGTAGCTAGAAATAACTTCAAACACAAAAAAATAACTCTTCCACTTCACACTGATCTTCTGTAAGGTCGCGGTACTAATTACTTTAAAATGATAGAGTGTTTCTAGACATGGTTAGCCTCTTGACGTCGTGATCCAAAAGTGGTTAACATCTTTTAAACTACTGTTAACAGAATCTATCCCAATTACTGTTACAACTTCAGCATTGTGTCATCCTTTGTTCATCTTTTCCTTACTAATTTAATGTTCATCTTAGTATAAAAAAAATTATAAGTCAATTTTAGTGGGTTTTCTAATTGCTTAAAAGTTTTTTATTTCGGGCTTTTTAAAATGACGAATGAGTATAAAATTTGCCCTGACCGTTACTAGAATAACGTCGAAATCATATTTGGAAATCTGATAATTCAGAAAAAGCGATAAAATCTCTACTAATAACGTACACTTTGGAATAATTAAAAAATTATATATTTTTATAATAGAAATACTTTCTCAAATTTCTACGTACATAAAAAAGGAGGTTTGTTTACTAACTGCTACAGATAGAGTCAACTCAGGTTTTAAGAGCTGATAATCTTTACTGTAGAAAACCTGTACGAAGATCATTGATGATTCTACTACTTATTTAGTCTGTCTGTCTGTCCTTATCCCACCTAGGTGGGATCGGTATGATTAGTAAATCTTGGTATTGGCTTGTTTTTTTTCATGACAGGCCGTTTGCCTGACGACAACCCCTTTTTAGACTAAATACCCAGATCCAGAACAAGAATTATCTGTGGAAATTAAACCAGCCAATAGCGTAACATCTGTTTCACTAAGTTATCCATCACCTAGTTTTGTTTTATATGAAAAAGTGGCAAACGAGCAGGCGGTTTACCTGATGTTAAGTGATAACCGCCGCCCAACATTTGCAAAACCCGTAGGGTTGCAGAAGCGTTGCCACCTTAAAATAAATTGGGCCCCGGCTATCTCACTCACCAGACGAAACGCAGAAGTGTAACACTTCCACATCACGCCGGTCTTCTGTGAGTTCGTGGTACTTATCCGGACGGACCTGACCAGCCGTGCCACAGTGAACACCATTGCGTGGCCCTGCCACAGTTAGCGTAGTTTCCGTATTTATTAATGGCAATTTATGTTTTTTTGTAAATAAACATCAATTTGATAGTTAACGCCAACCCTATAAACATCGAGGTTGTTTTAGGCTCCTAATAAATTGAATTAGATCCATCTAGCGGTCGTGGGCAATGTTTTATACATAATTAGGGAATCCTCCCGCGAAGCCACTCTAAGCCTTATTTACAAGCGTCGAGCAATTAAATTTAATTTGTCTACCAGAATTTAGGCTCCACTTTAAGTTTCAACATTTTGGAGCAAATCCCTATAAACAAAAACTCTTTAGTGCTAGCCGCCACTAACAGTAAGTAAAAATGAATTAATAAACTAGCGGAACCGTCAGACGTTATCCGACACCAACTTAAAAATAAAAAAAAATTGTAGTAGGCCGAATTTTGAATCTAAAACATTCTCGAATCGACCTGAAGACACACAAAAAATTTCATTAAAATCAGTCTAGCCGTAGGAGCAGTTCAATGACATACACACGCACAGAAGAATTGTATATATAAAGATGATCGAAAAATTTTTCAACGCTGCCTAGATCGAACATGCGCAAGGTAAGAGGTCGGTATCCTTACCGCGCGAAACTCTCGACGCCTTATCTACTTTGTGTTTATTTTAGGTTTAGCAGTGTTTAGCGTCATCCATTATGCTTCCTTTACAGCAAACACTCATTCTAAAATTAAATAGAGAACTAGATTGTGCTTTTTCCATTGAAATTTAATTTTTAATTTATAAGTGGCTAGACGTAAGCAGATAACTTTGATTATTTCTAAAATTATTATTGCTTTCGAAATTTATTACATCTGTAAAAATTAATTACTGATGTAGTAATTAATATCAAACATGTATTGCTCCTTCATTTTAAGTTGTCAGTGTGGATTGAAACCACTGAACAAGATCTTAAATTAATTTCATTAGCGAACATTATCCCTGAATATAATTTATTGTACTCTTCCGTACATATAGAGTAAACGAATATTATAAGATCTGAACTGTGGTAGGACCACGCAACAATGTTCACTGTTGCACTAATATGCAGATCCGTCCGGGTAATTACCACGACCTCACAGAAGACCGGCGTAAAGTGTTACACTTTTGCGTTTCGTCTGGTAAGTGAGGTAGCCGGGGCCTACTTTATTTAAAGGTGGCAACGCATTTGTAACCCTACGGGTGTTGCAAATGTCTATGGGATGTTATCATTTAACATCAGGTGAACCGCCAGCTCGTTTGCCATTTTATAAAATAAAAAAAAAATATGTTGTAATTCGTTCGTAGTGTTAATAATATTTATTCAATCAACATAGAATCACAACAATATTGACTAATTATCAATTAATTACACTACGAAATACTGAAAATCGATTACCAATTTAACGTTCAAATTTTTATACGCATAAAAATAATACGATATATCCGCAGATATATAATTCCATCTCAAAACTCAATTATGGCGAAACGTTGGGCGTAATTTGAATCGTTAGTCGGCGTACAGACGTTAGATTGGCCGTTAATCTGTTTCCTTATGTGATTACCCTTTCGCGAATACTTGAGATTTATCAAATACTACGAGACTTATGACAACTTCTAAGGGCGATGTGTAGAGGGCAACGATGTTTAATAATATAGACTTGTGATCGAAATTCGATCACAATTAATTAAACATGGCAGTGTGTGTAATGTTTTTTTTATTGATTTATTGTATTTTTATGCATAATTAACAAAAATATAAGAATTATTCACTCCTTCTCTATATAAACTATAAGCGTGGGAAATTTTATACTCCTACGTTTGCGAGATTTTCGTAAAAATGTATAAGAAGTTTTTGCTTCACGTATAAATATTTATATGGCGCGTGTCAAAAAATTGTTCCGCTTTACACAATATCATATAATTATACAAGAGAATGTGACAGATGATATAGAATATATATATATATGTATGTATTTACTTATATATATATTTATTTTATATAGTGTTTATGTAGGTATTGGAATATATATGTACTTAATAATTTATAGTATGCAGTATTTTAAACATGCAGTTTGCATTTATGTATGAAATATGTTTGTTGTTATTTTATCTTTTCAAAATAGAATTTTGGGTTTTGTTTTGCACCTACGTCAAACTTTTCACTACTCCCACGGTTGACTGGAAGAGAATGCTTATTAGCATTAAGTTTGCCTTTTGTTTGGCTTTATTTTGGGGTGTAAACAATATATTTTTAAATAAATAAAAAGTAAATAGAACGTATGCTACGGAAAGAGACAGCAGTCTATAGAATTGCAGTCTAATAACACCAGTTGGCTTAATTTGAGTGCCTCGGTTTCGGCGCGCCAGTGTCATCACATCTACCTCATCATACCACATCATATTCGTATATAATATCATAGGTTGTTGGTTCGTTCCTCACAAGGTCATAAAATTTTGCACGGGGACGTTACAACAACTAGATATTTAACATAATGCTGTAGATCTAGATTGTAATCATTTGTTTTAGGTTTAAGGCTCTCGATTTTTGTATTTTAGCTACAAAATTTGTGTTTTTATTCAGAAAAGCTTCATATTTTGGTGTCAATGACTAAATGTCAATATGCTGACTAATGAATTATTAGCATAAAAAGTTATTAATTATGTCAGGCAATTATTATTATAAATTACAAGCATAATTTATTTAAATTTAATTATTAAATTTTAATTACAATTATATTACAAGTGACAAATAATATGTCACTTAATTTATTCAAATAAGATATTTAAATTGACTTTGTAATCCTAAATTGTAAACAAACAAAACGTTTAATTAATAAAAACCTAATTTAAACTATGAATTTTACGGACATTATAGGATATGATTAAATTAGACTCGATTTCGGCATTCTGGAAAATAAAAATAATGTTTTGTTTTTTATATTAAATCTCATTAGTGGATTCCGTCAGACCCCGGGCTCACGTCTTTAATTCAGTATACCCTCTGTATAGAGGAGGCCTTTGCCCAGCAGTGGGACACGTATAGGCTGTTACTTTACTTTACTTTTTTTACTACCCGAGTATAAATTTTCTACTTCTGCGTTTCGTCTGGTGAATGAGGCAGCCAGGGCCCACTTTATTAAAAGGTGCCAACGCATCTGCAACCCCATTTAAGATCAGGTGAACCGCCAGCTCGTTGGCCACTCTCTCACAATAAAATAAAACATGGAAGAAGTCACAGAACATTAAAATATTTTGTAGCAGAAAGTCCGTCGCGTTATTTCCCAGCGAAAATTATAACCATTTATAATGATTTAAGGGGGCGCTGGGTGTCTAAGGGCATATTCTCCTAATCCGCCCTTTACGGAAGTTATAATTGATTTACTTCCGTTCAAACAACGCCGGAAAATATTCGGAATTCGCCTAATTCCGAATTACGCGAGCGTTCAAAGGTCCGGTAATCTAAGGCAGGTTATTAGTGGGGTTATGAACGTTTGAACATTTAATGCCGCGTTAGAGTAAACAAGTTCAATTACAACCAGCGATTATGACTTAATGTTACCGTTAAACACATAGTTAATCACGTTTTCTCTACTCGTAAATATAAGGGGATTACTTCTGAATTTCAATGATGTCTTCGTGGCGCAGTCGTTAAACTATTCGCTCCCAAATTCCAGATCAGGGTGTTTGTCCCCAAAGAGGGTTGACGTAAAATTCTAGCCAAAACCACTTACGACAGACATTTTTCAATACCTATGTTCCATATGTACTGACTACTCGAATGGCGTAGTGGGTAGTGTACCGTAATGTGCCTCCTGCGCCAGAGGGTGTGGATTCGATCCCCACTACTGGAAAGATATTGTGTGATGAACAAAGTGTTTTTTTGGTGTCTGGGTGTTCATATGTATATAATGTGTATTTAATGCTAAAGAAAATTATGATTAAGTATGATTATCAGTTGTCTAGTACCCATATTACAAGCGTTACTTAATTTGGTACTAGATAACGTTGTGTAAAAATGTGTTCTAAAAATAAAAAATAAGAATTTATTTTCTTTATATTAATATTAATTTTTTCATTTTTTTCAAAGCTTTTTAATATCGATTATGTGTTGATAAAATACAAATAAAATTACTTTATTCAACGGCACAAGTTTGCATTTTAAATAAGATAACTGTCTACATCATTTTATTTAAAATATCAATTTATAAAAAGTATATTCCGCTTCCTATAAAAGCACGAAGAAATGAAGATTGACCTACGGATGTGACATTGAGAGGAAAAACTCGATTAATTAAACTCGGTTATTAAATATTAATCGATTTTGTAAAATAATTTAATCAGAAGAAATAATTAATCGATTTTTGAAAAATCTATTTTTCATTATTTTAAAAATCCTGTATAGCAATAAAACTTAAAAGAGATTAGTATAGTGTTCACAGTTTACCAAAATCAAAATAGTTAAAAAGTTTACTTTTTATACTATTCATTTTGACACTCATTTTAACGACAACATTCCGATTTCATAACAAAAATACAAAGTACCTGTTTCTTAAATTTTGAACAATAAAAAAAACTAAAAAAAATCCCCACTTTCTGCCACTCTCTCACATAAAAAAAAAGATGTAAAGATTCTATGAAAGTATACCTTTCATATGTTTGAGTTTTAGTTGAGTAAATCATCATAATCATCAGCGAGTCCACTGCTGACCATGGACTTCACCAACAGACTGCCACGAAGCACGATCCTGAGCCACCCACACATTTGCACATTAACGTTACGTGTTCACATAAATGAATACATTATCAAACAGATTTTCAACGTGCAAATCAATCAATCAATCAAAAATCTTTATTCAAATAGACGCTTGCGCGTTCTTATGAATAGTCAAATTTTACATAAAATATTATGCATATAGGTTCGTAAGGTACCACCGGTTCGGAAAGCAGCAAGTTTCTGTTGAGAAGAGACCGGCAAGAAACTCAACAGTTCCTCTTTTCCAAAAATATTAGTTTACAATATAAAATAAGCGACGTTTTCAAGTGAGACGATCGCTCATTTCATTATACCGGATTCAAGTTGATCGATAGGTATGCTACTTTAACGTGGTCGTGTTTATATAAATAAATTAAAAGCTCGGGAATGAATAAAAGGGGATAATATCCTCGGTGTATTTTTGATAAGCACCGTCAATTAACGTTAGAAACGTTATAAAACACGCTAATCTGTTCGGTGGTCCGACAAATTCGCATAACTCTTTTCACAGTTCGTTTCATGACATATTAAAAGCAACAAACCCAAAAGACGAACTCGATGTTTTAATTTCAAAGGCTCTTCTGCTTGTTTTAACGTGAAATTATATGAAATGTTTCCTGAATAATTAACGCTGCATTCCTTTTAGTCTAACCCGTGAAACGTTTCGAACTTAAATTTAATTTTAATTAATTTATTATAACAGATACACCACAAGTGTATAAAAAAAAAAGTAAAGTAACAGCCTATACATGTCCCACTGCTGGGCAAAGGCCTCCTCTATACAGAGGGTATCAGGGCATAGTCCACCACGCGGCCCCACTGCGGATTGGCGGACTTCACATATTTTCGAAATATATTTTTTTTGTTATTATTTCGAAAATGTGCAGGTTTCCTCACGATGTTTTCCTTCACCGCGGAGCACGTGATAAGTCAGCACTTAAAGTTAAAAACTTCATTGGTGCCGGCACCGGGGATCGAACTCAGGTTGCTCGAGTATATTGAATTAAAGGCGAGCGCCCGGACACTGAGCTATCACGGCTCTATGTATACACACAAGTGTATATTTATTAGTTTTAGAATAAAGAAGAAAGAATAAGGCAAAATGATATCAAACTTGATTCTCGTTCTAATATCTCGTTCATCAACTACAGATATATGTACATATATGTACATCACTTATATCATTGTGACAGTGAAATTATTACAGTATAATATATTATACAAGATACATCACTGAAAAAGTCATTGAAAAATTTTAGTTTTTGTAGTCATCGAGTGCATGTGGGAAATCAAGATCGTTGTTAGTATCTATATATCGACGTATAATTAACAATATAGCACAGCGGATTAATAAAACTTGACGCTAACCCTCAGCGACGAGAGCTTTCGAGTTGTGTTACCTAATAGTTGAAAGTCCCAAACTAGTTAGCCGTCTCCAAACGTGTGTGGTGAGGAAGGCTCTTGCTAAATATTTGCTGCATGCACGTCTAACTGGGTAATTCAAGTTTTATAAAATCCCCTCGAGGACATTATGGTATAGTTTCGATCTTTAACTTAATTTTACTTTTAATAATAACAAAAAAAATTTTTTTCGAAGATATGTGAAGTCGACCAATCCGCAGTGGGGCCGTGTGGTGGACTATGTCCTGATACCCTCTGTACAGAGAAGGCCTTTGCCCAGCAGTGGGACATGTATAGGCTGATACTTTACTTTAATTTATTAATCTGTGCCCCTAATTTAGTAGCAATTATATTGTATCATGATTTTCAAAACGTAAAAAATCTGGTTTTCAGTCGGTTAATCTATCGGTTCTACTTTGAACGGTTTCTAATTTGTACATAAGCGAGTTATCGACGTTCGTTAGAGCTTGTTACAAGTCTATATTGAATTAGAATAAAGCAATATCGTCTGTCTATGAATAGACTTTATGTCCGTGACAGACTAGTAGCTGGGATATGATACCGGCCATTGTTATTTCACGGGATGTCGCCAAACTGTCTTAACACAAGTGGAATGGCGAATATCTAGTGCAATTACCAATAGATACTGCTAACGTGTCAACTACCAAAATGATACACTAATTCTGTACACAGATAATATTCGGGGATACACCCCGCAGTGGCCTCCAACCTCCCCTACAGCCACCCCAAGCCTCGCTTTATACTGATTTAGTCTGAATTGTTTCTATTCCGATTTCCCCCTGTCCGCAGACAGCAAAGGAGCTCTGATACTGATGCTGAGACTCATCTCAGCCTGATCTGTGACTACCGTCCGCAAACGGTCCGAGCGCCTCGGTTACTGAATCTTTTCTGGTTACCACCGTCCAAGACGGCCCGAGCGCCTCGGTTACTGAATACAGTGTATTTTGGCGATGGTAGGGCCACGCAGCAGCCTCGGCTGTTGCACGAATGGGCAGGCCCGTCCGGGTAAGTACCACGACCTCACAGAAGACCAGCGTAAAGTGACAGTATGACAAATACTTTCGCGTTTCGTCTGGTGAGTGAGGTAGCCGGAGCCCAATTTTCAAAAGGTTGTCAACGCATCTGTAACCCTCGGGTGTGGCAGATGTCCATGGGCGGCGGTATTTACTTAACATCAGGTAAACCGTCTGCTCGTTTGACAACTTTTCGCATAAAAAAAAAAAAAAAATACATCTGATAAAAGATACACGGGTATGCAATATTACTGAACTGACTCACCGACATAGCTTCCGCACTACATTACTGATCTCTCCGACAACACACCGACTGATTGCCCTGAGGTGTCGTCCCATCACACTTTTATATCCCTCTTGCTACATTTCTACCCTCATTATGACAATTAATTATCTCCTAAAATATTCAACTACCCTTTTCATGTATACAAATCAATAACTGCTTCGCATTCGCGACACGGGATGTTATTCTAAAGGCTTGCATTATTGATTACGTTTCAATGTTTCGGATTTCTTACGTAAAGAAAGCTTGGTGTAAATCTAAACATCGCACAAACCGAGTCTTTTTTATATGATAAAGTGGCTTGTTATTCACGGAATATTATTTTAAAGGCTTGTGTTATTGATTTCGATTTAGTGTTTCGGACTTCTTACGTAAAAAAGATTGGTGTAGGTTTTAAAATCATTGAAACCGAGTCGTTTTTATGTGATAAGCTGGCAAGCGGCGGTTCAACTGATGTTTAATGATAACCACCATGGAAAACTGCAATACCCGTAGGGTCGCAGATCCGTTGTCACCTTTTAGTAAAGTGAACCCCGGTTACCTCACTCACTAAACGAAACTAAAAAGTATCACATTTCCACCTCGATTAGTTGAAGAGTGTTATTTTGAAAAAATACCGTGATCAAAGAAACATTTAAGCATTTTTTCTTACTAGTATGGAATTTCTTTTTTCCTTTCTTTCACTTTATTACACAGAGCCATTCTCTAAAATAATAAAGCTATTCCAATTGGACCACTTTCATCCGGCCCTTTTGAAATATAGGCAGTGCTTTCTTTCTGATCTCCCTTTACTGGAGTAACAACAGCATAAATCTCGAAGCGGACAGCCCTACAAGTTCACGGCCTTGCGCTTGCTGGCGGGATGCCAGAGGCGCCCCGCGTTGAATAGGGTTGTCGACTCGACAGTATTTACGTTTTAATGGCGACTTAGATCCAATAGTCAAGTAGAAGAATCTGAAACGGGCTGCCACTTTGAGGATATTTTGTTTTTTAAAAAGTATGTTAAGTAGTAGTATTGTCCAGATACCGTTGATAGCTTTGAGATTATTTTGGTATAAGAATTATAAAAAAAAAATCTTTATTGATATGGAAGCAAGAGTCCATCTTGACACCTTATTACATTGTTCTGAAATAATAAAATGACTCTTGCTTTGCGCTTGCAAGTCCCCTGGCTTCTGCTAATTTTATACTTAATACTTTTGTGTATAAACTTAAATAATTCAAAGATAAAAAAAAGTATAAGACCGCAGAGTTTCTTGCCTGCTCTTCTCTGGTAGGTCTAGTTTAGTGAACCGCTGGTAATATTTTGACGTTCAATAAGAGCGTAAAATAAGCCTATGTTGAATAAACAAATTTAGACTTGACTTTGATACACGTAGGTTATAAGGTTTTCAATAATGTTATTATTAAGAATAGTAGCACATAATTATATTGATTATTAATCTAATGTCAATTACAGTTTCACCGAGTTTATTTTATAATTATTATTTTATATATAATTTAACATTATTTCTATAGAACATTCTATGTTTAAATTAATTAATGTCTATTGTTTTCCCCCTCTCCTTATTTTTCTTAATGTTTTTGTACCTATTTAAATTAAACTACATCGTTTTTGCTACTTTTGCTTATATAAAGCGTTTACCAAATAAATAAATAATGAATAACACATTTAGCTAAAACATACAAACATTATGTTAAATAGAAAACGTAAACATCTTACATAAAAAAGCGGAAAAACAATCTTTTTCTCACTGCGTATTTGTTTGAAATATTTTTCTGTCATTGTTTTGTACGAAGCAACTGTCTGAAAAGCATGAATCATTCCTATTATTTTCCAGTTGAATAATATGTTTTGGTAGTATTTTGTATTATTCGCTTAAGTTATAAGATTTTAAATAAATTTATATTTCATTGCAAATAATTGTGTGAGCATACAGTCAGACATACATAATAATTAGACTTACTTCAATTCTTTTTAATTTTAAGAAACGTAATAAATCCACGAATAAATTATGTCACAGACGAATAAATATTATATACCGAAAGTGTTGAAAAAATCCTAATCAAAACGAAAGACGGGGACGAACAGCATTTGAAATCAATGCAACAGGTGATATTAATAATCTTAGTTTTGTTTCAACGCAAATTGTAGCCTCTCGAAAGCAGGAAGAACGTCTAAAATTTTTTAAGAAACTTTACAAAAATTAAAACACGCCATACATAAATACAATGCAAAGGTCATTTCAAACCTCAACAGATACATTTTTTTGGATGCAGGCCTTCAACTGAGGATATGTCGCACCATACACATACAAATGTATGTATGTATTACTTTAACTTATTTTGACTTTAAGGAGCTATTACCAAATTAAACTATTTTGGTCATGGGAGAGGTCATGAAAGCTATCGATATAAAGTGATCGAAACGTCGGGAATTCAAATTAAAAATTAAGTTTTACGGCGGTAGGGCCACGCACCAGCCTCGGCTGTTGCACGAATGGGCAGGAAGAAGACCAGCGTAAAGTGGAAGTATGACAAATACTTTCGCGTTTCGTCGGGTGAATGAGGTTTCCGGAGCCCGATTTTCAAAAGGTTGTCAACGCATCTGTAACCCTCGGGTATAGCAGATATCCATGGGCGGCGGTATTCACTTACCATCGGGTGAACCGTCTGCTCGTTTGGCAAAAAAAAGTGTAATAAATCTGTAAAAATAATTTCATGTAATAATGTGTAATGTTGATGACTCCATTGCACAGTTGCCAGGGTTTCGGCGTCGGTGGTCTTCGGTTCAGTTCCCACAATGGACATCTATTTGTGTGACCCACAGATAGTTGTTTCGCATCTGGGTGTTTGTCCACGTGACATTTGTAAAAAGGCCTAACAATAAAGGATAATAATATACTAAAGGCAATGTTTAAAAAAAAAATCCTTCAACGTCGATTCAAGCATTGTCGTGAACAGAAGAAATGATTGAGTAATTATCTCTCATCTAAAATACAATTTTTTAGAACTGTAATATATTTATTTATGAAATATTAAAAATAATGATACGAAAATCTATCAAATATATGCGAATTGATTGTGTCTTGAAATTCCGACATAAATGTGTCACATTTAATTACAACGAATTTTATAATTGAATTGTAAAAAATGTTTTGAAATACGTCTAAGAAATGTATGAGTTTAATAATTTCGTAATCTATTTTCCTGGCAGCCCTACATATAGGTATCGGAGGCGGCTATTTTTCAAAGCAGACTTTGTGCTGGTGACAGAAAAATATTTTAGATTTGTTATTATAGAAATAAAAACCTTGTTTGTGGATTTAAGAAAATTGGTGTAGGTGAATTTGGATTTTATTTCACGCATTAACTTGCACGCATGCTCATTTAATGTTATTTCATAATGTATTCCAAATATCGCTTAAAATGACATCGAGTGCATTTGCATAAAAACATTTTTGGTTTCAAAAATCTCTTAGAGTGAGTAGGTCCCTACTATGAGAACCGAAGACACATTAAATTTAAAAAAAAATGAAAAATTTTAAGGCATTTTTTTAGTATTTGTTGGTATAGTGGCAACATTTTTGTTTATGCGAAAAGTTGTCAAACGAGCAGACGGTTCACCTGATGTTAAGTGAATACCGCCGCCCATGGACATCTGCCACACCCGAGGGTTACAGATGCGTTGACAACCTTTTGAAAATTGGGCTCCGGCTACCTCACTCACCAGACGAAACGCGAAAGTATTTGTCATACTTCCATTTTACGCTGGTCTTCTGTGAGGTCGTGGTACTTACCCGGACGGGCCTGCCCATTCGTGCAACAGCCGAGGCTGCTGCGTGGCCCTACCATCGTAAAATGAAATGCTGGTGGCAGAAGGACAGACAAACTGACAATGGAGTCTTAGTATTAGGCACCCTATTACTAAGACTTTTGGTACGGAACCCTAAAAACTAAGCTTCCACTATTCATTTCAATCCATCCTGTATATTCGAAGTTATGGTATAGATTTTGAAACTTGATACGAAATATATGAGCCTTTCTATTGCAAAAATCTATGGATACACTGCACACGTCATCTAACTTTGCCCATTTACAGTAGTTCCGACGTTACATAAAACGCTGGAGAGAGCCTTGCCTGAGTTTGCCCTGTCATATTTTATCAGCGAAAGGTCTTTTAGAAACGAGGGCATGGTAAGATGCCATATATTTTTTACCAACATTACATACTAACGAACATTATCTTTTCATATAGCGATTGGCAAATCATGTCAAAAGTCATTCTGAAGTGGTGTTCTATGATAGCTATTACTAATGATGCTTAAGAACTAAATGACGGATTGAAAATGCTGAAGTAATCCTAGTTACAAAAATTGTAAACATTACTCGACCAACAACAATAGAAACGGTAAATATCAAATATTCAATATCTACAAAGTTTCAATTTCATGACGTTAAATGAAGTACCTACATATGTTTTGTTTAAACTTATTATTTTATTGTAGTTAATGAGATTAAATTGTACACCTGCCTATACTCATTGTAGTTCTACATTTATACCCAAAAACTTAGTTGACTAAAAAATATTAACCCTACATCACGGCACATTGTCTCCAATCATTCTCAATTTCTGTTGTGTAGCATGAAATAATTGGCTTTCTATTTGTAACAGACTTCAAAAGGAGGAGGTTATCAATTCGATTTTTTTGTTCCGAATATATATATATATATATATATATATATATATATATATATATATATATATATATGTATAAATAAATATAATATATAAGGCTTTCTATTTTATTATATTTATTTATACTCATAAAGATTTTTGATTTGATATATACCCTTTAATTTTATCACAAAACATTGAAAAGTATACGTACGGTATAATATTGTAAAATATTCGTACATGTTTCATTCTAAAGTCGGAATACAAAATAACGGGATATCAGGCAACGATTTCCGGACGTGTGGCAGATGTCGCCGATATATTATATAACAATCGAGGGGAGTTACAACAGACAGGGATCGTATACATATCGCTTTTGTATCGCAGTTTCAGAGTTCGAGTAGTGAGGAGAATATGACATTTTAAATTCAAAATCAAAATCATTTCAATCAATAATTTTTTTATGTTTTTAGGTACAAAAATTTGCAGGATGTGTGTGACAATTAATTTTGGAATTAAAACTCAATGTGATTTGCCATCGGCTGGCCCGCTTTTCACTGTGGGCTAAATATAAAATCTTTCAATTACCACCCGATCAGATATCGCTAGGATGGTATTTTACTTTGATGAAAATTTGCCTTTTTCACTTTCCATCGTCTAAACTATTATATCACTATATTCAAAGTTATATAGATTCAATGTACATAAAACATGCAATGGAATGATGCCTAAGAGGTGGCAGTCGAGAATGCGGTTCAGATGAATCATCATTTCAATGAATGTAACTGAGCATTGTGATGAACACTTAAAGCATCAAAGAAGTTGCAGATGAAGTAGCACCTCGTGCAATGGACGGGTAAAGTCTCTTTTGGTCTTCTTAGAGGCAATGGTCTTCGGTACATGTTCAGATATTTTGTTGGTGTTTTAGCGCAAGTAATGTTGTAAGTCCCAATTGAAATTCCATTAGAGCCAGCATCGCAGCCGTTGGAAGAGTAGTTGTTAATTTCCTACAGTTAAGGTTAATTAAACGGTGGAAAACTTCCACCTATTACAATGGATAGTTAAAATGTTAACTGTATAATTATTTCTTGTGCACTGTCTTAAATTACTTGCTTACTTTGTCCGGTTTAAATTATAACAAGCGATTAGGTGCTCTAATGATTATTTTATTCTTGAAATTACGCGTGTACTGCAATTTAATGCAATAAAATTATTTAGCGAGTTAAGTTTTATTCCCAACGTTTTTAAAAAAATATCTTGTTATGGTAAATGAGCGAAACAGTTCATTTTATAATTAGTTTTCTTTTCTTGCATAGGACGGGTCGAAAATTTTTTCACATCGACTTTTGGAAAGAGACAATTGAACTAATTTCGGCTGCGTAGAGATTTTTTTTTTATATTTATACATTAACCTAACTTTGGGATAACATTATCCAGTGTTGTAAGGACGTTTTACAAACATAAATTTCACGTGGACAAACAGCTAGATGCGAAAACAACTATCTGTGACACAAATAGTTGTCCCGTGTGGGAATTGATCCCACGACCCCGAAGCCAATACTTTGGCAACTGCGCCACGGAGTCATCAATTATCTCTGTCACACGCTGCCAATCTCTCTGTTAGTGAACCGCGAGGGATAACGGTCTACGAAGCAGAAATTAGCTTATTGTCCCTTTCCAAAGGATTTTTCGCAGAGTAAAACTTTTGTTTTGTTGGAACTAAAAGGTAAAAACTTTTTAAAGGGTACAAATTCTGGTTAAAAACCCTTTAGTGGTAACATCCCATCTGCTTGTTTTCTCTGTTACAGCCCACGCAAAGCTTCTAAACGTCCATTTTATAAAATTTAAAAATCGCCTTTCACAAGAACTTTGAGGAGAGATTTCTTTGAATTAGCATCATCTCAAGGGGAAAGCGTCTCGAGTGAGTAACGACGGAAGTGTATCACCGCGCAGCCATTGGCGCATTAATGACACGACAAACGGAAACCGCCATTATCGCGGACACGCGAGCCTCCCGTTATCGCCGGAAATGGCTTGTAACCGTTTCCGGTGAGCTTTCCGAGGGGACTCTATGCGGTTTGCGTGAAATGTATTCGAACGCGCTTGAAAATAGGAATATAATAAAACGGTTTATTGATATGAGATAAGGATTGGGATAAGGTGATCTTGAATCGAATGGAACTTTGAATTAAATCTTTTAATGATTTTTGTGATGTTTTTCGGTAGGTGAAAGTTAACAGAAGCTCTAACGTCTTTTGTCCAAAGGAAAATAGCGTAACTTATTAATTTTACACTAAGCTCTGATCCCCGTAAAAGTTATAGGTAATGAAACTGTCACTATACGTTGGGTATATATATGTATATAACTTTGAGAGAATTATTTCTTCACTAAAAACCTTGAAAAAACGAAAATCAAAGTTACAAGCATCTGAAAATAAAAGCCGCGATCACTAGTCAACTTTTATATCAGGTTTAAATTGATCTTCTGTTCCAGGTGAATATGAATAATACAATAAATTATCACTAATTCTTATTAATCGAAAGGTACCGTCACAAATTATTCTCACTAACTTGAAAGTACAAAAAAACAAATTTAATTATGAAAGGATAAATTATGCTTGCTTTTCAAATCCGATCAATTGAAAATTGTAAAAATGTTTAGTCTAGCTTTATTTTAAGTAGTAGAGCAACATGTTGTGGATTTCAAGTAGTTTTTAGTATTTTTTTTTTCAAGATTTACCGTAGTTCTGACTCTTTTGTTTTCGCGTTTTCTACTTTTTTCGATTATTCGCTTCCCAATAAAAGACAAAAGCTATTAAAAAAAACTTCAGAAACAACACAAAGGGGCTGATCAAATATAATAAGAGATAGGATCATGACACAGTTTGACAATTTTAATCGATGTTCTACCGGAACAATTTAAGGTTGCGCGTTACAACATCATATCATGTCCTCGAACAAATTCGTACCGAGAGAGGTGTTAAAATCCGGGCGGTTATTCTAAAAAGAGCTGGAGCCGACAACTATTTTCGGTACAATGATGGCGACGTGTTCAAAGAACAAAACTGGGTCAAAAGCCTAATATCACACAACAATGTGCATTCTCACATAACAGGGTGCCTTCAAAGAATATAGCCGCGTTAAAAACAGACGCTCCTCCAAATCGATGAATGTTTTCACTCGTTGATTTTTTAATCGAGTCCACTGCTTACTTTTAATCTGTTGATTATTAAATATTTTTTAAGAATATGCCTAAATATACTTACATATTATACAGGCGTATTGTAATCCTTAAACTTACAATGTAATTCACAAACTGGCTAAAACGTTTATATTATACTAGCTTTTCGCCCGTGGCTTCGCTCGCGTTGAAGTCCTTAAACCCTTCTCTATCTTTCAACCCTTTACAACACTTTTTTACTATTAAAAATAACCTATGACCTTTCTCTAGACTATCTGTGTACCAATTTCATTTAAATCGGTTCAGTAGTTTTGGAGTGAAAGCGACACAGACAGACAGAGTTACTTTCGCATTTATAATATTAGTATGGATTGTTATATGTAAGACGTAGATGATTGCAAAGTTTCTTAATAGACCTTCACTGGATTAGTCTAAGATTGAAAATCCGCAGTAGATTTGACGTTAATAAGAACATGATACAAGTTTCAATTAAACAAAGGATTTAACTTCGTCATTGAAACTATTATGACAATAGGTCATTTTAACCGACTCCAAAAAACGAAGTTTCTATGTTCGTCTGAATGTATTTTATTTTAATGTATGTTCACCGATTTCTCCTCCATTTGTGAACTGATTCTCAAAATTCTTTTTTATTTGAAAGAATACTGACTAATCATGTTCAATATTCATTAATTCATTCATTTCATTCATTCATTCAATATTTTTAAATAGTATTTGTTAATTATTTTAGAAGAAGAAGAAAAAACGTTTATTCACGGTCTTAAAAACAATGAATACATAAAAAACTTAAAAATAATAATGTAACTACACTTAAAATAAATGTAGACATAACAAAAATACAAACAAAATAATAACAGTAAGTGACGGTTTGTGTAGCAGCATAAGACCGTGAAACAGACGGTTTTATGAACATGCATGGCTACTCTAATCATCGTGATTTTGCTTTTGATACGGTTGTTATAATGGGGATTATAATAAAATTTAACCTATATAATAAACTGCACTTAGTTACATGAACTTTCTAATCTGCTATTTTCCGTGGTCCATTTTTTGCAAATAAATTTGTTGGTAAAAGGTTTACAAGTTTGTAATGTTGGTATGTAAGAAATACTACAATAAGTTTAATAATCTTCGCAGTTGCTAATTTTCAATGTCGCGTTTTACTACATCGATCCTCGTACGGGAAAAGTTTTTGTATGGTTTAAAAATTGTTATGGATAAAATATTTGTAAATCACCTCCAAAGCAGATGATAAGTAGAGGATAATGCCGCTAATTATAAAAATAACCTTTTAAAATTATAATTTCTTAACTTTTATGTCTGTAAAGCGCCTTGAAGTAATCATATGTTGTAGTGACTCAATAATCATAATGATGTGATAATTATTTTATAATGAAAAAATGCCAAATGGTGGAATTTACCAATTTCTTTCAAACCTTTAGTGAAAGAAATTGGTAAATTCCACCATTAAGTAATGCAAAGCACTAGAAATCTGTTGAAGTTTACTGGTAACTTACTGGTTTCTTATCACTATAATTGATTTTTTACCACTAAAGTTGTTATTAAGTTAACAGTTAAGTGCACATTTAACTTGGAATCAATCACCTTCTTTACCCGTGACATTAACCACATTAAAAATTTCATCAACATGACGCAAAAATAAAATTCTGGAAAACATGAGAAGCGTAATTGTAATAAAATTGTCGGACGCGTTCGTTCAACACGGTGGGCAGTAAATTCCCCTGTCGCGTCTACAGTAAACGGTGTTTAATCTCGACCCTTACTCCGTTACGAGGGTAAATATTGCAAATCGATAGCCGTTATCGCTGGGGCGGACGTTGAAGTTATTAAATTACCCGAACTGTGGAACAAAACCTTTCGGGCCCAGCCTACTTTTCGATTTCAATTCATTTGATAGCCTTCCAGGTATGCTCCGTGTAATATGCTTCTCGCCGAAAAGGTTTTGTCAAGTAATTGATACATATGAACTATTTTTGTAATCCTTACTAATATTATAAACACGAAAGTTTGTACGTATGGATGTATGTTTGTTACTCTTTCACGCAAAAACTACTGAATAGACTTTATTGAAACTTTACAATAATATAGCTTATACATAAGAATAACACATAGGCTCTGTAATTTATAAAGATATTGCGTGAATTGTCCAAAATATAGATAATAATACTTGTCAACTAAGTAGGAAAAATTCAGCCATCTGCGAGATATTCTGGTGTAAAATAAAAAAAACTCATTGTTATTTCCCTATAGCCGTGCGGGCAAAGCCGTGGTTAACAGCTGGTACTAATATGAGAATGTTGCATTATTTTAGGTTTATTTCTCTGATATTAAAATTGAAAATTAAACAAGTGACTACTATAAAAAAAAAAGAAATACAACTGTAACTAAAATCTATTTATTACCCATTAAGTTTAATTCAGAATAAAGAAGGCATACTTTACTATTATTTATTATTAATCGATTAAATCGATTCGATTTGTTTCCCGTGATTCTAATATAATAGATATTGCAAAACATTCGTAACTTCAAAATTATACGAGACAAAGTTCGTATAACTGGTAGCTAATAAAGACGTCTTACATTCCACGTTAAAATAAAAATTTATTCAATACTCTATTGTCGTCTAAGTCAAAAATATTTGGTATTTCTATTTTTCTAAAGTGCAAAACTTATATAGTACTTATTGCGATATCACAGTACATCACCAAAAAGAAAAAATTATGAAGAAATAAAAAAGGACCTAAATTCAGGCTATGTGGTGTACTACTATGAGCAAATATACAGAAATCTACTATAAAGTCTTACATCACATAGGCTTACATCGAAGTACCAACCCCTTTTGAGGTCAAACACATCCTCGAAGTCTTGATAAGCCAATTGACGTAACTGTTAACAAGGTTCTGGGAAAATGATGACGCTAACTACATTAATTAGCATCGACAAGCTATCAGTGTCACTTACATTAAACAGGAAGCTATGAGAGTTATGAAATCATTACCTTCTGCAAAATACTACTTTGAATCATTTATTAATTTCATATAATGTATTTGATCCCAATAAATGAAGTACAAGACACTCGTTTAATTTTAAAAAAATATTGTAAAAGGAGTAAGCAGAGTTTTCTGTTAGAAGATACCACAAAATTCGCAATGACTTCGGCGTGAACAGGTCTTATAATTTATAAACTTTTAAGAAGTTCAAGAGGTATTATACTTTTTAAAAGGTTAACTGTGCGTCTGAAATCCTCCAGATGGTTCGTGGTCTTCCTGATATTAGAAGTGGGAGTATTACATTGCCGATAAAAAAAAAATGTTGAGAAAGCGTGTGCAATCCTGAAGGTTTTGTTAATATTCATGGGAAACGGTAATCACTTAACATATTTAGCGAGAGATATTTAGCGAGTAAGAGTTTTGAGGACTCATCCCATGAGCTCAAATGATAATGGTTTGTCATTTGTCGACGACGCCAATGTGTGGATTGAATACTATTGATACTCACGTAGGCTAAAATAAAACTTATACCTGTATGGTTATACTGTTAACTAATCTTTTGAAAAAAGAGCAACTGTTGCCGGTTTTCTTTTAAGGGTTTCTTGCCGGTTTCTTCTCAACAGAAACTGCTTTCCGAACCGGTGGTAAACCTACTTAAGAACGTACTAATTTTTATGTAAAATTTTTACGTTTCATAAGAACGTGCTAGCGTCTATGTGAATAAAGATATTTTGAATTCAAATTTGAATTTGTCAATTCCATGCCTGGCACGGCGTATAGTCCCGAAGTAGAGATCGTGCCGCCGACAGTACACCACTTCCCATTTGTGACTTTTTTCGGACTTCATTCAACTCTTATGTTGCAAACATTTAACTACTAATCCAATGAAAGTAGAATCGTTTTTGAAAACCAGATAAGAAGGTGACGAACAATATTCTTCCTACCACATAACTTCCTTTTCTCTGCTCATCTTCGAGGTATTTTTTTTGTAAAAGAGCGTTACGGTGTATAAAATTATCATCATGGTTCCTGGCCACTAAAAAATTATGGTCTTACTTCATATTATGTATTATTATTTTTTATTCATACACATTTCACTGTAATAGGAAAAATATTAAAAGTAAAATAATTATATTTCAGTCCGCTGAAAAGTACTTTTGTCTTTTTATAGTATTTTTTTTTTCGTTTTCTCATTTCAAATATCGAAATTGGTTTCGAAATTTAAATTTAAGAACTCTCCGGAACGGTCGAGCATTTAAGCGTGGCGGGAAAGGCGTAAAATGGGGTCAGCGGGTATGAAATCGATTCTGAATCGCTGAATGACTGAGTGTCGCATCAACTTAAGGCACTTCTTCAAGAAACAATTAATTTCAGGTCCGATATACAGGGCACATGTCTTTTTTTTTTTTTTAAAAACATTGCCCTTACTTTAGGATAACATTAGCCTGTGTTGTAGGGACAATATCAGCCTATTGCCGTCCACTGCTGAACGTAAGCCTCCCCCAAAGTGCGCCAACTATCCCGGTCCTGGGCAGCCCGCATCCATCCGCTGCCCGCCACCTTTATTAAGTCGTCAGTCCATCGTGCTGCAGGCCGTCCCACACTTCGTTTTCCTAACCGTGGTGTCCACTCTAACACGTGTCGGCTCCAGCGACCATCAGTACGTCTGGAGACATGGCCAGCCCACTTCCACTTCAGCGTGCTAATTCTGCGCGCAATGTCGGTGACTTTAGTTCTCTGGCGAATGACTTCGTTTCGTATCTTGTCTACCAGAGAAACCCCAAGCATTGCGCGTTCCATCGCCCGCTGAGCGACCTTGAATTTGTGGACCAGCCCCACGGTGAGTGTCCACGTTTCGGCTCCGTAGGTCATTACTGGTAGGACGCACTGGTTAAACACTTTGGACTTGAGGCATTGCGGTATTGACGACTCAAAAACGTGTCGTAGCTTCCCGAATGCCGCCCAGCCTAAGCGTATTCTTCGGTTGGCCTCTTTCTCAAAGTTGTGCCGGCCTAGTTGTATAGTTTGGCCTAGGTAGGTGTATTCCTGCACAACCTCAAGCATAGCGCCATTCACGACCACTGGTCTCGGGATCACATGACTATTGGACATAATTTTCGTCTTGTCAAGGTTCACTGTGCTTTGACCTTGTACTTGGACGGACATTGTTGCGGTCTCAAATAGACGTCTCAACACTTGGATATATCGACAGTCAATTAGGCATCTCTGCATGGATTCTAGAACAGCCCAGGTTTCGATTGTATCGAAGGCTTTTTCGTAGTCCACATACGCTAGGCATAGAGGCTGGTTGTATTCCTCGGTCTTCTGAATTATTTGCCTAAGTGTATGTATGTGGTCCACTGTGCTGAATCCTTTACGAAACCCGGCCTGCTCCACGGGCTGGAAGTCATCGAATTTTTGGGCGAGACGATTCGTTATAACCCTCGAGAACAACTTATATATATGGCTCAGGAGTGATATCGGTCTATAGTTTTTCAACAAAGTCTTATCACCCTTCTTGAAAAACAACATAACCACACCTCTGCTCCATGCCTCCGGTGTAATGCCATTATGGAGGACGGAATTAAAGAGCTTAGCCAGCTCCGCCAATACTGGTGTGCCTCCTGCTTTCAATAGCTCTGATGTAATTCCGTCCTCTCCCGGAGCTTTGTTGTTCGCAAGTTGTCTGAGGGCAATACTAATCTCGCCCATGTCGATGTCGGGAAGCTCGTCTGACAGGTGGCGTGTTAGTCTAGTCTAGCTCGAGGATCATCCGCATTGTGGGAGTGAGGTGGAGGTACTTGGGAAGTATATAGGTCCCTGTAAAACTTTTCGACTTCAGCGAGAATCTCTGGCTTAGAGGTGACGGTGGTTCCGTGAGCTGTTGTGAGTTTTGACAGGTGACAGCAGGAGGTTTGAAACTTAGCAAAGACTTTTGAGCCCCCGTTGCGAGATATAAGATTTTTAATCTCTTGGGCCTTCGCTCGTCTACAATCTCGCCTTATTAGTTTCTTAACCTTTCTGTTAAGTACCTGACGCTCAGAAGCTGTCGCAAATATCACCTCTCGTCTCTTCTTCATCTCCTCCAGAGTCTCGTTTGAGAGCTTCGACTTTCGTCCAGTGCTCTTTGGTCGAAAATATTTTTCTCCCACTTCACGGATGGTCCGCGTTAGACTATTGGTGGCGTCGTCAATGTCCTGCGTGTTTTCCAGCAAGGCAAATCGATTTTGTAGCTCTAGCTGAAAATTTTTACATTCAGCTTCAACCTGGGGCAGTGATGGTCTCAGAGTCGCCTTCACCAGTCGCGCACGTTCGATCTTGATATTTATATTCAGGGTGCCTCTTACAAAACGGTGATCGCTACCGGTATTTACCCTATTGATCACTGAGACATCCCTGAATATATGGCGCTTGTTGGACATAATGAAGTCGATCTCATTTTTAGTCACCTTATCGGGGCTAAGCCAGGTCCACTTCCTCTGAGGCTTTTTCTGGTAGTAGGAGTTCATCAGAAATAGCCCCTGATCCTCGAGGAAGTTTACTAGCATTTGCCCCCTGTGATTTCTGCTCCCATAGCCGAATGCTCCTACTCTCGATTCGCCATTCTCGCGTACTCCCACTTTGGCATTAAAGTCACCCATAACAACAGTGTAGAAGGTTTTGGTACGGGACATAGCTTTTGCTACGTCCTCGTACATGGCTTCGACGTCTTCGTCAGGATGTGAAGTCGTTGGGGCGTAAACCTGTATCACTTTTAGGGAGTATCTTTCGCTCACCTTTAATACGAGGTACGCTACCCTAGCCGACACACTGCCAACCTCTACAACGCTGCTTCTGAGCGACTTGTGTATTAGAAATCCGACGCCACCTTGGGATAGTTGATGTCCTTCTCGGAAGTAGAGCAAGTGACCAGCATCTAGTGCCATCATATCCTCGCCCTGTCTTCGGATTTCTGATAGACCTACTATGTGCCAGTTAATATGACTTAGCTCTACTTCCAGTTCGGCCAGGTGTTCGTTCAACCGCAGAGAGGGTCCGTTAAACGTAGCCAGGTAGAATCGCTTATGGTACCCTGCCTTAGCCCGGCACCGTTACCATGACCGGTACCGTGGCCTGGAATAGTGCAACCACCGGGAACTGGGGGCCTTAGATCTGAGTTGGTTTTCATTGAGGGGAAATCTGCCTTAGTCACCACGCTTGGCAGGCGGGTTGGTGACCGCAGTTGCTGGAATCGTTCTCTGACGGCGCTGCTGCCCGCAGTCAGGATTGATATTTATAGATTCCAGCAATATTATATGGTTATACCGCCATGATTCGGTCGCCAGAGCCTCGTCCGTAGATTAGCAGGATGTACCACGTGCAGGTGAGGTTGACGGTAGGGGGCCTTAGATGTAAGCTGCCCCCCTCACACCGTTGGTAGGGACGTTTTTACAAAAATAAATTTCATGCGGACAAACACCCAGATGCGAAACAACTACCTGTGGGTCACACAAATAGTTGTCCCATGTGGGAATCGAACCCACGACCCCCGACGCCGAAGCCAATACCTTGGCAACTGTGCCACGGAGTCATCAATTTTAATTAATTTCATTCACCAATTTGAAACCATTGAATTAACTAACATGTCTATTTTATCTATTTTTTATCCAAAGTCGTGTTGTCCATCGAATCATTATACAACTAAAAGGCGTTCCAGCTACTAGGTCGTGGCTAGCTTTGACGAACCAATTGGCCTAATGGGTTGTTCCTCTTGCGCCAGAGGGTGCGGAGAGCCCCGCTACTGGACAAATATTGTGTGATGATCATAGTGTTTTTGCAGTGTCTGGATGTTTACATATTTACAATATGTACTTTAAAAATTTATTCTTACTTCAAATAATATAGAGTTGTGATAGCTCAGTGCCCAGACGCTCACTTTTAATTCAATATACTCGAGCATCCTGAGTTCAAACCCTGGTTCCGGCACCAATAATTTTTAAATTTAATGATTAATTTTATTAATTACATGATGAAATTATTAATTACAACTTTGTGCTGACTCATCGTGTGCTTAACGGTGACAGAAATTATCGTGAGGAAAGCTGGATAGTTTCGAAAGAAGTTCTTTTTATAACGAAAAACAAAACCAAATTCAAATCTCGCTCTGTATTAATTTTATAATTGATTTTCAGGATTTATCTAAATATCTCCAGAGTCCAAGATCCAATACCAATGAATTTAATATGGGACTACATGGGAAGTACCAGCTTTCAAATAAATATAGATTATAGAATTATCAAAATTGGTCCACCCATTCAAAAGCTAAGTAACAAACACAAAAAAATACAGTCGAATTGAGAACCTCTTCTTTTGAAATCGGTTGATGAGAGATGAGAAAAGAAAAAACTGTACAGACGAGTCATTAGCTTCATAGTTTTTATTTACTTTTTTGGTGAGATTCTAGAGTGTTTTAACGGAGTTTGCAAATAAATTCTCAGATACATATCTAGACCACAAAAACTGCTACTTTATTAAATTAATACCATCGCTCCAGAATTAATTGAGGCTGTTCACCTACAGCGGCTTTTATATAGATAATGTAATCAAAAAACTTTTATGATAAAACGGAACTGTACCTAAAAACAAAGAGCTTTTTCATTACACTTTAGAATTGTGCTCGTTACAGACTAAATCTCGGTTTCTGAAAAACCGATCATTGTAGAAGTCAACTAATCAGCTGTCAAATGGCTTTTCAAGTGTTATTTAAGTTGCCAAAAGGATGATTAAACTCTCTGAATTGTTCAGAATGATCTACTTAATGATCGAATGATCAATTCAAAGAGTTTAACCATCACAACAGACAACTTAAATAACATTTGCAAAACCATTTGACAGCTGATTAGTTGACTTCTACGATGATCAGTGTTTCAAAAACCGGACGCAAAGTTTGAAAGTGATGAAGTGATACGCGTTCGTAATGACAATATCAAGATTTCATCGACAATATCAATGAGTATCGATTAAGCCATCGCTGTCTTTTTATCTTATGTATCTCTTAAATTTATAAAAGTTCTGCGATTTTACTGCTTATGGTATAAATGATAGATTTAATTCCAGGCTAAAGTTATGCCGTTAGACTTTCTATCGGACTACCAATGATTTGAAGAATTTTGGGTTTTTTTAATGGAGTAAAGGGGCAAACCAACAGTAGTCTCACCCACCATCGGGTGATTACCGCCGCCCATGGACACCTGTAACATCAGAGGGCTTACAAATGCGTTGCCGGCCTTTTAGGAAAGAGTATGCCCTTTTCTTGAAGGTTCCGAGGTCGGAAAGGTTCGGAAAACCGCCAAAAAGTAAAAGTTTTGCTATATGCATTACAACATAATTGATATCCACACAGCTAGGATGCGGCGCGAGTGCTCCAAGCGAGTTCTGTTCGACGAACATATGTTTTGTCTCTCTCGCTCATTAATTCCGATCAAATTTACGTTTTAGTTCGTCTGTTCAACGTCGACGATATAAATTAATTTCTATCACTTCCCGTGAACGTTCTGAAATCTCGGAACACATTTAGTCGCATGCAAATCTAAATTCCCACTGCATCATTCCGCGGAATATAGTTGGTAACATATTTGCGAAACCAAATTCAATCAGCTTAGCTGTCATATGAAATGTTGTTTCATTAAACGAATTGAATATTCTACAACAGTTTACCATTCCTTCCATGCAATATGTTGTTAAGGCACATCCTTTTATATTTCTAATAGGGATGCCGAAAAAATATCGATATATCGATATTTTTTCATCGATATATCGAGGCCGATATTGATATTTTTATAAATATCGATATATCGATTTTTCGATATTTTTTTGACTTTCGGCATCCCTAATTTCTAATTCATAATGCATAAACAGTAGATTCAGCGGTGACAGCGGTGCACCTGCCAGTTAATCCTGCCACAGAATGTAGTTCTGTGGCAGGATTAACTGGCAGGTATTCACGACCATAGAAAAAAAAACTTATCAAACTACTGCTAGCATAAAAAAATTATTCATTAATGCCATGGAAATATATACAACTATACAGATAAATAAAATTGGAGTGTCTGTTTGTAATATTAAAATTACCGCTTTTTACTAAATGCATATGGATGTACACACGGTACAAATACCAAAATATATTTTTTTATATTTTTTGCCTGTCTAGCTGTCTGTTTGCTCCCGCTAATCTCTGAAACGGCCGGACCGATTTTGACGGGCCTTTCACTGGCAGACAGCTGATGTAATAAGGAGTAACTTAGGCAACTTTCATTTTAGAAATTTTATTTATTTTAAATTCCATAAAAAACATTCTATGAACTCTCCCCGGCGCTTCATAAAACGTCAACGTTTACGGCTTACGATTTCACACAACGCGGAGTGAAATAACCGCGGTGAATAGCCACAGTAATGTATATTTTTTTATTTATTCAACATTAAAATGAACACGACAGACTTCTGGAGGGCGCGCCCAGTTTAAGCGCCGCAGCACGCGTTTTTGTGCGTTTCGCGCGCGAATTTCATGACAACTTTTTATGTTAGAAGGTGGCAAGTCAACATATGGTCCAATTGATGCTATGTTTATTTGTAACACTATCATCTAACGCATCTGCTAATGGATATTTCTAACGCCCGTTAGCAGATGCGTTGCCACCTTTCAATAAAGTGGGCGACGGTTACCTCACTCGCCAGACGAAATTTGTAACACTTTCACTTCACGCCGATCTTCCGTGACGTTATGGTATTGACCGGTAATATACGGCATGTATGTTTCAAACAAGGGTTTTTTTTTTTAAGTGAAAACTTCATAAGGCGCGTTAAGCACTTTTTGGGCGAACTGTATTTCCATGAGCTATATGTATGCTGTGTATGTATACTTTTTGGGTGAACAAAAATTATGGAAATCTCGTAATCGTCGCCGAACGCTTTTTATTTAATATAATTATTATTATTTTATATATTAATTATTAATTAATTATATTTAACTTAATAATAATTCTTAATGATTATTGTAACGTAATATTTATTTTATTTATAAATAAATATATTAATTATTTTTAAAATACTTTTCACGTCTATTGGCAGTCCCCAAAGAGAGCCCGGCATGTTTATTTTTCTCTTGCTCGGCCGAAAGCAATAAAAACGAGTTTGTATGTGTTTTATTGTGTCTATTGTTTCTCCCCGATATCTGCTTTACTGTCCATTTAACAATTTAGATATTTGTAAAACAAAAACCGCTATTGTAAAAAAAGGTGGCTGGCTAAACATTGGTTCGATTAAACAGTTTAAGTTGCAGATACTTTTTTTATGTGAAAAGTTGCCAAGCGAGCAGACGGTTCACCTGATTGTAAGTGAATAACACCGCCCATGGACATCTGCTACACCCGAGGGTTCCAGTCGCGTTGACAACCTTTTGAAAATTGGGCTCCAGCCACCTCACTCACCAGACGAAACGCGAAAGTATTTGTCATACTTCCACTTTACGCCGGTCTTCTGTGAGGTCGTGGTAATTACCCGGACGAGCCTGCCCATTCGTGCAACAGCCGAGGATGCTGCGTGGCCCCACCAGCGTGACTTATTCATCTGTTATTATTATTGTAACTTATCTCTTTTCTTTTCAACGACATCTTAATATGAAAAATTATTTGTGCTATCTCAAGTGCTATTGATGGATTCTTTATATAAGAAATAACGTTATTGGCTTATTTTTAAATGTTCTGTATTTATGCATACGTTATAAATGTTTCCTTAGCTCTATGTTTCCTGAGACAATAATATATCACAATAAATAAAATAAAAGACGTGGTTGTGACCTAAAGCACGTATTAATAACGTACGAATAACGTTACATATTATAAATAAAATGTGAGTTTTAAAGATCTGGCCGTATTCATTGCGTTGGCATTGGCAACACTGTATACCGGATATGACATTATCTACTCGAGCGAAGGGACACAGGGTCGCATAGAGCAGCGGTCATTTGGATTTAGGTTGCGTTCTCAGACGGTGATATAGCCACTAGTGCTGCTTGTCGTTATAATAGTTGTTAATATTCAAGTTCAGTAATAGTTAAAATATTAGGATCAAGGTAAAAACGTTAGAACTCTTATAATTGCTATTCTATTCTATTGACGCTCATGTCACTGTACACGTAACAATAAAATTGTACCTCGTTCCAACGATACTCGTTAATGACACTCGGCGACCGCAAGCGCGGACCACCTCATCACCGGAAACGGCTTGTAACTTTTCAAAATGGCCAACGTAATTGAGGCGTTATCATGACATATGCTTTAATGTTTCGTATGTTTATATATTTATAATATGTATTTATTTACAAGAAGAAAAGTATGTTTAAGTACGTTTATCAGGTATCTAGTACCCGTAGTACAAGCGTTGCTTAGATTGGGACTAGAAAACGTTGTGTAAATGTGTTCTGTATCCTCCCGAAATATTGGCTGTATATATTTTTATTAAATTTATGGTGACGAAAGTATTGTTCACAAAATTGGTTATTTAGTAAAAGATGTAGTAATCGCGTAATGGTCACTTGTTGACTCGACAACTTATACTTACTTAACAATAATATTATTTTCATTATTATACGATGTACCACGATGTTGGACACTATTATCGATATTTAATAATTATCTTATTTATTAATATAATTATCTCTCCCTCTCTCTCTCTCTCTATATATATATATATATATATATATATATATATATATATATATATATATATATATATATATATATATAGTGCAGTGCAGTGGACTCAAAAAGGCAAAATGATGATGATATGATATATAATTTAATTATCGAAATAACATTTTAGTACAGTGACTCTAACGACAGCTTACACGTATTAATGGAGGGTAGTAAGAGAAACACGTAAAAAAAAAGGTTAGAGATGCGCACGGTGGCGTCATTGGTGCAACTTCAGACTGTTCATTAGTACGGACTCTCAAATTCAAAATATCTTTATTCACATAGACGCTTACGAGTTCTTATGAAAAGTCATTTTTTACATAAAAATTAACACGTTCGTAAGTAAGTTACCACCAAACTTACGAACGTATTAAGTTTTGTTAAAACACCTGTACTCATGGCCAGAATAATCATAGCCATTCTCCTGCCCTTATTCCACCTATGGGTCGACAAAACGTGAATCATTTTTTGCGGTTTTGGCTATATTTTTACAACCAGCCGCCTGCCTGACGTCAACCCACGGAAACAAACACCCTTATCCGGAACAATTATCTGTGGCTCACACAAATACTTGTGCGGGAATCGAACCCACGACATCCAACAATGGAGCCAATAGTTTAGCAACCGCCGATTCATCATATATTCATCATATATTCATCATATACTCATGACCATATGGCGAAAAATATATCAATTAATATAAATGAAATGAAAACTACTTTGAGCTACCTCAGAATATAATATTCACACAAGAAATATTGCACTATATCACCAATTAGTATTTCTGTTTCTAATACCTCCTTAGCACAAATACAGATAGCTTTCTGTTTAATTTATTTCTCCCGGGCCAGTTATAAATTCTTGGTACCTATTTAATCATCGGGTAAAGTATAGCCTAAATTACGATGTGAGACGAAGTCAGGTTTAATTAGTCCTTTGTGATACTCAGAATAACCTAATTATTTTAGAAACGAACAAACTTACTATCTTTACATTAAGGTGCTGTATGCACTAAAGTGGGTATTTCAAATTATCAAAATCTATACATACAGCAAAATATATACCTAAATATTTATCCTGATTTTACATCGAATCCAAAGTCAAAATTTCTTTATTCAATATAGGCCTATTTTAATCATTTATTCAACGTTGTTGATGATATTGTAACAAAAATTAACTATATTACATTTATTGTGAATGTTATGCTAATGCCAGAGCCGTGATAGCTCAGTGTCCGGGCGCTCGCCTTTAATTCAATATACTCGAGCAACCTGAGTTCTTTCCCCGGTGCCGGCACCAATGAAATTGTTAATTTCAAGTGCTGAATTATCACGTACTCAGCGGTGAAGGAAAACATCGTGAAACCTGCATATTTTAGAAATAATAATAAAAAAAGATATTTTGAAGATATGTGAAGTCTGCCAATCCGCAGTGGGGCCGCGTGGTGGACTATGCGCTGATATCGTCTGCACAGAGGAGCAACACAGCAAGAAAGGGAGCTTCATGAATGCATATGTTATACAAGATAGTTAGAGGGATACTGACTGTATTTGCTATATATTTAAGATAAAATGTGGTATTCTGTCGATTTTAACACTGTGCTCACCGTGTCATCCTTCAAATCAATTGAGGATGTAATGTTGGCAACATTAAAAGAAGTCGTTCCTTGAAGTTGTTGGCAACACTAAAAGAAGTGTCATTATATGAGGTATAAATGAAGCTGCACGAAGCAATGCATGTTCGTAGTCTTCTTCTTCCGCTGTCAACAAGAAGTATACCTGATAGTGCTGCACAATCAGTATCACAGATTAAATAGTTAGAGTTGTGTTTCTTCAGTGTAAAAGTGATAAAACAAGTAATTATTCCAGTGTTATTATTGTGCAAATTGAAACTACGGTGGTTTGGTAAAAGTATTATATATTTCTACCTTCTTAGCTCGATAAAACAAAGTAAAGCTTACACTATATTAGAGGGATTATGTTTTGTGTGTTAAAATCTGAACGTATAGAAGATGGTCCGAAAACAGAAGCTTCTTGGCTGTAACGGATAGTTTCAAGTATACCGTTTAAATATTTACGGTTGTTAACGTTCTGCCAAAATCCCTTTATATCTTCGCGCAAGCCCTCTTGTATGTCGATGATAGATTTTGAACTTCATAGTTGATCGAAAATACTAAACTACAGTCGAGACTGACAGCATACTAACATTTGCACTATCAATTGTCGGACCCACCGCCGGGGGTCCCGCTGGATATCACTACACCCACAGCTAGTGTAACTACAAACACAATAGTTCGCCCTCGCCTCCGAGCACGGCGAGACCAACACAACGCGTACACAAGGTACACCCGCGTTCCAGGACGGTTCTCACCGCCCCCAGCCACCGATTAGCTAAAAACACAGTCGACGGCCATCGGGGTCCGCACCGCAACTTCGATGGCCCTTAGATGACATGTCGTAGTTAAACGCACGCATGAGCACATGCGCGGCCCTACCCACAACGGAGGGCCCAAACCCGTGGGTTCTGGCTAGCCTACTGGTTCTGCGTCAGATGAAGCTTTAATAGTCCCGGGACTGAAAGCAAAAACATCAGTTAATACAAGATACAAGATACTATCAATTGTACTGTCAAAGACTACAGTTTTATTTAATGGGATCATAAATTTTTCACTATAGACCCACACTACATAATAAAATACAATAATCTTGAAGTTGTGAGCTTGTCTGCTGACAGCGAACAAACACACATCTTCAAAATTACCTACCTTAAATGATTACAATCCCCGTTTTCGGGCAGATGTCAAATTCTCGAGGGCAGCGAGATTTAATTTCCTAAAGTCCGACCCCGTCGTGAAGCAGGCGACACTTGTTAAAGCGAAGCGGGGTGTATTGTGTGCCGCCGTTATATCTTTACCTTATTACGGGGCCTACCGATTTCAATGGAGGGCGGCCGTTTTGTTTCGGCCCTTTGGATTACCTGAAAAAGATAAAACACGAGCCCGTTGTGAAATTGGAAATGTCTGAATTAATTAAGGTCGCTCACAAGGCCCTTATCTTTTGCCCTTGAGGATTGAAGGAGGGCTAAGGGCTAAACATGATTCTATCACTACACCGAGCTTGTGCGATAGTTATTATAGGAAAAGTTAGGTACCTGGAACCTGGAGTTGGAGTTGTCCTCCGATATCTGTTTGAACGGCGGTCACTGGTCTTTTCCCACAACATTTTGCTATTGATTTTGAGTTTAATAAACTAGCGTATTCACCGCAGCGCTGTGTGATTGAAGTTTTTATGCGTGCGGTGCGAGCGTTGAGAAAGAGGTCAGTCTTCATTTCTTCGTGCTTTTATAGGAAGCGCAAGGGGAGGGATATGGGCGGATATGAATATTATTGCCAGTAATAAGTGGTGTGTGCGTTATAATGCAATTAAATATAATTGTGAAACTTAATTACGTAGTGGGGATCGAAACCATACCCTCTGGCGCAGGAGGTACACTACAGTACACTACTCACTACGCCATTCGGGTCGTCGGTACATATGAAACATTGGTATTGAAATTCAGAAGTAAGGCTAGGTTTTTACAAATCCTCTTTGGAGACAAATACCCAGATCTGGAATTTTGAAGTCGAACCCACGACCCCAGCGCCGAAGGCAATAGCTTAGCGACTACGCCACCAAGACATCATTGAAATTCAGAAGTAATCCCCTTATATTTACGAGTAGAGAAAACACGTAAATATAAGGGGACACATACGTAACATTAAGTCATAACCGCTGGTTGTAATTGAACTTGTTTACTCTAACGCGGCATTAAATGTTCAAACGTTCATAACCCCACTAATAACCTTCCTTAGATTACCGGACCTTTGAACGCTCGCGTAATTCGGAATTAGGCGAATTCCGAATATTTTCCGGCGTTGTTTGAACGGAAGTAAATCAATTATAACTTCCGTAAAGGGCGGATTACGAGAATACGCCCTTAGACACTCAGTGCCCCCTTAAATCATTATAAATGGTTATAATTTTCGCTGGGAAATAACGCGACGGAATTCGACGGTAGCGAAATTTCTGCTACAAAATATTTTGATGTTCTGTGACTTCTTCTATGTTTTTTTGAATGCGAGAGTGGCAAACGAGCTGGCGGTTTTTTTGCAACAGCCATAGGGCCTTTCAGATGCGTTGCCGCCTTTTCATTAAGTGGGCCAGGCTACTTCACCCACCAGACGAAATGCAGAAGTGTAACACTTCCAAGACTTCGAACCAACGCATGCCAAATAAGTGGTCCCAACGAACGATGCCACAAATTTGCTATAAATATTTATTTCACGTCGGTCTTCTGTGAGGTCGGGGTACTAACGTGGAGGACGTAGCTGGCCATTCGTGCAAAAGCGAACACTGTTGCATGGTCATACCGCAGCTAAATGTCGTTAATTAGAGCAATTGAGAAAAATCAAATTTTATAGGCTGCGAGAAGTTTAGTTTGATGTGATTGACGAAAAATGTTATACAGTCCTCCAGTCATTCCTACGTGTTTTTACACGTGAACCAAGTTGTTAGTGGTAATGGCTAGATTTTTACGATCGGCTACCTGACGTAATCCCATGTTGCCAAGGATATGTAATGTCTTGTCCTACTGTTGAGCAAAGTCGTCTTCTGTGCAGAGCGTATTGGGGCATAGTCCACCACACGAACCCACTGCGGATTGTTAGAGTTGGTTCCTTTGAAATCTTTATTGTTATTAATATTTCGCAAACGTTCAGGATTTTTCACCACGTTTTTTCACTGTTGAGCACGTGATGAGTAAGCACTTAAAATTCCAATTAACTATTAACAATTTAATTGGTTCTCGCTCGGGATTTGCACAGTTTGTACGAGATTTGCAGAGAGGATAGTCAAGACATGCGCCAGATGGTGTGGGTTCGATTCCCACTTCTAGACATATATTGTGTGACGTCAATAAGTGGAGGGTGAACTAGATAACGTTGTGTAAAAATATAATTATGTCCTGATATTTTAAAACGATACATGAAGCTCCAATCATGATACTTAATCATTGTCAAAATAGATTGGTCTGAATAATTATTTAGAGGAGAAGGTCATTAATATTATAACCAAATAGTATGAATATTAAAATAACCTGTAGAACTACAAAGCCGTGAATTATATTTTAACTCAAATAATATCGTTAGATAACGTAACTCCGGGCCAATCAATGTTTAGTTTTAATAAAGGTCCCATTACACGCGAATAATGGGACGAACTTTATTTCAATTCAGTTGGGACGAACAGAACATTTCGTGCGTAACTGAGACAAAGGTAACTTGAAAGAGCTAAATTGTCCAGAAGCCCAAACTTAACAAGCTCCAGATTGTAATTCGAAAACGGATTCTCGTGAAATAATTAGAAATGAGTAGCTAAAACTTTCACTTGGGCTAATTACTTTTATTCGAACAGTATATTAAAGTTGAAATAAAATATTACATGGGTATAATGTTCTATCGAGCGATATTTTAGGCTGCAGAACTCGGCAAGGTGAAGGTAACTTGCTTATTATGTTTTTAGGGTTCCGTACACAAAGGGTTAAACTGACTGTCTGTCTGTCTATCCTTCTGTCACCAGGCCGTCTGTCTCATGAACCGATATATCTGTATTTTAGTATTCGTTGTTATAGCGGCAACAGAAATGCATCATCTGTGAAAATTTGAACTGTCTGACTATCACGGTTCATAAGATACAGACTGGTGACAGACGGATAGACAGACAGTCAGTGGAGTCTTAGTAACAGAGTCCCGTTTTACCCTTTGGGTACGAAACCCTAAAAATGATAAGTCCAGTGTCGATCGAACATCAAGAACATTTTGGTTCAATTTTATATCTTTAATCCCTCAAGAATTCGAAATTATTTTAATGCTTAGCCACATTAACGACATTTTGGTTTGTTAAGTTTGGATTTAAATAAGATCTGAAAATGAACAACTCTTCGTCCCTTTTCAACATAATTATGTGACTTGTAAATGTAAATTGGTTCAGACCACTCGAAATTACTTCTTAATCAAATATTTGCGGACAAATTGATGAATTCACTCTGCGAAAACTCGCTGTTGTGAAAAATTCACGAGACTATGGAATTCGTATACATTTAGACAACTTAAATGATATATTATTTTATTGGAAAGGTATGTTCTGATATTAGAAAATAAATTTGTGTTAGTAAATTATTTTATATATAGATTTTTTATTCATGATAAATCTGAAAAATATTACGGTTCTTATTGAATTTAGGCACTTTATACTTGAATGTTCTATTTTTTACCCTACTAAATAGTTGTCATTTGAAATGGTAACCGCATTAGATCAAAGAGTAAAGTAACAGCCTGTACATGTCCCACTGCTGGGCAAAGACCTCCTCTATACAGAGGGTATATATATACATTAGATCAGTAACAGCTTATACACTCTAGCATTCTATCTACAAAAAATAGCTCTAGTTCACAATTATAACACAGTAATTACACTTATCACGTGCTCCGCGGTGAAGGAAAACATCGTGAGGAAACCTGCATATTTTCGAAATAATAACAAAAAAAAATTTTTTGAAGATATGTGAAGTCCGCCAGTCCGCAGTGGGGCCGCGTGGTGGACTATGCCCAGATACCCTCTGTATAGAGGAGGCCTTTGCCCAGCAGTGGGACATGTATAGGCTGTAACGGCTGTAACTTTACTTTACTTTACAAGTTCACAGTAATAGTATGTAATAATTTACCAAATTGCCGTTTTGTTTGTAGTTTCGTTTTTTGCAATGTATACTAAGTATCTAGTTATTAAATCAAAGTTAGTACTCAAAAGGGTGTTGTTAACTAATGGAGCCTGTAAGATAGATTCTATAGGTTTTATTTGCTAATTTTAATAATTATTTACAGAAATGAGTCGTTTCAATTAACAGTAATGGCAAATTGACACGATTTTATGGTATCTTTTGGGGTTCCGTCCAAAGGGTAAAACGGAATCCATATTACTAAGACTCCGCTGTCAGTCGGTCTATCCGTCCGTCTGTCACCAGGTTGTATCTCATGAACCGTTATAGTTCGACAGCTGAAAATTCCACAGATGATGTATTTCTGTTGCCGCTACAGCAACACATTAAAAACAGAATAAAAAATATTTAAGTGGGGCTTCCATACAACAGACATGATTTTTCTTGCAGCTTTTATAGATAATGGTATGGAACCCTTCGTGCGCGATTCTGATTAGCACTGTTTTATTTTATTTCCCGATGTTTCAAACACTTAGTATTGATGGTCAGACTAATCTCGTTTGGTGGCTAAGCGATGTTTTAAAATTATTTAATGGAAATGGCAAAGTTGTCTTTGACTTGTGTGACATGGCAGCACAGTGCGCCTTTGGGAAAAAGTGGCAATGTACACACCAATTAAATCACACCCCCAACCACCAATTAAATCCGTATATTAGTAAAGTTATTATATATTTTTATTATTATATATTATTTTATAAAACAGCTGACACCATTATTAAAAAACAAACATTAGTTTAATTTTTACTTACCTCAGACGAATGATAACCACTGTCTATATGAATGAAAGGTTCAAACAAAAACAATTTAATTTTCGCTATACTGCGCTGTAGCTATTTTTTGCAAGTTCACTGTCGCAGCCGTCCGAGTTGCCTCGAAGTGCGGTCCGTACTGAAAACCGGTGTCGGGATCAGAACTAGTTACTGTATCTCGACTTTTACCGATTCCCGTCCGTTTCCCGGTCTTATGCTGCTACACAGACCGTCACTTACTGTTGTTATTTTGTTTGTTTTTTTTTTATGTTTACATTTATTTTAAGTTTCTGTGTTGTTACATTATTATTTTTAAGTTTTGTAGGTATTCATTTGTTTTTAGACCGTGAATAAACGTTTCTTCTTTCTTTCTTAATACTTTACTAATATATTAAATTATCAAGTATTAGTTAAATAAAATGAAATTTGTGTGAAAACATAGAAACAAAATGAATATTAAATAAGCCATATTTCAATCACAACTCAAGATTCGAGCTTGTGACCTCATATCTGCCATGACATATGACTGCCTCAGGCTATCTTCGCTTTGACTCACTAAGTGTTCATCCAAACGGATAATCCTCATTTTGACTGTTACAAAGTCGCGTCCCAACCTAACTCTGGAGGGTTGATATTCCCACCTAAAGGAGATTAATAGCAGGCGAAGTTTTAAAAGTTTTAACGAAGTTCGCTGACACAGATTATAAAATATTACATTTCGTAAGTAGATACGGAGGCTTATTTTAAACTATTCTCACGTTCGTTTAGCTATTGATTGTATCAAGTTTCAGTTTTCAGTTCACGGGAGCGGACAGATTGCGGCAAATAATATTGCTACCCCAATGAATGAATGAATATTCTATATTGCACACACCATGTAAAATTATTAACACAAAACATAACCGATTTCAAATATCTCGCTCTGTTATCACTTTAGAGAATTGATTTTCAAGAGTTCCCGGAGTATCTCCGGAGCCCAAGATGTATCTAACAAATTAAACTAATATAGGACAACATGGGAAGCACCAGCTATCTGCATGCTGTTAAAACAGCTAAATTGGTTAGCTTGACATTTGTGACGACAACAAGATAACAAGACCAAAATAATTTCTGTACCTATTTACTAGCAAATAAAGAAACCTTGTGAATATAAGTAGAGATTATAGACATAGAAAATTGTAAATATATGCAGTCGAATTGAGAACCTTCTCCTTTTTGAAAATAAATTAAAAACAAGTAATTTTTTTTATTACCGAAAAACAAAACAGACTTCAAATATCTCGCTCTGTATTCATTTTGTACAATTGATTGTCAGGAGTTCCCTATGTATCCCCGGAGCCCAAGATCCAATCCCAGTGAAATTAACATGTGACCACATGAGGAGCACCGGTTTACAAATAAAAAAAGAATAGTCAAAATCGGTTGGCTCAGTTGAAAGTTCTGAGGTAACAAACATAAAAAAAAAACTACAGTCGAATTGAGAACCTTCTCCATTGTTGATGTCGGTTAATAACAATTACTTATGGGTCTAGCAGGCCTTACTACTTAATTCCTTCACAACTGCAAAGACTTTTATTTCAGGGGAATGGATAAATTTTCTTATTTTATAAGATTATGTATATTTATAAGATATCTTAAAGGTCGGCAACGCAATTGCGACTCAACCGATGTTGAAATAACCATGGGCGGTGGTGATCACTTACCATCAGGTGACCCGCATTCCCGTTTGCCTCCTTTTCCCATAAA
Organism: Iphiclides podalirius; assembly: GCA_933534255.1. Taxonomy (NCBI): domain Eukaryota; kingdom Metazoa; phylum Arthropoda; class Insecta; order Lepidoptera; family Papilionidae; genus Iphiclides; species Iphiclides podalirius. Next base: position 1,326,145 of record OW152838.1, on the reverse strand, counting down.
AAAAACCAGATAAACATGTACCGACTTTGTTATAAAATAAAATAAAAAAGCACTCATATACCTAAAATAACGACGTGTTATCACGAATCATATTTTCATAAAAAATCCTGTTCGATGTTAAAAAAATTACTACATTAACAAACTTTGAGAAGAAAGCTAAGAAATAGTTAAAAAGTTTAATCTATCTACGCTCCTATATACGCCCCTGTGTTCCTTATCTAGCTGGGAATGGAAGTCCTAACCACTCAGCCACCATGGACTTATCAGAGAGAGAGAGAGAGAGAGAGAGAGAGAGAGAGAGAGAGAGAGAGGAGAGAGAGAGAGAGAGAGAGAAATAATCTATTTACATTACCAAGTAATAACATTATGTAAAACAATGGACTTACACCAGAGAAAGAGGGAATAATAATCTATCTACAGTACCAAGTAATAACATTATGTAAAACAATGGACTTACACCAGAGAAAGAGGGAATAATAATCTATCTACAGTACCAAGTAATAAGATTATTAAGTACGAATAGATTTTACCGACTGTTCATTTCAGTTTCAGTTTCAGCAATTGTTTTCAGAAATTATTTCAGCTAATTCAATAACACCATTGAGTATAACTTCGGTTATCGGAACGAAACGGTTTTACATCGAAGTTGTTGGTAATTTGTTACAATTCTCGATATTATTTTAGAACATGAACTTGAAACGGGCTGTTTATATTGACACTTTCTTAATACTTTGATAGAGTATGATGAAATCGTATGGTATGAAATCGTGAAGAATTAAGTATAAACAAGTCCTAGTGGATGGTCTTTCTTTCAATTTCTGGGCCAATGTCTCTAATTCAATATGCAGCGTTGTTTAATAAATAAATAAACATTTAGGACATATTTATACACAACATTCTCTAGTCTAGTCGCCACTAAGAAACGCTTGTACTATGGCTTGTATATGGATAATTGATATTGTGAAATTGAATTGATTCTTTTGTAAATAAATACATCATTACATAGTATAAAACAAAGTCGTCCCGCTGTCTGTCTGTCCCTATGTATGCTGAGATCTTTAAAACTACGCAACGGATCTTAATGCGGTTTTTTTACTAGATAGATTGATTCAAGAGGAAGGTTTATGTATATATTGCAACCGTGTGAAGCCGGGGCGGGTCGCTAGTTAAACATAAATAAATGTTTAATAAATAAACATAGGAAAACACCATGAACATCACACAATATTTTTCCAGTAGTGGGGATCGAATCCCCACCGTCGTGCAACATGGGCGATACCTATGCCGAAACTAATACATATGCCGGGCATTTGGCCTACGAAATTAATGAGACTTTCTTTTAACAATCTTATCAAGTCAGGCATACTGATGGGTCTGTATAGATAATGGTGATAAATTGATAAGCTGTTAACCGTATATTGTAATGTGGTAGGGCAACGCAACTGTTTAATGGATACGTCCTGGTAAGTACCACGACCTGAAGGAAGACCGGCGTGATGTGAAAGTGTTACATTTCTGCGTTTCGTTTGGTGAATGAGTTAGCCGGGGCCCACTTCTTAAAAGGTGGCATCGCAACCCCACGGTGGATGTTGCAAATGACAATGGGCGGCGGCTATCACTTAACACATGAACCACCAGTTCGTTTGCCACCATGGCAAATAAAAAAAAATATTTTACAAAAATAGCTGTTCATAAAAAGATTATTGCTTAAGAAGAGTTTATGAAAATAAGGTAGGTGGTATATAAGTATGTCAGTTACCTCTTTTTAAATAAGCAAAGTGAATTTGTGCTGAGAAAATCAATTCAGTTCTCGCATTACATTAGGTCGGCCATAGAAAACGGGCGGTCATTGTTTGAATTTAATATAAAACGAGGGGCCGTCATTAAATTCGCCTTTCGCTAATCCCTACCAATATTATTCGGCGTTCAGTTCCGAAAATTCAATGTTACAATTCCAATCGCTGTAATAGAAATGGAGTTTCTTCTCCATTTTGTCGTCCTCTTTATATTTCTAAGTTTCCTGTTTCTTCTCCAATAACACAGCAACATACGATATTTCAATATATTGTTCTTCATTAAACTACCTATGAAATGCCTAGAAAAAGAGCTAAGTTCCTAAACTTATAACACGTTTTTGAAGTTATTCCGCTTTGACAAATCGAATTTTTTCTGGCGACAATCTTTACTCTGTGGAAATATTTGATAATACGTTATTAGATAGTGATAACGTAAAAAAAATATGTTTTACTTTAAGTTTTTGTTACACATATCGTATACTCGGCACATTGATTATACACACCTCAAGTTTCCTAGTCAGACACATTAACGCGTCAATACTTACAGTCGATAAGAACCTTCAAGTCCAGACAAAATGGTCGATAAAATCTGTCGCGTTATAACAATAAAAGATGCGATGAAGATCATGTAGTGCCTATCGCCTAATATATAATTAGGGCTGGATGTCAGCTGATGGGGTCGGTGAACTATGCTGATAACCTCCAAAAGCAATATCTTCGAATTGCGTTAATACTTTAGAGCACATTATGTTTCTGAATCTCCGGTGCGAGCACCAACGAAATACTTAATTTTAAGCGCAGTGGTGAAGGAAAACGTCGTACGAAACATGCACATTTTCTATGCCCTAATACCCCCCGTACAGAGGAGGCCTTTGCACGGCAGTGGGATATTTACAGGCTGTTTCTTACTTTACTTATACGTAATGGACCTGACATAACTTCAGGAAGGTAGATCGGTTTTTTGTATCACTTTCTGTCATTTTTAACAGACTCCAAAAAAGAAGGCGGTTCCTCAATTCGACCGTATATATTTCTTTATGTGTGTTCGCGGATAATTTTGTGAATCGATTTTGATGATTCTTCTTTCGTTGGAGATATCCCAAGGGTGGTGCCATTACAAGGAAACCCGGATCTGATGATGGCATTTTTTATGTGAAAAGTTGCCAAACGAGCAGATGAACCCCTGATGGTAAGTGAATACCGCCGCCCATTGACATCGGCTACACCCGAGGGTTACAGATGCGTTGACAACCTTTTGATAATTGGGCTCCGGCTACCTCACTCACCAGACGAAACGCGAAAGTATTTGTAATACTTCCACTTTACGCTGGTCCTCTGTGAGGTTGTGGTACTTACCCGGACGAGCATGCCCATTCGTGCAACAGCCGAGGCTGCTGCGTGGCCCTACCACAGTTAAAATCCGAGAGAAATCGAGGGCCATCCTCGAATGTTATAGGTATTAACAGTGTTTTCAGTTTCCGGTTCTTTTGTTAAAAATTATTGAATTATACATACGGTGTAACACAGTCATTTTGAATTGAAATCTGTTGTTTTATTTTAATTGTATCACTCAGATAATAAGAAAATACGCTATACTACAACCCAATTAGAATATTTCCTATCGTGGATTATATGATGTGTACTTTATCAACGAATATATACGAAATGACAAGCTATACGTTCAAATATAATAAACGCAAGATATAGTAAATTACACGTCACTGATGTCATGCGGTGATGATAGGAGTATTTTACTGCCACATCAGTATTCGAATCGTAAATATATCTTGTAGTTTTGTGATGCGCACACAATATTCAATTTAAATTTGGTACAGCAATTTTCGAACTTTACATAAATATTTCTTAATTCTTCTTCATATAAACATTAGCTGTGCCAAATCTTACACTTTTGGAGAAGTGTACACAATTTTGTTGACAACGGATCCCAAAATTTCGCCTCACGTATTTCTAGTTTAGAGCTTGAATTAATTTATTTTTTTCTTAATATTTATCCATTAAACGAGCAATTCTTGTATATATATATAATCGGAATCTCGGAAACGGCTCCAGCGATTTTCATGAAATTTAGTATGTGCTTAGATTCGGGGGCGAAAAATCGATCTAGCTAGGTTTCATCTTTAGAAAATGTCCTTTTATCCCTGTTTTCAGGGAATGAAAGTATCATTAGAATATAACAGTACATTTCGCTGCAAAAAAAATGTTATAATAGCTCGGTCGGTAATCGGGCGGCCCCAAATCAGACGTCCGCGGTTCGTATCACGATAATTTTTTTTCTATACCAGATCATTTTCTTTATTTTTTATTTTTTTATTTCCAAAATACATGATTTACCAACAAAAAAAAAACCTCCAGGTAGTTAATAGTTAATAATATGCGGTAAAAGCATAAGTAAAAGAAATTATTTTCATTCAAACGCATTAGGATTTCGTATTCCAAAGAACCGAATGAACATTAAACTGAACGGTCCCTAATCGCTTATTTAATCGAGGAAATAACGCGTAACGTTGAAATTATGCGCTATTCCTCTAAACGAGTTCGGAAATTAAAGTTTAAAATATCAGCTTTAAGTATTAAGAACTTCTCGGGGGCTGGGGCTGACCAAATTTTGTCGTTTGGTCCGATTTAGACAACTAAGCGATTTCGTTGTTTACGCGTTGGAATTTCTAGACTGTTGTACAGCAAATGCCAAGCATGTAGATTTTCGGGTACGATCTATATAGCAATAAGGAAAATTAAGGGTATTTTGTGGTAGCAGGTGGCAACTCCGAAGCTGGGTCATCTAACATTAAGTGACAATCGCAAACGAATTGTCAAACTAAGACAATGGGCCTGGGCACCTCATTAACCACATGAAACGCAAAAGTAGAAAACACCTATTTCACTCCAGCCTTTTGATAGGTCGTGGTAAACCATAGTTCTATGGAAGGCCCTAAACGCGTCAAGATTCTGTAAATAATCTGCGTATCAATTTCTAAGATGAATTCTCAAATACTCGAAATGTCATTGAAATATTTGCCTGTTTTTATTTGTTGTCAACGTACGTATGATGTAACTATAATGGTGATCTAATGGTGGCTACACATCTTGGTTTGGAATGAACCTAACAGTTGCCCTATATGGGGATAATAGTGATGTGTATACTGGGATAAGGGGAAATAAATGACTACGGTGGCGGTGGTACGGCCACGCAGCAGCCTCGGCTGTTACACACATGGGCAGGCCGGTCCAAGTAAGTACCACGACCTCACAGAAGACCAGTGTAAAGTGGAAGTATGACAAATAATTTCGCGTTTCGTCTGGTGAGTGTGGTAGCCGGAGCCCAATTTTCAAAAGGTTGTCAACGCATTTGTAACCCTCGGGTGTGGCAGATGTCTACGGGCGGCGGTATTCACTTAACATCAGGTGAACCGTCTGCTCGTTTGACAACTTTTCGCATAAAAAAAAGCTCCGTGGCGCAGTTGCCAGGTTATTGGCTTCGCCATCGGGAGTCTTGGGTTCAATCCTCACACGCGAAAACTATTGATCTACAGATAGTGATTTCGCATCTGGGTGTTTGTCCACGTGAAATTTATGTTTGTGAAACATACAACACAGGATCATGTTATCCTAAAGTAAAGACAATGTTTTGTACACAAAAAAAAATGAAATAACCTTCACTTATGTCAAAAAAGTGATAGACATTCAATCTGAAGTAATCATTTTACAAACGGTTAAGCGAGAAAACGACGGAATCCGCTTCAGTTCTGAAAACGTCCAAGGAACTCGATGTTTTTAAGTAGCTCTTACTGATACTCGATATTTGGATAAAAGCTTAGAATTAGTTAAAGCTGCAGTTAATCCTTTAACTCGTCTCTTCCGGAAATCAAACCCCGACGCTGAAGCGAGTAAATTTGTGGTTTTCATTATTTCCACTAACGCTTATGTTTTGGTACAAACGTCAGACTTAAGGTTTCGCAAGACTTAATCCTTTTATGCAAAGCTCCAAATATATTCCGTGTATTTCTAAGAAGAATTTAAGTTATACCGCCATGTGGTGGTACTGAAATTTGTGTTACTAAAATTTTTCTGTTATTGTTTTGTCAAATATATGAAACATTTTTAAGGGAAATTTTTAACCTTAGAACATTTTTAAGAACTTAGAACAATAAAGACTATCGGTAATAATCGAACTTCCATGACCTTCCATTACACACGATTCCCCATTTTGAATAAAAGGCAATATATTTTTGTCTCTATTTCTATGAGTAGTATTTATTTGCTTTTAATTCCTTGCGGTACGGAATCCCCTGCAGTGTCCAGATCATGGGAGCGTAGGAGATTGGAAACAATAATTATTGTTTGACAAACGCGACCTGCTATTTATTTCTTTGTCCCTTGTTACAATTACCTTGATTAAGGTTTACAATGTACTAAGTTAGTACCTATAGTCAACTATTGTGTCAACCCGGGGCGGGGATGGGGGATTGTATTAAGTGGGGTATTGTAATACACAATACATAAACGTATACCTAAATAAGCAACATATATTACTTAACGATGTATAGTGTGAGTGTCTTCAAGTCAAGGGTGAACAGACTGTTTATTTATTTAAAAGGACACTAGCAGTATATACATTCCACGTTTAAATAATAGGATATAAATAAAAATTCTGATTCATTAGGTGACACATGTACCAGGTGAATACAAGAATGAGCAAGAGTAATCGATTCATAAATATTTAACAGCAAATTATTTCAGTTAATGATGAAAAACAAAATAAAGGAATGTAGGAGGTAATAAATACAATAATGTAAATTAATAACGAAATATCATTGCCAATTAAAAACTTTAACGTGACGTAACATTGTTTTCTTGAATTTAATAAAGCTTAAACTGTTACTGAGTTATTGTGTTTACTATAAATAAGATTACCTCTTTCATAACATCAGGTGAGATAGTATGAAAATATTGAGTAGGTGTATAATTTTTTAAGTACCATAACCACACTGAAGACCTGCATGAAGTGGAAGTGTTACTTCTGTGTTTCGTCTGGTGAGTGAGGTAGCCGGGGCTCACTTTTTTAAAAGGTGGCAACACATCTGCAACCCCACGGGTGTTGCAAATGTCCATGGGCGGCGGTTATCACTTAACATTAGGTGAACTTAACTCGTTTGCAAGCTTCTTACATAAACCCAAACGAACACAATTATCATAAATAGAGGCAGTTACTGAACAATTATTGTTACATCATATGAGTGATTTTCACGTATCGGTATCAAACCCGTTGCCCTCATTTAACAATATCACTAAGAAACTGGGATAACTGAGATTTACGAAGTCAGTTGAACAGTTGCACAGAATCACTACATAGTATAAAACAAAGTCGTCCCGCTGTCTGTCTGTCCCTATATATGTTTAGATCTTTAAAACTACGCCACAGATTTTGATGCTGTTGTCTTTAATAGATATAATGATTCAAGAAGAAGGTTTATAGAAACGCTGATAATTTCAAAGGTTTCTCATGCGATGTCGAAAACAAACAATCAGCATTGTACCCGTGCGAAGCCGGGGCGGGTCGCTAGTCTTATTACAAATCTTGTTATCGTTATAGCGTGATGCGGGGCTTTCAGCAAATGCACTCTCGCCATGTGCGAATGAGGAATCGTAAATTTCACGGGAATAACCTAAAAACGTTTCCGCGCCAACTTTGGCGGGAGCAGTTTTTGCTGAAACAGAAGTCGTGTTTGGCCATCTGTTACTGTACCCGACCGTTTCGCATTGGTTGTAGGGCTTTACAAAATCGGTGTAGAGTTGTAGAAGCGTCATATAAGAATGGTATTGAGATACCGTGTTATTATTTTGGTTATATTATTACGAAATATAATATTTAAGTGTAGCGCATGCGTTTCGAAGGTCAATTGTTTACAGGAAAGACATCAGGGCATCGGTTTCATCTCCCAGAATGGTGGTCATACTCCGAGGTGAGATTAATAATGTTGTGACTATCAATGGCATTCAATATTCAGGATAGATTCTCTTAATTTGAACATCTGCTGAATTAAAGGGTAATTTTTGTTTTAAAAGAGAATACGTTATAGTCATACGTTTTAATCTTATTATTGGGTTTATACTTCTTTCGGCGTGTTTGGAAAAGGTTACGAGGGTAAAATTTTAACGATGTTCGCGCATACCGACCCTCAAAAAGCGACATGACTATGTTAGTAAGATGAAGTTAATATATAGAAGAATAAGCAACCAACTTAAGTAAGTTGGTTGCTTATTAACTACTTAGGCAACTAATAACAAAAAGTTGTTATTAGTTGCCTAAGTTGCAACTAGGCATTACATTTCTTCGACATTTACCAATAATTCCGAGTTATTTAAGAGCCGTGATAGCTCAGTGTCTAGGCGCTCGCATTTAATTAATTTATTTATTTACTTCACCAACAGGATAAACATCAAAACAAGCTTAAAACATTAATAAGTACATAGTATCTTAAACGAAATGGTATCTCAATTACAGGTGAAACGACATTCAAAAGTTATTATATTGACAACTGCTAATTTAATATACTCGCAGCCTGAGTTCGGTCCGCGGTGCCAGCACCAATTGTCAATTTTAATTGCTGGCTGTGCTCAGTGGTGCAGGAAACCAATTTCGTTTTCGAAATAATAACGAAAAAAATATTTCGAAGATATGAGTGAAGTCCGCCAATCCGCATTGGGGCCGCGTGGTGGACTATGCCCGGCCGACTATGTCCAGCAGTGGGATATGTACAGGCTGATACTTTACTTACCGAGTTATTTGTAATAACCGTTATCAATTGCATTTGCAAGTGCGGGAGGTCGATGGATGCAGGTAGCTCAGGATCTTACTTCGTAGCATTCTATGAGGGAGGCCTATGTTCATCAGTGGACTCAAACAAGTTGAAATTACGATGATAATCTTTACGCTAAAGAAACATAACATCTTACGTTCGTACATAAATACAAACATACTTTTTTTATGTTTCATCTTAAGTGCAGGGACTAGCACTAATAATTTAAAAGTATGATACACGATAGCATAGCAAATGCGACAATGTAATTTTGAGATAGTATTATTGCTGTAAAGGAATCACATGAAAAAATTTCAACTGTCTAACTATCACGGTTCATGGGATACAGCCTGGTGACATACCGACAGACAGACAGACAGTCAGTCAACGGCGTAGTCTTATTAATAGGGTCCCGTTTTACCCTTTGGGCACGGAACCCTAAACGCCGTTGACTGTCACGTGCCAAAGTAGGTCGGTCGAAACCTGACCCCTACAAAGGTATACATAAGGTTCAAAGCAAATTTTGTCGCGGGCGAGCAGAATAAGGGAAACTCGTCGAAGGAATATTTTCAATTAGCAAGCGACTGGATACATACCCCGGCTATAACTGATAAAGGTTCTCGATCAGCAGGGCCAAAATCTCTTAATATTCACGCCCCGAGTTCGTTTACGATGAAAGATCAAGGGAGCTACGTAGAAATTAAATTGGTCTCGGACAAAAATGCGGTATTGAAATTTCGATAAAATTCCATTGTAAAAGAAGCTTTCTTCGGGCGTTCACGAAATGTTGTTCTAATAGGAGTTCTCCAAGGAATGTACTAGCTCTCGCTACTAAGAGCTGTTAATATCATATAATTTTTCATGTTCACTTTAAGTTCGGGAAGACTTGCACTAAAATTAAAATTGACATCACTTAGTTCTTATGTTGTTTTCAATTGGATTGGAAGTTATTCGTAAGGTATTTTTCTTCCTACTGTCAAGTATTTTGACTTAAATGTCTAATGTCATTCACGTCTTCGTGAATTTCGTTCGTTCAACTGTGGTAGGACCACGCAACAGTATTCACTGTTGCACGAATGGGCAGGCCCGTCCGGGTTAGTACCACGATCTCACAGAAGACCGGCTTAAAGTAGTAGTTACACTTCTGCATTTCGTCTGGTGAGTGAGGTATCGCGGGCCCACGTTATTAAAAGGTGGCACATCAACAATCAACACATCTGCAATCGGTGTTGCAAATGTCCGTGGGCGGTGGTTATCACTTAACATCAGGTGAACCGCCAGCTCGTTTGCCACTTTCTCTCATAAAAAAAAAACGCCTGATCAAGTTTATTTAACCTCAAATGTGAGAGGAGATTGAGCCTTGTTATCACAAGGATTCGATCCGACTTAGCCTGACGTCGCGACGCTTACTGCTCATTTATTTTAATATTATCCGATTTTTTTTTATTATCCTGTGTTGTAAGGGCATTTTACTTTACGTGAACACATTATTATTTTATAAATGAAACTAATTTTACGGATTTATCGCGTTTATTTTTAATTTTAGTTCCCGCGATAAATCCGTAAAATTAGTTTCATTTATAATGTGTAATCGCGTAAATACAAGAAATTATTACATTATTATTTTGTTATGTGATAAGTGATAAGTGAGCTGTGATAGCTCAGTGTCCAGGCGCTCGCATTTAATTCAATATACTCGAGCAACCTGAGTTCGATCCCCGGTGCCGGCACCAATGAAGTTTTTAACTTTAAGTGCTGACTTATGACGTGCTCCGCGGTGAAGGAAAACATCGTGAGGAAACCTGCATATTTTAGAAATAATAATAAAAAAAGATATTTTGAAGATATGTGAAGTCCGCCAATCCGCAGTGGGGCCGCGTGGTGGATTATGCCCTGATATCGTCTGCACAAAGGAAGCCTTTGCCCAGCAGTGGGATATGTATAGGCTGATACTATGCTAATGCATTTGTTAATACACAATTGAAATTTATTTTTAACACGAGCAACACAGCAGGAAAGGTAGCTTCATAAATGCATATGTTATACAAGATACTGACTGTATTTGTGTAAAAAAATATATTTCGAAAATATGTGAAGTCCGCCAATCCGCAGTGGGGCCACGTGGTGGACTATGCCCTGATACCCTCTGTATAGAGGAGGCCTTTGCCCAGCAGTGGGACAAGTATAGGCTGTTACTTTATGTGATAAGTTGTCAAACGAGCAGACGGTTCACCCGATGTTAAGTGAATACCGCCGCCCATGGACATTTGCCACACCTGAGGTTTCCAGATGCGTTGACAACCTTTTGAAAAATTGGCTCCGGCCACCTCTCTCACCAGACGAAACGCGAAAGTATTATACTTTCACTTTACGCCGGTCTTCTGTGAGGTCGTGATACTTACCCGGACGAGCCTGTCCATTCGTGCAACAGCCGAGGCTCCTGCGTGGCCCTACCACTGTAAAATTATCTGTGAGTCAAACAATTTTTTTTAACAAGGGGCAAACAAGCTCGCCTGATGGTAAGTGATTACCGCCGCCAATGAACAACTGCGACACACGAGGGCTCACAAATGCGTTGCCGGCCATTTAAAAAAGAGTATGCCCTCTTCTTGAAGGTTCTCAGGTCGTAATGGTTCGGAAAGACCACCGGTGGCAGTTGGTTCCACTGAGTGACTGTGGGAGGCAAGAAATGCCTTGAAAAAAAAATTAAAATAAAAAAAAATGTATAAAGTACTAGAAGTTAAAAAACTTTATAACTTCACTATACTATACTTCCTTATAACTATTCAATGTGACCGATTTAAAGTGAATGAAGACACTAAAAACGAATAATCACAATCACACAAATTTTCTGACTGTATTTGTTTCAAATCATTATTAAAAAAATAGGTTATAACATAACTAGTGGTCGCTCCGTGGTCGAAATTCGACGATATTTAATTATAAATAGTGTGTCATATTTTTTAATCGATTTAATGTTTTTTTACGCATAATTTAAAGAAAATTTAGCATTCTGCCCTTCTTCTCTATATAAACTATATCTATAAGTGTGGGAAATTGAATGTTTTTGCTTCTCGTTTTAATATATAAATAATATAGGTCAATATATGTAAGCTAAGGTTTTGGACATTAATTCGGTTTGAACTTTGGTCCAATCTAAATACTCCTCTGTGCCACGCTCAAGGCAAATGTAGATTACATTAGCCGTGACTGTAACAGATGCGGGAACATGACTTGCTTTCAAGCAAAAACTGTCAGGAGTAAAGTAGGAGCTTACTGCTAACGTAAGTTTAGCATAATTTACGACTCTGTGCTGGCAGGTTGACATGACACAAATCTGCAACGCTTTTACTGGATAAATGAAGAGTAATAAAGTATTAACACGCTAAGAAGTTATTTTTAATTAGCCGTCAGTAAACTGTATTTTATTAGGAAAGGAAAAATACGGAAACCTGAATATTTACGAAGAAGTAAAAAAAAAGTAAAGTAACAGCCTATACATGTCCCACAGCTGGGCAAAGGCCTCCTCTATACAGAGGGTATCAGGGCATAGTCCACCACGCGGCCCCACTGCGGATTGGCTTAATTCACATATCTTCGAAATATATATATTTTTTGTAATTATTTCGAAAATATGCAGGTTTCCTTACGATGTTTTCCTTCACCGCGGAGGACGTGATAAGTCAGCACTTAAAGTTAAAAACTTCATTGGTGCCGGCACCGGGGATCGAACTCAGGTTGCTCGAGTATATTGAATTAAAAGCGAGCACCCGGACACTGAGCTATCACGGCTCTTGTAATATTTACGAAACAATAACAGAAATAGAAAATATTTCGAAGGTATGTGAAATTCGCCAGTACGCAGTGGGGCGGACTATGCCTTCATGCCGTCCGTAGGTACAGAGGAGGTCTTTCCCCAGCAGTGGGATATATAGGCTGCTAGTTTACTTTAAACTGTAAATTAACAACCTTGGTATAAACTATATATACTATAAAACACCTATATATACTGACCTAGCACTTTGTAAATTATATTTGTCCATATTTATGTAAAAAGTAACCACCAAGCAAACATGCACTTCTGAATTATTACAGGATTTACAAAAATATGTGCTCTGTTAAAAAAGAAACAAAATTACTATTCATTTTATTTTCATTTATTGATAAAATATCTATTGAAGTTAGTGTATATAAATGTGTATGAAAATGTGCGTGTGGTTCCTTTAAACATTTACCCTGTTTACCTGTAATAATCATCACCATCTCTTATTTCCCATAACTACAGATAATATATTTAACAAAGAAAATAGAGTGTGGTGATATTGGCCTCAAAAAAGCCACAGTGAACAACTTTTTACGTTCACTTTCTGTTCTAATTATATTTCAGTTTAACTGGATAGTTATTTTATAAGTATTTAAAGAAAGCATTATCTTATTAAACAAGGATTGAAGTTCATCCATCGCCGCTTTTGCTAAGTTGAAAACAGTGTAAATAAATTCCTTACATTTACATTTCCCTTAAGATGCCGTAAAGTACTTAAAGGACAAAGTAAAACAAACAAGGCATTAAATAAACATTTTACAATTTATTCGTTTCCCATTTTGAGTTAAATATCGGGAATATTAGATGCACGCTAGAATTTATTATATTATAATTGAATTGGGAAAGGATGCCATGACCAGGCTCAAGAAAATATAGCAAAATCGCGGCCTCTTCAAAAACTCCAAAATGCGTTTAGAGCGAGGCCTGGTGATTCTGATTTTTATATATGGAGCCGAAACGTGAACTGTCAAGAGTAGAAAGAGACAGCGGACCGATGCCTTTGCGATGTGGTGTTGGAGGCGTATGCTGCGAATACCATGGACAGCCAGACGCACCAATCAGTCGATACTGTCGGAGCTCAAAATCAAGGCGCTACTGTCCACAATCTGTGAGCGACGGTTCCTAAGTTACTTTGGCCACATAATGAGAAGGGGAGACGAAAGCTTGGAAAGGTTGATCGTTGTTGGAAACACTGAAGGCAAAAGATCACGTGGCCGATCTCCAGCACGACCAGCTCAAAGGCACAGAACCATCTCAGAATATCTGCGATGCGGTGAGGACCGCGATGGACCGGAATCGATGGAGAGATCCCATTCGTGCTCGAACGACGACCGCCAACCACGATCATCATACATGATAGACAAGACCAGAAAGAAGAATATAAAACAAAATATCAGTTATTAGAAAAAGAGACATTTACCAAATTAACTGTCAACTGGAGAGAGACAACAAAAATAACTAGTTGTAAATAATAGTGATTCAAGCAACTAGCTACAGAATTAATGTCGTGGAAAATTTTAATAAAGCCCGGAGGGTGGGTTAAAATTAAAAATACGTCGACGGATTGCCAGCATCGACTGCAAAAGGAATTAAAGTGCCGGTTAAAGCTTCGAAGGGTCTTTATTATTCGTACCGGGATTTATTTACGATAAAAAAGGTCAAAGGTGCCATTGACGAAGTTCATTGTGGATCGATAATTCAACGGTATCGCTTTAAGTGGGTTCAGTAAAAGGTTTTGACTCGCGTGCATAACTGTTTTGTTGAATCTGAATATTGCTTAGGCTACGAATGATGAGGTAACTAAAACTATCTAGAGTGAGCTAGCGTAAATGCTGTACTACACATACGCTTAGTTCTTCTTCTCTTCAGTTGTTACAGGATTTAACACAAAAATGTGTCCCTTCAGTTGTCCATCTACCATGATATGTTTACCGTTTGTCTAAATGTTTGTTAAATTGATCGACCTTGGATTTTCAATGATTACGAGTATTAGGCAGAGAAAGTGTTTATTTTAAAAGTAAAATTACATTTCATTCACGTCCTGTATGTCAGCACATACTGAAGATAAGTAAATCTTTTCAAGAGAAATTTTCAAACAGGAAGTGCCCGGAAGTCAATGTATTACTTGTTACCAGCTTAAAGATCTCTAATGTCAACGTAGTAACGCCAACTCAAACGGCAAACCAGCAAGGCTAATGCTTATAACGTGAGTCAGCCGTTTTCGTTATTTTCAAAGGCAAAGGAAGTTGCAAGGAAGTTTGGTGGTTGGGCCACGCAGCAGCCTCGGCTGTTGCACGAATGGGCAGGCTCGTCCGGGTAAGTACCACGACCTCACAAAAGACCGGCGTAAAGTGGAAGAATAATACTTTCGTGTTTCGTCTGGTGAGTGAGGCGGCCAGAGCCCAATTTTCAAAAGGTTCTCAACGCATCTGCAACCCTCGGGTGTAACAGATGTCCTTGGGCAGCGTTATTCACTTAACATCAGGTGAACCGTCTGCTCGTATGGCAAATTTTCACATAAAAAAAAGAAAGATCATTAATGAGGAGATGTACGACACTGTTTGAATACCACTTACACGCTTAGATCACTGCAAGTATAAGATTACACAAGTGTTAAATCTTGTAACCATCATCCAGAACTGGCCGGAGTAATTCAACCTTCCTAAAAGCAGGTTGTATATTCCGTTTCTCTATAGCTCACTGCACTGCTCACCTCGCACTGCGAGAACTGCTCCGGCGGCCTTTCTCTATAGCTCACCTTGCACTGCGGGAACTGCTCCGGCGGTCTTTCTCTATTGCTCACCTTGCACTGCGGGAACTGCTCCGGCGGCCTGGTGACCCTCCAGCCCAGCAGCGGTGGTATGCAGACCAGCGCACTCATCAGCCACACCGCCGCTATCATCAACGCGGCGCGCGCGGGAGTTCGCTTTTTCAAATAGTCCACCGCCTGGAAGGAGGGAATCGTATGAGCTTTACTCATCCATAAACATAAAAGAGAATGTGTGGGTTTATATATGTTCACCTTAAACTTGTGGACCGCTAGCCTGATTGATATGAAACTTAGCACTTAATATACAGCGTGTCGTTGCCATCGCGACAGTAAATGAACACACGTCTAACGCTACTTGCATCATAAAAGAATATTAACGTTTAACAAAATCCATAGTTAGAAAAAAATATTTTTCAAATAAACTAATTAAGTAAAAAAGAAACAAAATTTGTAACATCCTATACAACTCGCGCCACAGCGTCGCATTACAAGCCTCTCCTTCTAACAGTATGTTTTGTCTCTTTCAAATTCATTCAGCCCATTCATATGCTTTGTGACCTTTAGGAATGAACTTTACGTTACAGTTTTATACGTAAGGGTGTTCTAAAATTCTTTGTTTTGGAAAATTTAATAACTCTGTAAATATTGATGTTTAAAGAATGTAAATGTTTAATAAAATTTTAAAAAGTTATTCCCCATATGTGTGTTCATTATTATTGTCGCGAATGTAAAGACACGTTGTATAACTGGCGACATGACCACTCCCCGATAAGTGGCGCTGGTGGCAGTGAAAACGACCCCCTTATGCCCCCTGTACAGAGTAAGCCTTTGACCAGCAATGGTACATTTATAAGCTGATACTTTTTGATTGCACTGTTGAAGACTGTGCATCTATTAGTAATCGATTTATGTCGAACAATTTTCCAATATCAGCAAACGGTTGAACTGAGTCTTGTGGAAACGTTCTACGTAACGGCAGCGCGGGGGGCACGTCGGTCAATCGCCGATTTACAACGCGCTCTATCATCTCTAGAACCGACATCGATCACGGCTTACTGCATCAACTGGATAAGTTGCTGCGAGTGTGCCGTTGCGGAACGAATTTAGAACAGATCTCCGATCGTAAATATAAACTTGCTGCTCCATCGCGATACGTCGTTAAGCGCCGCGATCGAGTTTCGCAAATCGTCCGTCAGATATTGACGGCGTTGCGTAATTGCAGTGATATTTTTAACCGACCGAAAAAGAAGGAGGTTCTCAATTCGACTGTATTTTTTTATGTTTGTTACCTCAGAACTTTCGACTGAGTTAACAGATTTTGATGATTCTTTTATTATTTGGAAGCTGGTGCTTCCCATGTGGTGCTATATAAATGTCATTGGTATAGGACCTATTACCGGCACTACTACCGGTAGTAGATCCACTACTACCGGGTTGGAAAAGAAAAGTCACTGACCTGAGAAGAATCATGTTTTTTTTTTGGTAAATCATGTATTTTGGAAAATTACATTTAGATACAAATTACTGAGTAATGAAATATGCATAAAATTAGTCGAACTTACCGACGTAATAATAAGAAAATATTAACTGGTTTTTTTCACTTAATAACAAAATAACTTTAAAAAAAAAGGGATAAAAATAACAAAATCATCTGGATAGACAAAAATAAAACATAAAGGAAGGAATGATCTGGAATCGAAAAAAAGTAAAAAATAAGTGTGTAAACGATCGTGACACGAACCACGGCCTTCTGTTTCGGGGCCGCCCGATTGCATACGACCGAGGTATTATAACATTTTTTTTTCATTGAAATTTACCGTCGAATGATATTTTTCATTCCCTGAGAACAGGGATGAAACGACATTTTCTAAAAATGAAACCTAACCAGATCGATTTTTAAATTTCATGAAAATGGCTGGAGCCGTTTCCGTGATTCCGATTATATATATATATATATATAATTCTTGTATATATATATATATATATATATATACACACAAGAATTTAAAGGTCCTATATTAGATTTAATAGTTGTGATATGAGTAGATCTAGTAGTAGACTTAGGTCTTATGCAGGTCTAATGCCTATTGCCCGTTTAAGATATTACCCATTTAACAAAATGTGAAGTGGTTAATATCAATCCGCTCAAATGTGGGACTAAATAACCTTTTTATCGGTTATTTTGGATTAAATACATTTTCCACTAATTTCAATCTCGTACACAATACAAATCGCATAAACGTTTGATAATCATTTAATATGATTCATCGAACGCACTTGTAATTTTTCAATGTCTAGTGAAGTTCATTGGAAGTAAGGGTTGCTAATAGCTACCTGAATACAATTGATTTAGAATTGCAAACTATGGCAACACTACCTGCTGACTTATCATAATCTATTCACTTCATTTAGTTACCTGTAGTCCCTTCTAATAGCGGGCGTATCCGTTTCGTTAAACAGGGAAGGGAGAGCCCTTATTTATGGCACAATAAGTAACATTATTAATATCCTCGATATGCCCAATTTATAGTGCTCCTACCGTTCGACCGCCGTTAATGGAATATCGAATTGTTCGGCACGATTTATTGCGGGATCACGGCCCTTCGGCGATCGTCAAAAACATGTTTAGTTTCACAGATCGCCGCTTATTCAGATTCTGATTGTTTGCTCACAATTATTAAGGGCAACTCATCACAGTTTTGTTTGCATGAAACGAATGAAAAACAATATGTTTGAGTGAGTTGAGAGTTTGAGTTTTCAACGACGCATACAGTCGGTATTGTCTACGTTTACCTGTCTTAGGGCCTGGCACAAATATGGGCAAGTTATTTTGGTAATAATTTGACAAGTGAATGATTGGTTATAAATAACACGTAGCCAAATAAAGTCACGGGTTCGATACCCATAACTCTAGGACTTAGGTGAACATTCCTAGCGCCTAATTTAGGTGGTCAATAATTATTAAACACGTTTAAAATAGAATGTAGTCAAATTAATTTTAAAATCAATGTTATTTAATTAAATATTTATTTAAATAAATAACAAACATTTCGGGACATATTTTAACACAACGTTGTCTAGACCAAAACTAAGCAAAGCTTGTACTATGGTTACTACGTAAACTAAACCTACTTAAACGTACTTTTTTTTAAAATATATGCATACTAACGAGGAAGGTGCTAACACATTACACAGCCCAATATTTTTTTCATTTTAAAAGTTTTTTTTTCCTTCCTCTCTTTTTTATATTTATACATTATATAAGTTAGGTTTTTTTGTTTGTTATAATTTTATTATTAAAATATGTAGAAAATGTTCAATCTTAAGTGCAAAGATTAGCACTATAAACAATTTAAATTTCTATAATTTTATTATTTTATTGTAGTGATAGTTTTATAGGTTACTGTTTTCCTTAAAGGAAGTCTTTTTTTATATGTTGTGTTTACCTTTAATTTAAATGCATATATACAATGTTTAAGGGCACCTCATAATAATTGTTTCTATATGTATTTAGTTGGTAAGCCTTGTTAAATAAATACAAAAAAAATACTATGCATATATATATGCATAGTATTTTTTATCCATACTATTGATTTGACGACCCGAATGGCGTAGTCGGTAGTGCCTTCTGCGCTAGAGGGTGTGGGGTTCGATCCCCACCACTGGAAAATATTGTGTGATGAGTATAGTATTTTTCTAGTGTCTGGGTATTTATATATGTATAATGTGTATTTATTTACAAAAGAAAAGCATGTTTAAGTATGTCTATCAGTTTTCTAGTACCCGTAGTACAAGCATTCCTTAGTTTGGGACTAGAGAACGTTGTGTAAAAAAAAAGGTGTCCTAAAAAATAGATATATCAACAGACAGGGTCACTATCAACTACGCCACTTGGGTCGTTTAAATGAATAGACGTAAATATAATTATTTAGCTCTCATCCTAATATTTTTTTTAAAGTAATAATATATATATTTATTCATCCAAAATGTGAGGAATTACAAAGTTCTAAAGGCAACTGCTTTAGCAACATGACGTTTGACAGTAAGTAAGATCGAGTTTTATTAAAGTGATACGGATGTAGAAAAACTTGGCGACACTTGGTGAAAGTTTTACAACTTTCTGCTCCATGAAGTAGCAATTGTTGTAATATTTTACATTGATGGGTATTTAGAATAATACAATATTATGTTATTTACCAAGAAATTAATTATTCGTCCATTCCTTTCGTTACAGTATTTCATTAGAATGGCTGGGAGGCGTGAGCAGTTGGCGTTAGTTTAAATGCGTTTCAGTAATATGTTTTGTGAAGTCGACAACTGCTGGTCACGGCTTACTGTTACCAAAGCGTAATCAGGTAGTAAAGCTATTTCTGTATGTATATATTTGTGGGAGTTGATTATCTGGCTGTTGGAGTGTTGACTTTATCTGAAGCAGCAGATGAGACTTCTAATCAATTTCATAAATAAAATTATTAATTTTGAATTTTGTCAATTAAAACCAATATATAATTATAGGAGCACTATATCACACATCCAGGATTTTTCTCTCTATTAAATCAAAAAGTTTGCGTTATAATTTAAATAACCTCTCGATCATCATCATCGAGCCTTATGCCAGCCTTATCGAGTCTACAGCTGAACATAGGCCATCTTCACAGACTGTCACAAATCACGAACCTACGACCCCCCAAATTTTCGGTATAAAAACTGTACAAATCACAACGTTAAAAATCAAAGCATTTATTCATCGAAATAAGAAATATACATTTAATTTATCGATAGTCATTTTTTTCTAAATCTACCACCGTTTCGTAATGAGGTTCCTCTAACGGAGAAGAAACAGGAGAAAGAAATTCCGTAGGTATCCTCTTTTTTGTCAGTTTTTTTTTCTCAACAAAAACATTGTTTTACATACATTTTTTTTTAGAAACAGCTTAGGAGCGATCATCTCATTCCCAGGGGTTATTATCGTTAATGTATTCATTTATATTATAATAACCCTTTTTAAAAAGTTTTTCTTTAATAAATTTCTTAAACCTGGTAATAGAGGCTTTACACATTAACTGGGACATTGTTGCACAAGCGTATACACCGTCCCATGAACGAGTTACTGACTCTATGTAGTCGTAACTGGCGTTACAAGCTTGTGTTTGTTCCCTTATATATTAATAGTATAAAACAGAGAAACTTGAAACCATTAGCTTATCCGAAGCGCTCTGAAGAGCAGCATTCTTATCGATCCAGTCGTAATTGGCTTAAACCGGCCAAAGCCCATCAAAGTTTTCGGATAGACAGACGAGATAAGTTCTAATTCAGTCTCGCCGTAATCGCGTCGTAAGCTGAATCCACTTCGCCCTCGCGATTCCGCATGTGCAACTCCACATTATTGAAACGCCCTCTGAGTATACATTTTTTTATATGAAAAAGTGTTGAGTGACAACATTCGCAGAACCCGTAGGGTTGCAGATGCGTTGCTACCTTTTAATAATGTGGGCCGTGGCAACCACACTCACCAGACTTAACACAGAAGTCTAATAATTCTACTTCACGCCGGTCTACTGTGAGGTCATGGTACTTACCCGGACGGACCTGCTTATTCTTGCAACGCGAACACGCTTGCCTGGCCTTACTGCAGTTACTGCTTCGGCAACTTTCATTGATATCGCTTCAGCTAATATATAAAGAACGATAAGATTTGAAGTTCTCACTAATATTATAAAGGCGAAAGTTTGTATGTATGGATGTATGTTTGTTACTTTTTTACCTAAATACTACTGAATATATTTTAATGAAACTTTATAATAATATAGCTTATACATCAAAATAAGACATAGGCTATAATTCATATACATATTTTATGTATATCTGTCTTTCTGTCTGAATGTTACGCCTTCATCAAGATTTATGTATTCGATCAAGAAGAAGGACGAAATTATACTATACTAGATGCTGCCCGGGACTACGTCTGCGTAGAATATTATATAGATACTCTGAAACAATTTGGCAAATTAGTCCCGTCCCATTGAGCATAATCGGCATGAACCGACAAAATATATTTTAAACATGTTTTATTCGCAATATATTAATGTGCGAGTTTTTGTTTCGGACTATATTCTAGGTATATTTTTATTTAATAACTTGGTCAGAGCAGTTGCGAAGAAAACACTTACAAGCGAATGCGCGGCCATTGTCTCAAGAGCGTACGATCATCGTTGGTATTTAGTTGTAATAATGGTTATAAGCAGAACTGTACAGTGAATATAACACAGCTATAGTTGCTAAGTAGACGTTCCGCTCGAGGTACGTGGTTTTTAATTTTTATATTTAGACTAGCTGCTGCCTGCTACGTCTGCGGAGAATAGACTGAAGGCGTAACATTCAGACAGAAAGACAGAATAATTAAAAGTATAGTGTATGAAATAATGAATATATGTATATTTCCTGATGAAATAATGTATACTTGCACTACTAGAAATCATTATAACTGTATTACAGTTATAATGATTTCTATTAACAATCTCACAGAGTCAGACTAACAATAACCTCGACATTACGCTGCTAAATTAAGAACAAAGTCGCGGATCGTGAGCGATTGCAATCGTGTAAACAATGTTACAATGTATCGAACGCTTTCAAATTTAACTGTTTAAGTGCTGTCGAAATTACGGTTTCGAGCTTGCGAATTTGCGAGTTTACGACGCTAATAAAAGGAGAAAACTATAATGAGAAGCCAGTAGTTCAGTGACTCTCAGTGATGTATGTCTCTCAGTGATTATTAAGATGAAAATCCGAAAATAGTGAAATAATGCCGAATGCAAAACATGCATAATTGTAATACACGTATCACACACGCCCGGACACTGGCCTATCACGATAGCTCAGTGTCCGGGCGTTCGCTTTTAATTCAATATAGCTACTCGAGCAACCTGAGTCCGACCGCCGGTGCCGGCACCAATGAAATTGTTGCTTTTAAGTGCTGAATTGTCACGTGCTCTGCGGTGAAGGAAAACATCGTGAGGAAACCTGCATATTTTCGAAATACTTAATAACAAAAAAAATATTTCGAAGATATATGAAGTCTGTCTATCCGTAGAGGCGCCGCGTGGTGGACTATGCCCTGATACCCTCGGTATAGAGGAGACCTTTGCCCAGCAGTGGGACATGTATAGGCTGTTACTTTACTTTTTCTGTGATATGAGCGTACTAACACTTCTTCCGGTTTGACCGGAAACCGGTTTTGATGACTCCGTGGCACAGTTGCCAAGGTATTGGCTTTGGCGTCGGGGGTCGTGGGTTCGATTCCCACAGGGGGCAACTATATGTGTGCCCATAGGTAGTTGTTTCGCATCTGGGTGTTTGTCCGCGTGAAATTTATGTTTGTAAAACGTCCCTACAACACAGGATAATGTTATCCTAAAGTAAGGGCATTAAAAATAAAGAAAAGAAAGATAGGTGGTAATTAAATGTCATTAGAAACACTAGAGGCGCTTCAGCTTGCCGACATTGATGACGTAACATTTCCAATTACCTAACATAACATTATGTAAAGATTATAAATTCCTTTACTTTACATCGGCTGCTACGAAGTTCGTGATAATTTTTTATCTTTCTAATCTCTGCACTTAAGATTAAACATATAAAAATTTTAATTTCTAAAAGCAATGGCGATATATCGTTCGAACTATCGTTGGAAAACGATATTCGAAATTTTTTGTATTCTTTACAGGATGTACCAATGGATGCGCCCAGGATTGCTTGAAATGCGAAAAAACAATGTAGATAAAAGACGTTCGTCGGTGTGGCAAACGTTAAAAAAGCGACTGGGCACAAATTCCGAAGACGTGGGTTCGATTCCCACGAAAAACTCCGTACTTTTTTCTGTACATTTTAGGACTTTTTTTATGCTCTAAAAAGCACACTGCAATAACAAGCGAGACAATAAAAACGAGATATCGCTGAATTAGTCCCCATTCGGGATTTAGGGTTAATATAATCGGATCATAAAAGCGAAATGGCTCCGCGATTTTACATCCACTGCAGCGTTGCAATTTCCAGGCGACACACTTTAGAGCGCTCTATACGAAATACTTCGACGTTGTTATTCTCAAGTGGCAATAGAAGTAATTTTATCACGACCAATCGAATAGGGATGGAATTCGATGCATTTTATGCTAATACAATTGAATGAATTATATATCGAAACTAGCGGACTCGCCAGACGTCTCGTAACGAAATAAAATAATTGTAGTGAACCGAATTTTGAACTAAACCATTCTCGAGTCGACCTTAAGATATACAAAAAATTCATTAAAATCAATCCAACCGTTTAGGGGGAGTGACACACACGTACAGAAGAACTATATATATATATATATATATATATATATATATATATATATATAGAATATAAAGATATATATATATAGAAATATACATATAAAAATAATAACGGTCACACCAGGTATACACAAACAATATTGAAGTTCGAATGCAAGGATTTGTACGGCTGTTGCACGAATGGGCAGGGTAAGTACCACGACCTCACAGAAGACCAGCGTAAAGTGGAAGTATGCCAAATACTTTCGCGTTTCGTCTGGTGAGTGAGGTGGCCGGAGCCCAATTTTCAAAAGGTTACAGCCCGAGGGTTACAGATGCGTTGACAGCATCTGTAACCTTCGGGTGTGGCAGATGTCAATGGGCGGCGGTATTCACATACCATCATGTGAACCATCTGCTCGTTTGGCAACTTTTCGCATAAAAAAGGACACTTAACTGGATAGTCTACGAATGGTCTGGATGTATTAGTTCACAAAATGCGAGTCGGACCCGCGCCCGAACGGTTCCGTACTATTATCTATAAAAACGGGGGAAAAAAATCATGTATGTAGTATGGAAGCCCCACTTAAAAAGTTTATTATTATGTTTTTTTAGTATTTGTTGTTACAGCGGCAACAGAAATATATGTTTCAGATATCATATGATCCAGGTTAGTTAAGCAAATTTCTGCCTGTTATAAGTCATAACATTATATATGTCATTTGTGGCTGGTGATCATAAATGTGGTTCTTTTGTGCCCAAAAGTTAAGAAATCCAGTCAGCAGAGGTCCTCCTTGCATCGATCCATTCTAGTAATAACTTGTGATTAGGAATTACTTAACAGAATTGTACAAGCATGGATGAAAACAGTATTTATACCTTTTGACTCAAAGTGGACAAAGGTAGCCGATATATACGCATATCACCCAGCTTTCTTAGCTCCAAATGTGACTTTAGCAAATATAAAGCAGTGATTCGTGCAAGTGCTATAGCTGAAGTACCATTAGTGTATGCCACAGGGGTTCAAGATTACAAATTAACACAGTCTTATATTAAACTTATATTTCTTCATGTTGTAGATATATTTCAATTCCACAAATTGTACATGAAACAAGGACATTGGGATATATAAGTAGTAACCTCGATCGGCTAGGTCAACAAGTTTCAACTAAAGTGTACTAGTAGTAAAATAAATTATATTTTGGATTCTTAGATCGCGGCGATGGATAACGCAAAGCATTTGAAACTTCGACAATCTAAAACCGAAATGGAACGCAGTAAAATCCATGCAATTTATGAAGTCACTAACCTTGCTTGTCGCAAGTAAACAAATTCCGAGATTCGTTTATTTTCCGCGTCACAAAGGTTATAAGGTGCTGACCGAGTAACATGACCGATTGTTTTAAAAGTTTCATATTACGTCATAATTTTAAAAATCTTGGTGTCTGTACCAGTTAACTCTACGCGAGTTGAATAATTAACAGCAAGCGCTTGGTTACTGAGAATGAATAGAGGCTTTTACGAATATATAAATTACTTTTGTCCTAGTGACGTAGGCTAAATTTATTATTATTAAAGTAAATTATATAAAGTTCCAATTTATCTATTATATAATATATATAATATCAATTCCACAAATACGTAAGAGCCGTGATAGCTCATGGTTCGGGCGCTCACTTCTAATTCCATTCACTCCATGTATTCGAGCAACCTGAGTTCGATCCCCGGTGCCGGCACCAAAGAATTTTTAATTTTACGTGCTGATTTATCACTTGCTCAGCCGTGAAGGAACAATTCGTGAGGAAACCTGAATATTTTCGAAATAATAAAAAAAATATATTCAAATAATACCCTCTGTACATAGGAGGCCTTTGTACAGCAGTGGGGCATATGAGGCTGCCACTTATCTTTTCAGATAACCCATAGCAAACAAAAAATTAACACGGAGCTGTCTGTGTAGTTCCACGCCGCATAGAAACAATTAAATCTAGTCCGAGTTACGTCGACTCATGTAGAACTAAAGCAAAGTAGGACTAACATGCAAACATTTACATATGCACGTAGCGACGAGTGGAAAACGATGTTCAAATACACAGATGACAGCCCTCCGGGTGCATTAGACACGAGGAGCGTTGCCAATTCACACCGCGCGAATTAGATGCCAACTGCAGCGCGAACACAACAATAGACGTGGAATCTCAGTCAACAACTAAGCGATGGCACTCATGGAACCCTGAAATAAGACAGGAATAATGGAAACTACAATTTTGGCAACGAAACCTGTGTGAAAGTGTGGGAAGTCGATGGATGCAGGTGGCTCAGGATCGCGCCTCGTAGTACGTGGTCCGAGTCCAGCAGTAAACTTAAAACTTCAATCGGTTTATGCTGATGATGATACAATTTTAATTTACATATAACATGTTTTAATATCTTGGACATAACGGTATATCGGATGGTATGGGGTTTTAGGGAAGACCTGTTTTAACTGTGATAGAGCCACGGACTTATCACTTACCCGGACGACAATTCCGTCCGCCAAGTACCACGACCTCAGAACGACTACAGAAGACCGGCCTAAAGTAGAAGTGTTACACTTCTGCGTTTCATCTGGTGAGTGAGGTAGCCAAGGCCCGTTTATTTAAAGGTGGCTACGCATTTGCAACCCAACGGGTGTTGCAAATGTCCATTGGCAGAGAATCACAACACAAACCAAATATAAAATTACAGAAATAGACTAAGAAACATGTGTTGTTAGTAGCTAAATGACGCATTATTCTGTATTAAACATACGCTATTGTCCTGTTAATATATATATATATATATATATATATATATATATATATATATATATATTTAAACGGTGATAGAGCCACGCGGCAGCCTCGGCTGTTGCACGAATGGGCAGGCTCGTCCGGGCAAGTACCACGACCTCACAGAAGACCGGTGTCAAGTGGAAGTATAATACTTTCGCGTTTCGTCTAGTAAGTGAGGTAGCCGAAACCCAATTTTCAAAAGGTTGTCAAGGCAGATTCGTACAGATGTAACCCTCGGGTGTAGCAGATGTCCATGGGCGGCGGTATTCACTTAACATCAGGTAAACCGTCCGTTCGTTTGGCAACTTTTCACATAAAAAAATATATTTTTAAAGTATGATAACTTCCTTTTCTACATTTATATCTCATCAATGCAAAGAACGCTTTTTACTATTCAAAGAACTTTGTAAGTCGTTGTCACAGTCGATGACAAATTTGCATATAAGTGAACCAAACTAGGAGACTTATTGGTGCAAGCCACTGTAGCCGTAATCTCAGGTCGAGAGGCCAACACAGCAAGTGCAAATATAAGGCCATTTCTCTTAGAAATTCATCCATGATCACTTCTAATGCACCCTTAAATTTACGTAGCCTGTACAGATAATTCACTTAGCCCCCAATAGAGCCTTTAATCCGGTACTCTGCACGTTTTAGTGCAAGTCGATCATATATGCGACGAGAGCTTTCCACGGAGGTATTTGGAGAAAATTATAGGGCGTATAGCGTTTAAAGCTCAGTTTACGGTTGGCCTATTTGCTTCCTGCGTTACTGAAATTCGCGTTTGTTTCGATAGGGAAATTAAAGCGGCACTTCAGGCAATATATTTAAATGTGTTTAATTCTTTTGATGGTTTTCATACACTCACATATGCACACGCACATTCACATACACTCACTCTTCGACCCCAATGTTAATATAACCGGAACGATTGTACATACGATCAACATATGTAAATAATGTAATTACGGGACGGGCAGAGCTAACACTAAATTTTTGGCCGAATGTCATTTATTCCGAAACTTCAGGCTCAATAGCTAATTTTTCTTTAGCCACAAGGAGTACAAAGATGTTTGCACATAGTAAATCCAAAGAA
This sequence comes from Iphiclides podalirius, assembly GCA_933534255.1. NCBI lineage: Eukaryota > Metazoa > Arthropoda > Insecta > Lepidoptera > Papilionidae > Iphiclides > Iphiclides podalirius. Next base: position 1,298,716 of record OW152838.1, on the reverse strand, counting down.
ATGAAACTTAATATTGCCTGCAACAGTTTTGAACCCATGATAAAACGCCATCATTTTAAATTTTTTATAATTAATATGTTTCGTTTCAATATTTAAAAACTTAATTGTGTAAACACCACCATAGCATTTTAATTACTTTACATTTTCGTCTATATATCCCTCCTCATGTAACATACAAATTTTAATATTTCTTATCATAAAAATAAATAATTATGTTTTATGTTTAGATTCTATTTAAGATAGTTCTAGCAACTTTTTTATGCATTTGCATAGAATGCGCCGTACCATTAGCATTACAATGTGCTGAAAAATAAATGCGGCGCTTGCACTAAACATGGAAACAATTTCTAAAGCATATACAATGGACTGGAAGAGAACACGTTTTGTCTGCTTCTGTAACTGGGTTACTGTTTTGACGATACCAGACCTTGACCATACTATTATATTTTACGATTTTATTACAATCGTCATTTTTTTTTCTATTTGGTTAATTTCGGTCAGGATAATATAAATCGTTGACGTTAAACACCTGTCAGTTCAGTGACCTCGAACTTGTAGTGTTTTAAAATTGGAAAGTTAAAAACAAGATAAAAAGTGATAAAACTTTAGGTAATATTCGCATAAATACGAGCAATGCACAATATATCTTTACGTTTTCATGTCTTTATGTTGTAATGTGTCCATGTGTTCATGTGTTCATGTGTTCATTTTTTCATGTGTTTATGTGTTCATGTGCTCATGTAATAATGTCTTCATGTCTTCAGAACAGGGTATAATCTTTGGTATTATAAAACCCCAACCATCATAAAAAAACCTACACATGCTTTTAACATTAAAATTTAATAAACATTAAAATTAAAAGTAATACGATTTTATAAAAACCCTACTGATGATAGGGAGTTAGGTGAGTGTTACGCTGGAGTGCACACCATATTTGGCTTATGTAACAACGATAATGTCTTCTTACTACAACACAACTTTTAAAGTACTTAAAGATACTTTACGGTGGTAGAGCCAGGCAGCAGCCTCGGCTGTTGCACGAATGGGCAGGCTCGTCCGGGTAAGTACCACGACCTCATAGAAGACTGGCGTAAAGTGGAGGAAGAACAAATACTTTCGCGTTTCGTCTGGTGAGTGAGGTAGCCGGAGCCCAATTTCCAAAAGGGTTGTCAATGCATCTGCAAACCCTCGGGTGTAGCAGATGCCGATGGGCGGCGGTATTCACTTAACACCAGGTGAACCGTCTGCTCGTTTGGCAACTTTTAATTTAAAAAAAAAGCAGGAAGTTATTCTTATTGTAAGCTCAGCAACAGTATTAAGCATCCAGACTCAATAAGAGCTACGTGAGCTTATTAAAATAAAATTTGAATGAATAAATATAGTCGAAATATTTCTCATATTTCGACTTTATTTATTTAGACTTCAACTGACACTATCGACAGAGCTCTCTGAAATTTTCCTAGCAAAACATTCCGCACCGTCTGAATCTATTTCGCTAAAATTTCCAATCTCGCTATTTCCTTTCAAATGCAAGTACGCACGCAAGCAGACAGCAAGACAGCTCGCGCATCGGAATACTACCTGTACGCTACTTGGAAAATTCTATTTCAACCTGTTCCTGAATATGAAAAACAGGAAATAGGTGTCACGGATCACTGAAAATATCAAACGCTACAACAAATTTGGAATAAAATAAAAAAAACCCTGACAGAATATTTGTGCTTAGGTTTTCCAGCTGTTATGTAATCAAATGTGGTAAATGTACTAACATTGTTTATTTCAGTTTATACCGTCTGTGGGTCTGAATTAATATCTAAGTGAGATTTGATTAAATTACCTCAACAGAATCAAGGGTCTAAAGTAAAAATTGACGGAAGGTCAGACTCGACACGTGATCGTACACGTAACAACACAGTACTATGTACAAGAGGTCGGCGATATGGCCGTACGGTCACGGACCACACAATTTGTCTCGTGTGGAAATCGAACCAAGATCTATCACGTCGATTCCAAAGGCCACATATAAGATAAAGGGCCATACTCTTCCTTTTACTTTTATAATAATCCCACGACGTTTTACAATAGCCCTGAGTATTATATTTTTTGATATTACAAGAAGCATATAAAACTTATTGTTTCTACCTCATGTATTATGGTGTTCAATAAATCATATATTATAATAATTGCTATCCTAATACTGTAAGGTATAATGTGTTAAACAGTCCTATTAACCTACCTTCAGGTGGGATACCAAATCTACAATTATTATTTGAAATGATGCAATTGACCTTCAGCACCCGTGCTGAAGGTCAATTGCATCATTAAAATAAAAATAAAATAAATTAAAGGGCATCATTAAAATAAAATAAATTAAAGGGCCATACTCTTCCTTTTACTTTTCTAATAATTCCACGAAGCTTTACAATAGCCCTAAGTATTAAGCAAGTCATAACAGATACTTTTTGATATTACAAGAAGCATATGAAACACTGTTCACTTATAAGAATAAACTATTTTTAATTTAGAAGCGAACTACGCGGACGAGCCGCTGTTAACAGCCAGTAAAACAAAAAGATAAGTGTCTTACACCCAGTTTCCGAAAGCGCAATCAATTTTAATTTACGATAAATCTCTTGTCAATCGTTGTTTAACATGATCTGAGTTGCTAGAACGTCTTAAAACAACATTGATTTTGATTTGCAATCAGTCACTGATTAACAGACAATCAACAAGAAATCGAGTTTCTGAAAGCGTTTTTCGGTGGTCAACGAGCTGTCAGAAGTTTTATTAAGTAATCTGTCAATTTCGACGATCAATCGTTAGTTAAAAATGTATTTTATCAAAAATCTTAGTTTTTATTAAAATAAACGTAATTCGCTAATACTTTGTAAGGACATTCATGTGTTACCTATTTATTATTTATTATTATGCAAACATATCATGCGATTAGAAAAAATACAAAATGCAATTCAAAAGTTATTAAATAATATGGATTCGTTCTTTTTATAATACTTACTTGTTTATTATAGATAAAAGTTCTTTTTTTTCACGTTCTGTAAAGTTTTTTCTTGACATTTATTTTACGTTGGCAATCACACGGTGACAGGACTGGATAGTGACGTTTATTTAAGTTTTGTTTAAAAAGGGACAGCTATACAGAATAGAAAGAGTTAGTTGAAGTAAATCATTCATTTCATTCATTATCATTGGTTATACAGTGATTAGCTAATTTTTCTTGGACAAACCTTCCAGAAACCCAAGGCAGTTTAACAAGAGATTAACAGCTGATCATTTTTGACATAGTGTTATGTGATCGCTGCTTTGATTGGCTGGGCGTTAAGCTGCAAAGGCGCTTGGCAGCCGAAGAGGGCATTATAAGGCGACTGACACTTCGACGTTCATGGAGACACGTCAGATGAAATCCAATCGAGGCAAGAAAAGTGAGGCGCATAAATAAAATGTCATCGGGCCGTGTTTATGCCGACTTCGTTCACGATCCCTCATGTCTTAACTCCAACTGGGTAGAAAGATATTCGCGGCACATCGAGCTTATCTAATAACAAATAACTGACAGTGACGAAAAGGAAAAAAAGTCGTAAAAACTTTTGAAGCGCAAATTCAAAAGACGATGATTTGATAATTTTACGGGAATAAGTAATAGGAATACAATTACAAGGACGCGAAACGGTCAGATAAATTCCGTCACATGTCAAAGAAGAAAGATATAATTTTGAGTGGGAGAAAGTGAATGCGAGTATGAATATTTTAATATACAGTTTTGGCTATTTGCGTATCCCTTCCGTGCTTTATTCAAGATATTTCACTTCTATGTTTGCGGTGCGACAGTTTTATTTTTTTTCCCAAAAGGGCAGTGGCATTATGAAAGGGAAAAGAGCGGTGCAAAATAATAACAGAATATTATCCAGTGGGAATACGACCGAAGACGATAAATAAAATATCGGTAAAACTCTAAAATTGGATTGCAGGCGGAAGGAAGAGATTGGAAATCTTTCGAAGAGACCCTTGTGTAAACTAAAAATTACATTCGTCTACAATCTATAAAAATAAGCGGAACATTTGAAAATAATAAAATAGAGTGTTCAAGTAATAAATTATTTAAACAAGGTCTTTTTAATTTGGTTTTTATTTGTTTACTTGTTTTACCAATATCATTCGCGGCCACTTGTCGTAACTCTTATTGAATTCGATGTTTATTTCGCAGGAATTTTCTTGAAGTAAAACTTTTTTACACGCTTGACTTGGGGAGAAAGCTGGCGAATGCGTGACGAGAGCGTTACGAAAAGTGTGATGTTACGCGAACGGTGATTTCTTGATTATTTCTTAATTTCATTTCCTTCTTTGTATAATTATATAACCTCACCTCACTCACCAGACGAAACGCAGAAGTATAACACTTCCACTTCGCGCCGGTCTGCCCATTGCCCGTACGGTCCTGCCCATTCGTGCAACAGAAAAGACTGTTGCATGGCCCTACCACAGTTAGCAAAATGCTTTACGTCTATTTATGTATTTAAAAAAATCCGTGTTGTTTTCAACAAAATTAGTTGCCCAAATAATTCATCAGCTATCAGTGTATCTATCGAGATGCAGCTTTCTCGAACAGTAGAGCAGATATCGATGGTCACGAATTTTCCAAGTCTTATCGTATAACTTCAGCGACTAGATTTCCCCGACGTATCCGGCAAACGGCCAGGTAGTGGACTGCCTTATATTGACACCTATTTACACAAAACCTTGAGAATTTTGAATAATTTAACTGATAAAATTCATAGATTTTATAACGGTCGTTTCTGTAATTATGTCTGTTAATTCGTTTAGTTCATTTAGGTGTTAGTGTGTTAGTGTATCGTTTGCACCACCTACCGTTGTCCAAAATAATACAGTTTTAGCCACCTTATTGTTTCTACCTCATGTATTATGGTGTTCAATAAATCATATATTATAAGAATTGCTATCCTAATACTGTAAGGTATAATGTGTTAAACAGTACTATTAACCTACCTTCAGGTGGGATACCAAATCTACAATTATTATTTGAAATGATGCAATTGACCCCCAGCACGGGTGCTGAAGACTATAGCATACGGACGGCATAATTATAAATATCTTACATCAAATTATTTCCGATCACTCCGTATAAATATTTGTGTTTGGTTCATACCAATGCACCACTAAAATGTCATTCATACAATCACACATCTTATGTGTGAATGCGGAATCATTGTCATACACATGTCATACAATGCTGAAGAGTATAAATACACAATGGTAGAAAGATACGAAAAGATACGGCGTAAATTTAGCACGTCTGTTTTAAATAAAAAAGTGAAAACGTCAAATATCAGCGAAAGTAGTTTAATGCTCTTGCGTAAAGTACTCATTTTTTTGCGATAATAACTACTTCAATTACGATGTGAATGTATTGAATTATGTTGCCAACTACACGTTAAATCCCTCGTGACGATCTAAAGTAAAGTCAAAATTTCTTTATTCAATATAGGCTTACTTAAGCTCTTATCGAACGCCTAAAAGTAAATGCCACCGGTTCATTAAGTTGCACCTAACTCACCTCTAAGTGAAATACGTGAGCAGTTAAGTTGCACCATGATAAAGCGCAATATATTCCATAAATGTCCCTTAACGTCGCCGGCAACCGTACTAATCTATTTCAATATCTACTTTAGAAACTTAGAGTTCCTGCACAGACTAAGTTTGGATGGACTAACTACTTTAGAGAGTGTCGTAATCTCGTTTTAGACGACGCCAACCTTCTGAGAAGGTGCCCATAATTTTTATGTTTTTAAATGAGCTTGCATGATAGCAGATGAGCAACCTAAAAATAGACTCTTAAAGATCACATGCAATGGTCCGGAAATACAGCTGACCTCCACCACATAGCCGAAGTCATCAAAAGACTTTAATTATGATTATGATCTGGTGTATTTTTATGCGATGTACAGTAATGAAGTTGAAAAAAACTTTTTTTCTTCTATTTAAATATAAACTTAATTTAGTTAATGTAATCGAGTAGAACAAACATTAAAATCCTCAAAATAAATTAGTTTATCTACTTAAAAATTTCAAGGCACCCTTAATAAATTACTACTTCACTTTTGTGTACAGTATTCAAGATATCTAATATATAAGCTGCAGTCTATAAACAGGGGTTTACGTTTTTTCTCTAATAATGCGAAAACATTTGAAAAAATAATATGTTCCGCAACTCCGTCGAGAACTACAGATGATAAAAGCAATAAATATAAAGAAGATAAATAAATCGTACCGACGCACGGGGCTTTTGCATTTAAGATCACTTATAGAAGTACTACACCGCCCGGATATCCTGACTTGTTTATCCTACAGTTTGTTTTGAACACTAATTCGATATTGCACATCTCAAGGTTAAAATTTTCTTGGGTATTGAACTAAATATAAAGAAGTAACGTTTTATAAACTAAATATACAAAAGCTGAAAGAAAAAAGAAAGCAAAAAAAACAGCCAAGTACAATTCGGCCTCGCGCACGAAGGGTTCCGTACCATCCTTACTATATATCCTTACTTCCTTACTAATATTATAAAGGCGAAAGTTTGTATGCATAGATGGATGTTTGTTACTCTTTCACGCAAATACTACAGAATGGATTTTAATGAAACTTTACAATAATATAGCTTATACATCGGAATAAGACATAGGCTATAATTTATATACATATTTTATGTACATCTGTCTTTCTGTCTGAATGTTACGCCTTCAGCCTATTCTACGCAGACGTAGTTGCGGGCAGCAACTAGTTATTTATAAAATCGACAAAAAAGTCATTTCTGCTATGGAAGCCCCACTAAATATTTATTTATTCTGCTTTTTAGTATTTTTTTGTTATAGCAGCAACAGAAATACATCATCTGTGAAAATTTCAACAATCTTACTATCACTTTTCATGAGATACAGCCTGGTGACAGACAGACAGCGAAGTCTTAGTAATAGGGTTCCCGTTTTACCGTTGTAAGATGGACAAGAAGGTCTTTTAAGGTTTCTACCGTTAAATTATTTTGAATATTATTTTTAATTGCCGATATTATTTTGAATTAATAATATCGGCAAAAAGGTGCGTCAAGCAATTGGGATTTTAAATAAGCGAGGTGGCAAATGTAAGCATTCTCCCTCTAATTTTAAATGGTCCGTGTCGTATATATGTACGTAACTATATACATATACATATATAGTTAACATACAAAAATACTTAGCAAATTGGTCCATGTTTCGTTTTTTTCCGGTAAGCAGAGGAAAACTCTTGTTAGAGATCAAATTTCCCCACCGTGCACGTCGGCTCCCAGATGAATGCGGAAATTAGCAAATCGAATCTTTCCATTTTGCGAGTGCATTCTAAATATCGGAACCGTATTCTGCAGCGTCCATATATTTACTGGATTTTGTTGAAAGCTATTTTCATAACAAAACTGCTTACATTTCGTCTTTTTTTTTAGCCGTTTAACCCTTACAGGACCATAAGATGTCCAAGACTAAATATGCCGATACAACACAATATTTTAGATATTGTGGGTATATAGTAAGAGGATATCTCCAGAAAAACATAGAAGGATGTATAGGTTTCCTATAATTTCATGGGAAATATTTTTCCCTATGGACCATAAAAGTAAATAAATAAAGAGTAAGGTTTATTTTATCGGTATTTTATTTATTGCTTTGTAATACAAAAAAAACACAGTAAAAATTATCAGAAAAGTAAAATAAATAGTTAGTTATGGTATTCTACGAAACAATTTCGTTTACTTGTGAAGCACAAGTGTTCATTGCACATAACACATTTATTATGTCTCCTATTTTCTATACGTCGTTTTGCACAGTTTACGTATCGCTTCAGTTTATTTCCAATGCGGAGCTTTTCAGAGGAGACTTAAGTGATTCTTGTTTGCTGTCTACATGTAAAATATCGGAATACTTGGCGTCGAAATCTCGAGCAATGTCCAGTTCCGGGGTCAATTAGAAAGTAAGACCACATTGGCTTCAAAGAAGGTAGGTTCGCTCAGTAAGGCGAGACATCACGTCGGCGCAACGCCTAAACCTTTATAAGGCGCAAATTCGGCCCCACATGGAGTACTGTTGTCACCTCTGGGCGGGAGCCGCCTATTACCAACTTCTTCCATTTGACCGCATCCAACGTAGGGCAGCTTGGGTTATCGACGATCAAAGTCTTTCCGATCGACTTCATACTTTGGTTCTGCGTAGACATGTTGGATCACTCTGCATCTTCTACCACACCTATCACGGGGGAGTGTTCCGAAGAATTGTTTGGATTGATTCTGGCGGCTGAATTTCACCATCGGACAAAAACCAAAAATTTCATCCACACCACCTCGATTTCCAGCGTTCCTCAACAGCGAGATTTTCAAGACATTTCCTGCCTCGTACAACCGCTCTGTGGAACCAGCTGCCGCCGGTGTGTCAAAAAGAGAGCATACTCTTTCCCAAAATGTGTTGCAACATTTGTAAACCCTCTAGTGTTGCAGGTGGCCATGGGCGGCGGTGATCACTTACCATCAGGTGAGCCTCCTGCTCGTTTGCCGCTTTCTTCCCATAAAAAAAATATTAGATCTCGTGCTACATGTTGATGATACTTCTTGAACAGAATCTTCAATTTCAACAACATCGGTTCCATTTTCTACATCTTGAGCTATGAACTGCCGTAGTAAGTTATCTTCTCCGTCACTACTATCGCCGTAAGCAATAGTTCTTCATCTTGAATATGAAATTCTCTGCACTTTTAGTCTTTTCTGTAAAAAACCATGAAGGTAAACTGTATAAAATACAAGAAAATACAAGAAATCCCTACATTATCATAAAGCACTACATATAATAATAATACAACGAATACACCAGATATGGACCAGAGGGAAAAATATTTCCCTTTAGATGATTTTCAGGTACTTGTGCTAATGTTCTGCAGTTTACTGTATTATTACATAAAATAATACTTACCAAATAATGTAAAACACGTGACAAAATAAAATTATTTTATTTGCTCAAGTCCAAAACACTTCTTAGATATTATTAATTCAGCCCGCCAATGTTTTGGTTTTGGCGCAATAAAGTTTGACAGTTATTTTTTGTTTATTCATTCAGAAACACATTTGCCGCCTTGGACATACGTTTTACTTTGACATTTAGTAAAAAAAATATCAATTCAATAATAATTGAACCATCGATAATGATTTTTGTAGAAGGGAAAAATATTTCCCTTGGGCGTGAAAGGGTTAATATTTTCAAGACGATGCCATCTAATCTAAGTACAGGTTTAAATGCCTATTTGGTGGCCTTAAGAATCGTTCATAGGATGTTGTAAAGTTTTTATTATATGTGGATATATATGTATACATATGACCACTTTAATTCGAATTAAATTGCCTGCAAGTGTACCCTAGTTTTAATATATTGATTCGCTCGATTGATGATCCATGTCCTAATAAAAAAATATCTCTTTATTCAACTTGATATTTTTTTTGTGAAAAGTTGTCAAGCGAGCAGGCGGTTCACCTGATGTTAAATGAATACCGCCAGCCTAAACATATGCAACACCCGATGGCTTGCCCACATTTTTAAACTGTGAATTTTAAGTGCTGACTCATCACTTGCTCAGCGGTGAAGGAAAATATCGTGAGAAAAATATCTACATATTTTCGAAATAATAAAAAAAAAAAATATTTCCAAAATATGTGAAGTCCGCCAATCCGCAGAGGGGTCGCGTGGTGGACTATGCTCTGATACCTTTGCCCAGTGTCATTCAAGGCCGTGTAGAAGGCAAAAGACCTCGAGGTCGAGCACCCACGCGCTGTATTGACCTAATCATCAACACTACGAAAGCCCACCGCAGTACCGTGCTCGTATTTATAGCCGCCTTGGAGGAACTTTTGCCCTGGAAGCGAACAGCGACGACGAGACGCAATCCTGTCCATCGACTGCCACGACCACTCTGCCAAGAGTGTCCGATTAAGAAGAAGATACTTATCAAACTGAATCACTTTTTTCTTTAAATTCGACAACAAAGATTATGTAAGAGTATATTTAACAACTTTTGTCTTGAGTATATACGGGTGTATCACGTACCATCAGTAGAAATGTTTGTTCCTTGTCACTCAAATATTTAAAGAAAGGACATCCACTATTTATAGTCCAATAAAAAAAAAGCTTTACGCGATCAACATAAACATTTGATTACAACATGAACACGGCTTACTGAACAGAATACGAAATAAATAAAAGCAGATGCAGAGAATTACAATAAATAATAAAACTGAGATGAGTACATACAACATATTCAGAAAACTAAAATCCCATACCGTACCCGAATCACACAGAAAGAAAACAATAACATTTGATTAAATTCCGACCGACCGCTAACCGCTGCCTCTTTAATTTAAGAAGTTATGGTAGCTTCACATTCGCTACTCCACCGTGCGCTTTCCACAGGCGGATCTATTTCGACACGATTAATAAATATAAACCATTTGACCCATCCGAAATTTCGGAGTGCACCGTGATCAGTCACCGGATGGTAATTTATTAGTTCGAAGATAAGTATTTATCAATGTAAGGTTTGAAGAACAGACCACTTCGGTATCTTTCACTTCAACAAATTGCCAATAAATGACATTATCGTACGTTTTTTGCAAGAAATTTTGTACGTAATGAAAGTTTTCAGTACGAAAGCATTCACTTTATTCCACTTGCCTATTTTTCAACAACAGCAGCAAACGTAAGCTTTAAATGAATGCTCTAATCATTTAATTTGATGAAGAATTATGAGGGTAATTTCGTTCATAGATAGGTTGATATATTATAATAGATGAGTGCTTTATGTTCTATATTCATAGAATCTTAAAATCCATGATTTACAAGGGTGGAATATCTTTTAAAGTGTGATCTTCATTTATCTTAATGATAATCTTCGTGATGATCAGCATTAATATATATATATTTATCCATTAACACTAGTAGGGCCAGGCCACAGTCCTCACTGTTGCCCGGATGGTCAGTTCCATCCGGGTAAGTACTACGATCTCACAGACGACCGCCGTGGAGTAAAAGTTTTATACTTCTGCGTTTCGTCTGATGAGTGAGATAGCCAGAGCCCACTTTATCATAAGATGGCAATGCAATCCGCAACCCTACAGGTGTTGCAAATGTCGATGGGTGACGGTTAACATATAACCCGGAGCTGCAGCAAAGCCCCATTGATACACCGTAGCAATATAAAATATATATCTATCATTATATACGATGATGGATGTTCCAGCGAGAGAGATCTTATTCACGAGATATTTTTTATTTTCCGGGACAATGATGAGTAGAAAAGTTCTGCCGAGGAAGTACCACAAATTAATGGAAGACTGGAGTGAAATAAAATTGTTTGTTCTTTCGGTTTCCTCTGGTAGGTGAGTTAATCGGGCCCACATTCTTAATGTTTGGAACGAAACGTCTGCGAAATTCCTGGTTTTATGAGAGCCCATTTACGGAGTTCCCTACTAGCCATTATGTGAAACGTTTGCCGAGATGCTATCCATTTGAATTAAAGTAACAAGTTTTAGTATATATTTAAGTTAAAGGCTACCATTGGGTGGACTTAATGCCTAATAGCATTCTTCAACTCGTGTTATAGTAAAAAAGAAGATGGCAGGTGATAACTAATTAATAAGATGGCAGGTGCTAACAACTGATAAACAAAAGAATCAACTCAAAAACTGATATTTGTATTTAGACTAAATCAGGTGAATTTTTGACCAATACATCAAAGACTCACATGCTTGTATGTTTCAAAAATTTGAGATAAAAATAGTAGAAGTAGAAGTATGTCGACACGGTAGCAATTGGAAAACGCGGCGGGATACGAAACTCACCGCTTCCATAATATAGCAGGTACTAGCTCTTGATAAGTGAAATATTTTTCTTTTACGCACGATTCGATTGCCCCCGATTCGTAAAGACTCGCGAGATTTAGTAAATAGGGGAGAGCCCGCTCGCGTTTCATTGTTTTGTTTGTTTCGCATTACGTTAACTTTGTTTGTACGCAGCTCATGTACGTTAGAGCAATTAAACATACGTAAAGATTGAATTACATGTTCGCAATCATCGATTTGAGCACAGTCATCGTGTTCTATATGTTTTTAAGCGACTTCAAAAGGAGAAGGTTCTCAATTCGACTGTATTTTTAACCGACTTCAAAAAAGGAGTAGGTTTCTCAATTCGACCATATTTTTTATGTGTATTCGGGGATAACTTCGTCATTTATAAAGCGATTTTGATGATTCTTTTTTTGTTGGAAAGGAGATATCCCAAGTGTGGTACCATGATAAGGAAAACCAGATCTGATGATGTCATCCCAGAGAAATCGAGGGCAATCCTCAAATGTTATAGACGTTGACGATGTTTTTAGTTTCCTGTTTGAAGTCGGTTTTTTTTTTGTTCAAAATTATTTTATGTTTGTTACATCAGAACTTTTGCCCGAGTGAACCGATTTTAATGATTCTCTTTTTTTTATTTGGCAGCTGGTGCTTCCCACGTGGTCCCATATTAATTTCATTGGTATTGAATCTTGGGCTCCGGAGATACTTAGGGAACTCGGGAAAATCGACTATAAAATGAATACAGAGCGAGATATTTGATGTCAGTTTTGTTTTTCGTTAGCAAAAAATTACTTGTAAGGCTGAACTTTTGTGGCCAAATTTTGGGCTGGACTATCGCGACGGTGAGCCCTGGTTATGTACTTTATAATGAGCTGGTTTACTGCCAATCCAACTGATATTTAGAAGTGAGTTAATCTCTTGAAATCATGTGAGATATTATTATATACACACAAAAATAATATAATCAAATGCTCCAGTGGCTTGGTGGAATAGAACATAACTGATAACGACACGGAAAAGGATTTTACGGTATTAAATGAGGGGAGTATTATGATTGAAGAGTAGCAGATATAGGCTACAGTCGGACAAACAGGGAAAAAATATTAGTAAGGATCATGAAAGAGAGGAATCGCTGCCTTAAAATTATTATCTCAATTTTTTTCCCAAGTAAGCTTAAAGTATTACGTATTACTTAACTAATTAACATGTGCAGATATCGAAAGTTAATTTACGAAATCATTGAACTGACTGACTGACCTCTTCTAAGATAAATAACAATTTATCGCTAAATCTTCTACAAAATTTTATGTTTAACGCGACGTTATCTATTAGTGGTGGGATGCTATCGATAGTGAAGGCTATGAAAGAGTATACATTGTTAGCGCTGGCAACACTGTTTACCGGATATGACGTTATCTACTTGAGCCAAGGTACACATGGTCGCATGGAGGAGTGGTCACTTGGATTTCGGCTGCGTTCCCGGACGGTGATATAACCACTATTGCTGCTTGTCGTTATAAAAAGTTGTTAATATTCATGTTCAGTAATAGTTAAAATATTAGGATCAAGGTAAAACGTTAGAACTCTTATATCAGAAGTGGGATTCAATACGAAAACTCGCATTTGGCTGTTCAAACAATCGGCGACATATTTTCTCCTTTTGTACCTACCCTCGTAAAATAAAACAGTGTGTTTTATACCTACTATACGTAATGGTGAATCTTTTGGTTAAATTTAACGAAAGTTTTGGTGAGTACCTTCCAGTTAATTAATTACTTATCATATTGGAGAAAATGTAAAATAGCGATACACTACTGGTTTACCCGGTTAAGCTACCGAGCATTTAGTTGCTGGAAAATTTAAGGCTTGAACGTGGCGACATGCATTCCAGTTGAGGGATAAGCCACAGCGTAAGTGTTTTGAACGTGGCGATATGCATCCCAGTTGTGAGGGATAAGCCACAGGATAAGTCTTTTGAACGTGGCGATATACATCCCAGTTGTGAGGGATAAGCCACAGGATAAGTGTTTTGAACGTGGCGATATGCATCCCAGTTGAGGGATAAGCCACAGTGTAAGGTGTTCTGAACGTGGCGATATTCAACCAAGTTGAGGGAGATAAGTCACAGGGTAAGGTGTTAATTTTATGAAGGTTACTTGTACCAGACTACAACGCCCTTCGAGGACGAAGGCGTGATGCAGGACGGCCGAATGTTAGCGCTGGCAACACTGTTTACCGGATATGACGTTATCTACTTGAGCCAAGGTACACATGGTCGCATGGAGGAGTGGTCACTTGGATTTCGGCTGCGTTCCCGGACGGTGATATAACCACTATTGCTGCTTGTCGTTATAAAAAGTTGTTAATATTCATGTTCAGTAATAGTTAAAATATTAGGATCAAGGTAAAACGTTAGAACTCTTATAACATTGATGTACGATAATCTCTAAGAACATGATAGCAACTATAAATGTTTTAACGGTGGTAGGGCCACGTAGCAGCCTCGGCTGTTGTACGAATGGGCTGGCTCGTCCGGGTAAGTACCACGACCTCACAGAAGACCGGCGTAAAGTGGAAGCCAAAACAATAAGTTATCGAACAACTGTTTATTTTGGTTTAAAAACAATTTATTATAAAAATTTTAAGCGATTTCTTAGTTATAATCTCCACAAAAATTGCTCGTTCAAAAGGTACAGATATAGGAAGTAATTTACCATATGCTTACCATTATGATTATGTATTTCATTTGATTGAGCACTGTCTTTTTTTAATCGACAAAAATAAAAATCAATACGTGATATACCTTCTATTGAAATATTTTATATTAGTAATGTTAATTTTATCAAAAATTGTTCATTTATAATGTACCTACATTATTTTTTAATATTATTTTCTTTCTTTAGGTTATTAATGAATATACTTAGGTAAAAGAACATATTTCAAATGCCCACGGCCCATTAAGATGTATGATCGAGATTTGCATATATTTTTGGCTGCTTCAAAATGTATGCTATTTGTTAAAAGGAGCACAAAAACTTCTCAAATCACGGTCAAAATTCGACCAATGCACGATCACTACTGTTGGGCAAAGGCCTCCTCCGTACAGAGGGTATTAGGGCATAGTCCACCACGCGATATTTTTTTGTTATTAAGTAGTAAAAAAAACAGGTCGCGATGTTTTCCTTCACCGATGAGCGCATGATAAGTCAGAATTTAAGATCAACAATTTCATTGGTCCTGACACCGGAATTTCCGCCCGGACACTGAGCTATCACATGATTTTTATATTGAATTAAATAATAATTTTCGTGAGTACTGAGTCTTTATTTAGTTTAAATAATATACTTTATTTATTAAGGGATAACTTTATTTTTAATATATATATATCTATATATAAATATTTGTAGTTCGTAAGAAAGGAAAATACCGAATAAGGTGCTCGAACGAAGAGTTGATGAGAAAATTATTTGGAATGACGAGGAATAGTTTGAGATGAAGATGATAAAAAAATAACTGTTCATTTAAAGTGTGTAGATAAATTGTGGTAAGTTTTCAAACTATCAATATCTTTGAAGCATATTTCGCCAGTGCCGGTTTTTGGGAATTGTGTGACGAATGTATGGCATACAGTTTTCCTGAGGCTATGCTGACGCTTACTTTTTATCTTCCCTAATAGTACATTACCCTTATGAAATGAATGACATTGAATATTTTTGCCAGTTTCTCAAGCTTCGAGCCAGCTTCAAGGAAACAGATTCAAATGTTCCCAAGTATGAGTTTCCCCTGGCGTGTTTTATTGCTATTCCATAAATGATTAAATTTCCACATCAATAATAAGAAAGTGAAATTTTGACCTTAAATCTGCAAGACCTTTATTAATATAATTTGAGATTATTTTTAAAAGAAAGAAAGAAAAAAAACTTTTATTTTTTAAAACATTGAAGGTTCAGACATCTCTGACGAAATCTCTTAATATTCAGACATTCTTGTTTGAAAAAAAAAATCAATTGTTGTTCATTTGAAGCTTTTAATAAACGTATTTTAATGCAACGAATGATTACGCTTAAACGCTAAATATGCATTCAAAAATACTCAAAAGGAGATAGAATATATATTCGGAAAATTAATTACCGGGAGCGCGAGTGTAAAAACAATATTTCATAACCTCGAAAGTTCGACGAAGTGAAATGAACGACTTCACTTTTACCGAGACACATTTCAGTGAGGGGTAATTGGTAAACTTTCCGAATGAAAACACAAAATAAGCAAAAATGCAGAAGAATATAAAATTAAAAGCGACTCAGAACTGAAAGTGAGACGGGCCAGGTCAGCTTGGCCAGAAATAAAACTCCCGCTGCTCCATAAATGAAAAACTTTGCCGTGATGAGAAGTATCGCCGCTTTTATAATATAAAATAGGCGGGACGGGAACTTCGTAATTGTTTCCGGTTATGATTAGCGGTCTGAATGAGTTGGATGAAGTAATTGAAGGAAACGGGCCTGGGAAAATAATTAAAGTTGTTTGACTTTCAATGGGACCAGTTTAGAAAAACGACCGAAACGCTCCCTCAGCTCTCAGGGTTGACAGCTTAGTTCTAGAAAAGGTTTTTAAACACGAGTATGTTATATTTCAATGTTTCCAAAATTTTAAAAGGTTGTCAACGCAGATTCGTACAGATGTAACCCTCGGGTGTAGCAGATGTCCATGGGCGGCGGTATTCACTTACCATCAGATGAACCGTCTGTTCGTTTGGCAACTTATCACATAAAAAAAGTGTTTGATAGTCAAGTGTGGGAATGTGAATACTGACAGCTGAGAGAAAGAAAGAGAAAAACGGGTGAGAGAACATTTTGGGCGAATGCACAAAGAAAACCCTAGTTCTACCAGAGGTATTGATTTTAAAACTTAATAAACAAGACTCTAAATTGGTTTAAGTAAGATGAAAATCGTAACCTTGGTTATGAGTCAGCAACTCCTCATCCCACCTTATCCTAATTTAAGAAAAGAAAAGTTCGAATAAGAAGGGGAGCTCACAAAACACAATGATAAACATTTATGACAAAAAATGTGTATCTCAGACGTTGATATTTAGTCACGTATATATAGAGCGCACGAATGTGTGAAACAATCTTAAATAAGAATATCGCTTTTCATTGAATCTTTACGTCGCATTCTTTCAGAGTAATATATTTTCTTGTCTCATATGACGAAACGAGCCTAAACTTGACGCGTGTTTGAAATATCAATACTCATTCATTATTGATTCGTCGGCCATCTTAGGTTTCACTCTAAAAAAATCTGTGTAAAAATTCCACTACTGTAATGCTACGGTTGCACCAGAAGCCTGGTACGACCGTTGGTAAAGAATTTTCCTTTGTTTATTTTAATGAAAATAAAGTAAAGTGTAAGTATAATACTTTCGCGTTTCGTCTGGTGAGTGCGGTGGCCGGAGCCCAATTTTCAAAAGGTTGTCAACGCATCTGGAACCCTCGGGTGCAGTAGATGTCCATGGGCGTCGATATTAACTTAACATCAGGTGAACGGTCTGCTCGTTTGGCAACCTTTCAAATAAAAAAATAAAAAAAAATTGCTCTTACTTTAGAATTATATATATATACTATAGACACTATCCTGTATTGTAAGGATGTTTACAAGACAAACATAAATTCACATAAATTTCAATTTACAAACATAAATTTCACGTGGACAGACACCCAGATGCGAAACAGCTATCTGTGGGTCACACAAATATTTCCGTGTGGGGATCGAACCCACGACTCTCGGCGCCGAAGTCAATACGTTGGCAACTGCGCCACGGAGATTGGCCGTAAATCAAATCAAAATCTAGCTGACTATCTTGAAGGTGCATCACATAACAAAGAAAGAACTTATAAATAAATAACTAACGCACCAGCACTTCAGTACGTTCACTGTCTCTGACTAAATAACTCACTAGATGCGATAGAGATCAAGCATTAATTGGCCTCTAATGATGGAAGAAAAATTTTCCCGTTATACCTGATGTTATGAAAGTGTGGTCTTTGTTTGAAATTGCCCTAAAATATCATTGCTTAAAAGTCAAGGTTTGCTTACCGCTCAGTAGTGCGATCGCAAAAGCTTTAACGTAAGCAAGTATCTCTACTATTAACTATAAAGTGAATTTAGCAATAGAACTAAAACTGGAAGAGATCCAAGAAAACCATTAGCGTCGTTAGATTAAGTAATGGATACAGACTTGAAACTTCAGCTAACGCTTTGTTGTGATTAGTGAAGTAAATATATAGTTAATTGTCTAATATACAATCTTATTGAACAGACAACATATAAGGAAGATAAAGATATAATTACATCTCATTTATGCTGCATAAACAACGTACGTTTGGTCTTATATTGGACTGTTTTTAATGTACAGTTAATTTTTTTATTGATGTCACAATTATTTTTAAATGTATGAAGCTGTATAAAAATAATAGTCCAATATCCGTTCTTAACGACCCATGAAACTCAAGAACATTCGCTTCGCGCACTGTCTAAGATATTAGCTGTCATATAACCACGCGCTAACAAAAAATGAAGTATAATATGAAAAGAAAAAATAATATGAGTAAAGTAGTATGCCATTTATGTGGTATTTTCAACGAATTCGCGGTACTCTGAATAAATTGCGACGACGAGCGAGGTACCGCACACTGCCGACAAACGTATAGAACTTACACTTGGGAAATCTACCAAAGGAAACGCGAGGAAGAGGAATTGCCTCATCTCCAATTATTTTTAGTTCTAGCGCTGCTAAAGTGATATTTAACATTGGATCTTTGAATGAATGTCCTCTCATAGAACTAATGTATTCTTATTAATTCGCTTCGTGGTTAAGAATCCCATGGTGAAAGTCAGTCTAAATCATTATCATTCTCATTATTAAATTATATTGAATTTTTGTCAAATGTGAAACTTGGTCAGCATAATTGCAGTAAGAAGTTCCCTATAAAGGCCCATTTACACGATGCCATTTTCTTGTACATATAAGAGCAATAATTGAATGCAATAAATTGCGCGCAATAATTGTTTAGACCAATTGTTGTTTAGACCATGCAACTCATTTATTGCTTCAATTTAATTGTATACAACAGGCAAGAAACTGGCACCATGTAAATGGGCCTTTAGTCAGGTTGTCAATTCGCAAGTACTAATTCTATCTCCAATAAAAAACTACTTGCATTTGGCAAGGACGTAGATAAATAGGTGAAATTTTTTCTTCATTTTTACGGTGGTAGGGCCACGCAGCAGCCTCGGCTGTTGCACGAATGGGCAGGCTCGGCCGGGTTAGTACCACGACCTCACAGAAGTCCGGCGTCAAGTGGAAATATATATATAATACTTTCGCGTTTCGTCTGGTGAGTGAGGTAGCCGGAGCCCAATTTTCAAAGGTTGTCAACGCACCTGCAACTCCTGGTGTAGCAGATGTCCATGGGCGGCGGTATTCACTTAACATCACGTGAACCGCCTGCTCGCTTGGCAACTTTTCATATATAAAAAAAATAAAAATATACATATTCAATGGAATTTGAAACTCGTCATGAAATTGATATAGAAGTAATATGAGAAAATAAATATAGGAAATATAGCAATTTTTCGTTAGCGCGTTAACGTGCTATGTTGAATTCTTTCAGCAATCATGGTCACGGGACAGGTTGAGGCGTTTGACGTCTGAGTGGCATTGTTAGTCCAGGATACTGCCAATTTCTTGCGCCGCGTTACCTTCCAGGGTTCGAAATGGTACATGAAAGTAAAAAATACCGTACATGCGTACAACATACCGTACAACGATAAATCCCGTACCATAGTTTCATTAATTGCTGTGTAATAGCGTAAATACATGTAATAAAGAGTTATAGTAGTGACCGCTCAGTCCGGGCGCTCGCCTTTAGTTCAATACTCGAGCAACCCGAGTTCGATCCCTCGTGTCGGCACCAATGAAATTGTTAATTTTCAGTGCTGACTTATCGCGTGATAAACGGTGAAGGAACATCGTGAGGAAACCTTCATATTTTCGAAATAGTAATAAAAAAAAAATTTCGAACACATTTGAAGTCCGCCAATCCGCAATGAGGCCGCGCGGGGGACTATTACCCTGATACCCTCTGTACAGAAGAGGACTTTGCCCAAAACAAACAGCAAAATCACCGCCGCGAATGTTAGCAACATTGTCGACGTACTTACGTGGGATTTGCGTTCGAGCGTTAGAGCGTTGCCAAATCGTGCTGTCACGCGCAATGATATGTTTAGAAACGTTACCATGTAAAACGGCAGGAATACGTCAATACACCACCTTTCATGTCGCCGTATTACGGTTGTTTTGTGTATTTGAGGACCCATTAGTTGACTTCGGGATACAAGCAGCTTATCACATGAAAAGTGATCATAGCTGCTCAAGGTCAGCCACGCGCCTAGTTGTATGCTTAGCCAACTTTTAATACAATGGGTCCCGGGTACCTTCCTCATTAGATGAAATCAAACAGTATTAATATTTTTGTCATACGCAAGCTGCCTATAGTAAAGTAACAGCCTATATATGTCCCACTGCTGGGCAAAGGCCTCCTCTGTACAGAGGGTATCGGGGCATAGTCCACCACGCGGCCCCACTGCGGATTGGCGGATTGGCAGATTTTTTTTCGTTATTATTTCGAAAACATGAACCAACCGAGCCCGCCTAGCAATAAGCATACGATCAAAAAGACAAAAGTTTTAAGACCTTCCTTCCCTTTTAGCGCTTGTTTTTATTTAAATAAATATAGTGTTCAACAATTTACCCACAAAAGGGATTAGAGAAGAATAAATAGACTATTACCGAATAAAGCGCCCGCGAAACTGTTACGAATTCCGGGTAAAACCATGTAAAATGGAATGATACACAAATGGTTCACTCACTTATTGCGGAACTATTTATACCAGGCGCCGCAGCGGCCTATAAAACAAACGCACTACGCACTTAGGCCACGTACACGAATGCTGGATATAATTTAGTATCGGCGTAAATAGACGCGTCGGACACAGCGGTACCGAGCGCTCTAACGCAAATGTTACGATGACGTACTGGAAATACGCCCAGCGCTGGCGAATGCGGGGAAATCCCGCAAAAACCCGCGAAGTTATACTCTAACCTTTTATATAATACTCAGTATCTATTTAATGTACCATAGTGTAGGAAACTAAAGTAACCGACTATATATGTCCCATTGCTGGACAAAGGCCGCCTTTGTCGATTAGGGCATAGTCAACCACACGGCCCAACTGCGGATTAGCAGACTTCACATATCTTGAAAATATTTTTTTTATTTCGAAAATATGCAGGTTTTCTCGCGATGTTTTCCTTCCCGCTGACCACGTGAAAGGCAGCACTTAAAATTAACAATTTCATTGGTGCCGGCACCGGGGATCGAACTCAGGTTGCTCGAGTAAATTTAATTAAAGGCGAGCGCCCGAATAACTAGCTATCACGCCTCCTTGTCTTCCTTATTCTTCCTTTAGTGACTAAGAACAAGTACATTATTTTATTAACGAAAAACAAAACCGACTTCAAATATCTCGCTCTGTATTCATTTTAGAGTTGATTTTCAATTGATTTTATAATAGACTATCTTTTCGCCCGAGGCTTCGCTCGCGCTGAAGACCTTGAATAAATATCTTTTTTTTAACCTTTCAACCATTTACAACATTTTTTCCAATTAAAAAAAGACCTATGTCCTTTCTCAGGCTCTAGACTATCTGTGTACACAATTTCATTTAGATCGGTTCAGTAGTTGTGGCGTGAAAGCGAGACAGACAGAGTTACTTTCGCATTTATAACATTGGTATGGATTATCAGGAGTTCCCTACGTATATCCGGATCCCAAGATCCAATACCAACGAATTTAATACGGGGCCATTTATGAGAAGCACAAGCTTTCATATAAAAAAAGAATCATCAAGTCCAATCAGTCGAAAGCTCGGAGGTAACAGCCATAAAAAAATATAGTCGAATTGACAACCTCCTCCTTTTTTGAAGTCGGTTGAAAAATATAACTAGGGATTATTTATTACTCGATAGGTACATGCGTGTTTAAATAATAAAATAAAAATGTTTCGATGATACTCGTATGCGAGTCTGTGGAATTTTGTACTGGCTGCGTGAGAAACTATCTGTCCTCTGCATAATGGCTTCTACTTCTTCGTCTTCTTCTTCTTTCGCAACAGTAAATATTCTTTTATACTTATCATTCAGATGACAATGAATGATTATTCTTTACGCGATCTCAATGCACTAGGTACTCGATAATTTGCGAAGTAATTATGCTATAATAATTAAGGACCTCTTCTTACTTTTGCCACGATTATTTCAGATGAACATATTTTTTTTTTTAATAACATTACCCTTACTTTAGGATAACATTATCCTGTGCTGTACGGACGTTTTACAAACATAAATTTCACGCGGACAAACACCCAGATACGAAAGAACTGTCTGTGGGTCACACAAATAGTTATCCCGTGTGGGGATCGAACCCACGACCCCCGACGCCGAAGCCAATACCTTGGCAACTGCCCCATGGAGTTATCCAATAATTATGGAGACATATATGCAAGCAATTTAAATTTTGCAACTGGAAAGACCATGTATAACTACCGAATAACTCACGACCTGGAGGCACCAAGGTCGCCAGTACATGACAAAAATGGCGTTCTTTTCTTTATTACTTACATTCACTGAAAGCCACCCGACCGGAAACCATTCCCGAAGGTTAAGGTTCCGTATTTGTTGTTATAGCCGCAACCGAAATACATCATCTGTGAAAATTTCACGAGATACAGCCTGGTGACAGACGGACAGACAGACAAAATGACAGACAGACAGCGGAGTCTTTGTCGGGTACTATTCTACCCTTTTGGTTTCAGACCCTTAAAATGATACGTACAATTTGGATTAAAATTAGGTGGAACTAATAAATCTATAATCGAACTGAGTTCCAGATTAAAAAAGTGTATACTCATTTAGAGGGCTAAATATCTTGGCCCTAACGGTGGTTGTTTTTTCGTGTGTTCTCCTTAATTCAGCTTTAATCTTCGTTCACCGTACCGATACCTTCCTACTCTATTTTACCAACAAATAGAAAAATTTTTCGTTGAAAAGAGAAACGGGGCTTAAAACTAGTATGCACTAAGAAAATTATCAACGGCCTTTTTTGCGAGATTATTCAAGCGGGCATTCCACAAAGGGGTGCATGTTCCATCTTGTTTCATAAATAAAACGCGACACAACTTTATTCAATTTGCGGGGCTTACGAACTTATTTTCCTAGAGCCGCTTTCTTGTGGCACCGTCGCCTTTTTCCTATTTTGCGGCCCCGCAGACTGCGCGGGGTTTCTTTAAAATAATTTTAATGCTCCGTCATTTTGTTGAATTGCATTCTTTAACAAGCGCTCGTTAGGAGGGCTGGGTAAACAAGGTATTATAATAATGCTTACAAATTTGTATCGTACGTATTCAATAGCCGGGGTCTGGGAGCAACATCTTTCTTACTGCGGTGGGGCCGAACAATAAATGTAATAGTCAAGTATCTATAAACGGACCTGAATGTACGTCTTGTATAGAATACACTGATATATATATATATATATATATATATATATATATATATATATATATATATATATATATCAATTAAAATGAAAGTAGAATTTCTTCGTGTCTAACATACAGGGAGACTTTTTTAAAGGTGCCCAAATTTACACAGGAGGTTCAGAGTCTGTGGTATAATCGTTTATTGAAACAAAAAAAAAAACTTTTTTTTTTTCAAAAAAAATTGCCATTCTATTCCCTGAAATACAGAACTTGTTGACGCGGTAGTCATTCATAAATACCTAAAGTTTACTGTTCATGCACATAAACGAACTTGTGTACGTGTTAGTTATGAATGATCGTGCGTGAAATAAATGAGTTGCGTATAAATGCGTAATGTCTAGAATTTAATTTAAAAAAAATGTGCGCCGTCACGGGACGCCTGGCTGATGTGAAACATCGATATTATTTTGTAAAAGTAATATGCAGAAAAGAACAGATTGTGATTGGAACTAAATATGCCATAATGATAAAATAAAATATTACGATTTTTTATTATATTACTTAACAAAATTAAAATTAAAAATTCACATTAAAATAAAATTTAAAAAACACAATATTATTATTACACACGATTATTTTAATACACTGTACACTACTGCATATAGACTGCATATATATACCATCATATGGCGTGGCGACGCGTCGCCACGGCATGCGTCGCCACGCCAGAAATCGGTTTTACGTGCGGCTATAGATGTTTCACATCAAAATGGATACACTTACACCCTCCTGTATACAGTCTTGTGTTGGATGCCACTTTTTGGCTACGACAAAATGGCTTACAGTTGATATCGTCATCTCTACTTCCATTTCCGTTCTTATTATTCTTATGATCGTATTTGATACGATTCCTTACCCAAATTTCACAATGTTGGGCCAAACACGACTCGCATAGCTTTATCCAATTTGCAGCGATCGCGAATTTATTTATTACGCGAGCATCCTTGGGGCGATGCTGACTGTTCCCTTTTATCTCATTGAATATAATGGAACGAATACGATTCGCCACCGCTTACTGTAACGAGGTAGTCAGAGGTCGTCAATCAACGGCGCTTCTTGAGGTATTTGATAAGCGAATTCGACCTAATTTTAAATGAACATTATGAACCATGTTATGCGTGTGGATCTGTAACTTTTAGTCACACAACAGTCTTTGCTTTTGGACGATGGGCAAGTTGGTTTGGTGAGTAACACGATCTCACAGAACACCGGCGTTTAGAGGAAGGGCTATACTTCTGCGATTCGTCAGGTGAGTGAGGTAGCCGGGGCCCTCTTCATTTATAAGGTAGCAACGCCTCTGCAACACTACGGGTGTTGCAAATGTCCATAGGCAGCGGTTATAAGTTCAGGTGATAAAAGAAAATATTTTGCTTAATCTTTTTTTGGGCACCTTTCCTTATCCTTTTGATATCGTCTTCTTTTTCATTTCTGTGTGATTTATATATCTTATATTATCGACGCAATGTGTCATATGCTATTCGTGTCTATCATTCCTACCGTAGGTATATAGATCGTCATCAATCGTCAAACACTTCACCTAAATCGTTTCTAATAAAATAGGTTGATGCGTATTATTATATTTTATGTGAATTCCTTTCAAACATTTTCCTTATACACTTCAGTTCTTTCGTATTTGCATTATTGTTGTCTCACTGCGTCAGAACGAGTGTGACCTTTTTTCAATGTGGTGTTTACATGATATAAGCTGTAGCTGGTACAGTTGCTTAGGATTTAGAGTTAGAGTCTCGTATCGTGGGCTCGATTCTCATTCTAGTGAGGAATTTGTATGAGATTGCTTTTTATGTGAGAATATGGAATGCGAGCTGGCGGTTGACCCGATTTTAAGTAAAAACCGCCGCCCATGGACATATGCAATACTTCTTCCGACCAATAAGGTTACAAACTATACGTTTCCACATTCTAATGCCCCGTCTAACTCACTAACGAGACCAAACGCAGAAGTTTATCACTTTGACTTCACGCCGGTCTTCTGTGAGGTCGTGGTACTTCTCCGGATGGACCTTCCCATTCGTACAACAGCGAAGAATGTTGCGTGGCCCTAACACAGTAAAGGTCTCAGATTCGATTCTAAAAAAAAGATTATTTTAAAAGCTCTGTGTTATTACTATCTAACTGAGCTAAAATGATACTTATAGTATAGATAGTCATATAGTATAGATAGTAATAGTACATACTGACAGTACGAATATCTCACAGAAAACGGGTGTGAAGTTAAAGTTTCGCGTTACACCTAGTGAGTATAATAGCCGAAGTAGTTGTGTAATCCATAGATAATTGGTTGTTAGTTTCCAAGGAAGTTTGTCGCAGGGGTAGGCAGACATTAAATTCTCAGGGACATTATAACAATTAAATTCATATAATACCATACATAACTAGCAAAACTAAATTGACACAACACTCGACAATAATTAGCACAAAATTTCAAATGTAATATCTTTTTCCAAAAAAATGTATCTTATTTCTCTATGTAGCATACATTACAATACTTTAGCTTTCGGAATAATATAGCAATTCGACACGCATTCCCATAGACCTCAGAAGCACAGCCCATAGTATCATATCTTCAAGTTACGAGTATATAAGTAAAGTCACTACAAATCAAATCAAAAATATGTTTATTCACAAAGACGCTAGCGCGTACTTATGAAATGTCAAAATTTTACGTTAAAACTTACTTATGAAATGTTAAAATTTTAAGTTCGGAAGGCAGCTTCTGTTGAGAAGAAACCGGCAAGAAACTCAACAGTTGCCCTTTTTTTAAACCATTAGTTTACAATATAATAGAACAGGTACTTATGTTTTATTTTAGCGTATGTACGTTTATACTTAATAAACAGTATTAATCCCAAACATTGGCGTCGTTAAGATATTCCGCAATGGTATAATATGCCTTAGCCATAAGTTCACTTTTAATTTTGCGTTTAAATTGATCAAGTGGCAGACTAATATCGACTGTGGGATTTTATTACACATGCGCACACTTTGCCCCATGAACGCGATATATTTACTTTTTTAGACGAAAAAATGGCGTAATTAATTTGTCCTTATTTCTAGTGTTTAATATCTATCACTATTCTTTAGATAACAATTAATAGTATGTCTAACATACAAAATATTCATCATCATCATATAAGCCGTAGGACGTCCACTGCTGAACATAGGCCTCCCCATTGACAAAATATTACAATAAATATATTGGGACGCAACAGTGAGTATATTAATCTCTTTAAAAAGATCTCTAAGTGTGTTCCGGGCTCCGATGTTATAGACTTCTCGGACACCTCTTTTTTGAAGGATAAATATAGAATTTTTATCAGATGCACTAGATACTACTCCACAACAAAATACCGTACGATAAGATGCTGTGAAAATAACTAAAGTAAACAAATCTTGTAGTGTCGATGTCTGTTAGCAGCCTAACCTTCCTAATCGCTAAAACAGCGGAGCCTAGCCTACTTGCAAGAGATGATAGATGGGTACTCCACTGTAGCTTTGAATCTACTGTAGTCCCCAAGAAAACAGCGGACTCAATAGGATTGAGGGATACGTTATTTAATAATAAACTACAACTTTGCTTCCTTACACTAGGGAGAGTAAAAATAATACATTTAGTTTTTTTGGAATTTAATACCATATTATTTATGGTGGAGGATGTGCGAAAGTGCACCATTTACGTCGTCATAATTTGATAAATTTCGGTCAACCTTAAAGATGAGCGATGTATCGTCAGCAAACAGCACAACATCATGAAACTCACTGGCATAAGAAGGGAGATCATTTATATATACTAGCAATAATAATGGGCCCAAGACTGATCCTTGTGGGACACCCATTTTCATGGTGGACCCTGCGGACCAAATGATAGCTATTGTAAGGTTATTTAATGTCCATTGATGTTATATACAAATACGAGGTAGATATTACACTAGCGCACCGAAAGGGGCGCTCAAAGTACACCAATTGGTGTAATTCGATTACAATTCTATGGGCTGCTAATCTCTGCGTATCATACGTCCTATATGAACTTTCACGTTCACTTCCATATGTCAAATAATGAAAAGCGGAACAATTTTTAAATGTCATGCCTTGCGTCATCTATAATTTATTAAAGATAATTAATGATGTCTATATAAGTAAATGAAAGGACAACAAACCACTCATTGAACAATACAAAATATGCACAACATTCGAATAACCTGTAAACTCGAGGCGAAACGGTTACATCGAAATATTACGCAGTAAAATTGTTACGCTATTCTAAAACAATCCGTATTTCCGGACAGGGACTGCGATAAAAAAGAAACGGCCGAAATAGGAGTTCATAAAAGTCTCATGTGACCAGGTACATGTCATTACCGGTGCGACCGTAAAATTCATGACGTGCCATTAATGATTTATGTTAGTACCGTTGGCGCAGACGCTAAAATGTAGGCTTCTCTGTCGAGGGTAATAGAATTTTTTGGCCTTCAAATAATTAGCTCTAAACCTAAAACTCATTTCCAAATCTTTAGAGAGATTTACTTGGCAATATGATGGAAAGAAAATCTTTTATATATGTCCTTCACACAGCACAATCAACGAAGCATATATGTAAACAAGAGGGTAATTATTAAATTGGCTTCATTTATTTATCGGTAAGAAATCGGTGCTTGACTAAATTTCCCATATTCGTTGCGGCCGTAGATGGAAGGAAAAAAGGAAGTTCTGTGAGAGTATGATCTGTTCATTTAATTTTACTGGAAGTTCTATGAAAATATGGTCAGTTCATTATATTGTACAGGAAGTTCTATGAGAACATAGTCAGTTCATTTAATTATACAACCAAGAATTACCCACGGTTTGGATCTCAAGCTCTATCAATTACGAGTATCCAGTCACAGAGCCACCGTGGCACATTTTTCAAAATATGCACCGACAGTCCTTTTGCAAGTTTCAGTGAATTCAGTAACAAGCTCTTATAAAAATATAAGTCAATTTCCCTCCAAGGAAAATTTGATTTCGTCAAATTCAGGGGAGAATGTACGCGAAATTTGCCCTTTACTAAACTTTAGTTCTGTAATAGAGCTTCTGAAATATTCGGAAAAGAACTTATTATGTTGTAGCAAAATTAAGCCAATGTATTTTTATTAGCTATTTCTGCTAGCTTATTGCTGGGATTGTTGCAAGGAACGTTTCTAGTGCAACTGCTTTTAGAAAGACCATTTTCATAACGACATAACACACCACATGAAACCTTTAAAATTCGAAAATTCATGAAAATAAACAAACATGTGAGTATGTTATTATCTTTATAACTCTATATCTAAAATAAAGCTTTGCTTCTGAAATAGGAGAAAAACAAAAAAAGGTGAAAATTTCTAAAACTGAGAAAATGTCTTGATATACAACAAGGTACAAAGTAACAAGTATCTCAGAGCCTCCTTTATTTATTCCATCCTTTTATAATCTACTTAACTTGAACGATTGGGATGATGCTACTAAATTGGAAATGGAAATCACACAAAGAACAATTTTAAAGAAATATTTCCTATCATATTTTTAACCGACTTCAAAAAAGAAGGAGGTTTCTCAATTTGACTGTATATATATATTTTTTTCTATATGTGTTCGCGGATAACTTCATCATTTATGATCCGATTTTGATGATTCTTTTTTTTTGGAAAGGACATATCCCAAGGATGGTACCATGATAAGGAAACCCGGATCTGATGATGGCATCTCAGAGAAATCAAGGGCAATCCTCAAATGTCATAGGTGTTGACAATGTTTTTAGTTTCCGGTTTGAAGTCGGTTTTTTTGTTCAAAATGATTACACATCGTTATTTAGTCCCAAACAAAGCAAAGCATGTACTATGGATACTAGGTAATTGATCAACGTACTCAAACATACTTTTCTTCTGCAAATTATTATCTACAATATATATTTATATATTTTAGATAATAAACATATTACATATAATACAAGATATCACTAGAAAAATATCACGACATAATATTTTTCCAATAAAAGTGGGCACCGAAACCATACCCTCTGCCGTAAGAGACAAGTTAACTGTCCACTACGGCAATCGGATCATCTTATGATATATAAAACAGACGGCAAAAAAATATGTTAATTTAATAGAATACTATATACATGCAAACCGTTTGTTAGCTTTAAACTCTGTAAGTAATATTGGTTTGGAGAAATACCATAAGAGATTGAATTTTCGGAATACATATTTAATTAACATCTAATCTTTTTCCTAATAAAACGAAACGAGTCAAACAAGCCTTTTATGCAAAATCTTAAAATATTAACGTTTTCTTCTTTGTACATTTCCATTAGAAAAGAATATTCATGAAGTAAGCAGAATACCCGAAGTCGGTAACGTATGATGAGAGCATATTTAATATGCAAATTATAATACCAAGCGGTAAGCTATAAGAACAAAGATTTTGGTGTAAGACACCAGCTAAATACAAGTTATTTTTCAAATGTGACTAAATGTAAAAGCAAAAAGAATGTTCCGTGATAAACTTTACTTTTAACGAGATAAATTTAAACACCTGTTTTATTTTTATACGAGAAGTTCATATCAGTTTCTATTTGGCCATTTCAAATATCACCGAAACTAGTGCGGTATTATGTACACTTCGAAGGTTGAAAGCTACGAGCACTGTTGATACTCACGTAGGCTAGAATAAGACTATCATACCTGTATATTATATTGTACCCTGATATTCTTGAAAAAGAGCAACTGTTGAGTTTCTTGCCGGTCTCTTCTCAACAGAAACTGCTTTCCGAACCGGTGGTGCCTTACGAACCTATATACATAAAATTTGACGATTCATAAGAGCGCGCAAGCGTCTATTTGAATGAATGTATTTTTGATTTTGATTTTGATATAACAAATTTTAGCTACGTTTTTAGGAGGTTTAGCTAAGGTCTAATGAAAGTGTGTCGTGATTTCGTTGCTAAATTTGAATCTGGACGGGCTTAAACTAAAAGTTTAAAAATATTGTAATTATAATGTAACACGTATTTTACAACACCATTAAGAATAGCTATTAATCAACGAATCAGCTGTTTCAAAAGATAAAGTCTTATCAAAGTGATTATATCAAGAATCGCATGATTTATTATTGGCTTGTTTTCAAGTTTTATCGAGTATCTGGCTTTGCTTCTTCTACAAATTTAGAGAAGCACTAATGGTGAATTTTATACTATATGTTGGTTGTTATAGTCTTGATTTGTAAAAAGAAAAGGGACTACAGCACTTTTATTATCTAGCTCATTTGAGCATGCCGTCGAAGTTGTGATTAAAACTAGTTGCACACCAATTTTTCGTACATTTAATATATTTTTAAAAGTACCTTCTTGAAGTATCTTTTAAATTCTTAATGCCATGCCTTACTTCAACTAATAAACAAGAAAAAAAGGTTTACTAAATTAAAAAAAATACAATACATTACAATTTTAGGGCAAATAATATAACAATTACTTTCTACAATTATATTAATGACAAAAAAAGGAACCGATAAGCACCATCTACCGTGCAGTTTCTGTTAATAAAATAAAATATTGTCGATTTCGAGAAATAACTTCAAATATAATTATGATTGTTAATCCGCACAGCGCAATATGACTTTTTTTTGCATTGTTTAAGTTTAAATGGAAAAGCGAGTGAAGAAAGCTAAAAGTTTTTTTACAACTTTGCTTAATTGAAATAAAGTTATTTATTCATTGTTTACAAATTACATTGTAATGTGCCATGCTAGCGCATGAAGACTTTATAAGGTTTGATGTTTCGCTTGAAGATATCGACATATTACTTGGTTCACGGTTAAAACGCCGACTACTAAATCGGTGAGCTCAATCTTGGCGGCTTCAAAATATTGTGGGTGTGGTGCAAGTAAAAAGAGACTGCGATTAAATTATCAACTTAAGAAAAGCCTCGTACAGGCCGAGCGACGGAATGGGCATATTTTTAGGATGCCTAGATGTAAACTTATGAATGAATGAGAAATCGTTTTTAGAAAATTAATCGCTCGATAAGCTAACTTTCTTTTTGGTCACTAATATCATTAATATTATTACATTTATAAAACAATACGAGAGACATAACAGTACTCATCTATTAACAACAGCTGAAAAATATTGCAGCAACTTAGTGTCCAATTATTACGAATTGCTTCAGTCTTTAACTTAGACTACGCTATTCGTGGAGCGATTTGATCCATCTGACGTTCGCGTTGAGAGATGCTTTGTGCCTAATGCTCAAAAGCTGCATCGCTGGCTGCCTCTATATATTTTATCTACAGATTACCCTTGCGTATTTATTGCAGATCAAACCTGTAAAATTTGCCGAATATTTAGGTGAGATCTCCAAAGTATCATGGAATGATCGAATCGATGATGAAGTACAACGACCTTACAGACGACCGGCGCGAAGTGGAATGTGTTCAACGTGTGTTCAACGTTACGTCTGGTGACGCATCTGCAAACCTACGGGTGTTGCAATTATTAATGGGCGGCGTTATCACTTAACATTAAGTAAACCGCAATCTCGCTTGTCACCTTGTCACAAAAAATGCGTTTTGATACTTTCACGTTTTTCATTTTACCTAGGCAATTTATGTTTTAATGTGTAATTAACGTTCTCACACACAACACGCCCATTTTATCCGCTTTAAATATGGAAAAACTTGTATTGCCTTACTCATTAACTTCTTAATGTTCATACGCTAGCTTTATGATTTCCGAAAACTGTAATATACACTAAATAAAATAAAATCTTACCTTACAGTACTGAGTAACGGTAACATGAACATTGGACATGTATTTTATAAAAAAAATAAAGATAGAAGAAAAGTTTGTAGAGCTGGTAGAGTCACAGAATAGTTCAACCCTGACTCAGTAGCGTCACAACATTGCAGTTAAACGCTCACTCATGCTTATACGTGACAATGAATACAATCCGAGGCAATAAACCCTTAAGGGCTGCTTAAGCCATTAGCAGCTGTATGCCAGCGCAAATCCATTGGTAATCTTCTTAGGGGAAAACGTACTTGTAGAGACGCTCGGGGCGTATTCATGGCGGCGTGTGTGCCAGTTCGCTCCACACAACTCCGGGATCCCCTTTATCAAGGCTCCACGTTATACAATAGAATAAAGGTCGGCTTAGGCTCAAATCAAGTTCTTAAGCCGTCGCGTCAACGGCGCGCCGGCGCTGGATAGAAATTTTAGGTAGATATGGACCGACGTTGAATAATTCCGCTCGTGAGCCCCAATTAAGTGTCGAGCAGCGTGTTTGTTTGAACCTGAATGTTTTTTTTATGTGAGAAGTTATCACCCGCAGAGTTGCATTTTATTATAAGTTGGCAACGCATCTTAGCAACCTTTAATAAACTGGTACCCAGCTACGTCACTCACTAGACGAAACCCAGACGCAATACACATGCACTTCACGCCAGTACTTGACCGGACTGACTTGCCCGCTCAAGCTACAGTGAACATTATGCACACAGTTATTATACATGTCAATATTCATAAGTATACATTAAAACCTCTTTCTGTATTTTTCTCTCTCTCTTGTTCTGTGTCAATTTCTTTTGGTACTCACAATGCGAGAATCAGTTATACTATTTTGGTGCTCCTTTTAAGATTTAAATACTATCCAACCAAATTTTAGTATAATGGTTTTCAACAGGTTAATTAGTGCGGAGCGAACAGCATATCTGCTAAAATTTGTATTATTTAAAAATAAAAGTGCCTTAACTCCGATATCCACGCACTTAGGGTTGTGTTTTGAGCACATTTTTATTTTTCAGAGTTCTCACGTAATAAAATCACCGTCTCGCAATTTGTTTGTGGGAGGCCTATGTTCAGCAGTGGACTCAAACAGGGTGAAATGATGATGATGATGTGCTGAATGTCAAACCAATATGATTTTATATTTGGTGACTCCGTGGCGCAGTGGCCGAGGTGTTGGCTTCGGCCTCGGGGGTCGTGGGTTCGATTCCCACACGGGACAACTATTTGTGTGACCCACAGACAGTTGTTTCGTATCTGGGTGTTTCTCCGCGTGAAATTTATCTTTGTAAAACGCCCTTACAACACAGGATAATGTTATCCTAAAGTAAGGGCAATGTTAAAGAAAAGAAGCAAAAAAAAAATCATTACTTCTACCACACATATAGTCCAAGAGTACACCATAACTTCTTTTGTAAGTCTGTACATATTAAAATAAGTTACATGAACACAACCCAATCCCGTCTGCGGTACGGAATTGAGGGAGTTCCGATGCAGAATCAATTTCTCCGCATGATAGCACTCCAAAGAGATTGAAAGCATAATGCACCTCCGCTCACACCTACGGTACACCTATGGACGCTCAGGGTAAAGGCCCATTCACACGATGCCATTTTCTTGTACACACAAGAGCAATAATTGAATGCAATAAATTGCGCGCAATAATTGTTAAGACCATTTGTTGTTTAGACCATGCAACTCATTTATTGCTTCAATTTAATTGTATACAACAGGCAAGAAACTGGCACCGTGTAAATGGGCCTTTAGTGATCGATTAAACGACAATATTGAATGGTTATTCAAATGAGACAACGTAGGCTATTGTCAATTTGACTTCGACAGTCTGAGCTCATCCTCCACCAATCTTTAAGTTTAAGTTTCTTTATTTGCTAGTAAATAGGTACAGAAAATATTTTGGTCTTGTTATCTCGTTGTCTTCACAAATGTCAAGCTATTGTATATATTTGTAATACAGTTAATTCTATTTTTTTTTACAAAAAACTGATACAATTTTACACATCATTACACTATTTTTACACCTCATACTATTTTAGTAGATATATTTATTAATTAATGCATCGATTTTTAAACAAAAAAGAATAAATAAAATAATAGGAACAAATTTAGACATTACAATTAAAAACTCATTTATGTTGTAAAATGGTTTTTCTAACAGCTATCGTTGTACCAATAAATAAAATAGGCGTATATTTATTTATTTTATTTTAATTTAAACAGAAAGGTTTATTAACAGGTTACAAGCTAAAACATACTCAGAGAAGTAAATTAGAGAACACATAATACACAAATCTGTAACCCACTTATAACCAAACATGATACAATACGAGCGTGAGTAGCACCTACATACCCAACTGATGTACATGAAAATAAGCAATATGGCGTCGGAGAGATGCTTTAAGGCTGGGCAGACTTCGTTATAGCGGCAACAAAAGTTATCATCTGTTAAAATTGTCTGAATATCTGAATGTGTCACGGTTCATGACATACAGCCTGGTGACAGTCGGATAGACAGACAGACAGAGGAGTCTTAGTAATAGGGTCCCGTTTTACAATTTGGGTACGGAACCCTAAAAAGAACTAATGAGGTGGGCCTAGAGATTACCTAGATGCCTAACGATTAGATAAATTTCAACTTCTATAATATTACTACTGATAGAAGCTATGATATACTCGCATCTTGTATTTACCTTCTACCAGAAGTCGGCTAGCTTGATCATATAAGAAAAAGGAAGAGTTTGAATAGCAGGAAATTATTACGCTGATAGCGGTTGGGCAATCAATCACCGCTGTGGCCACATATTGTGAGCAGTTTGCTTCGCGATTGTACTACCATTGTGTTTCTTTTCTTATGTTGGGGATCGTTTCGAATATCGTAACGTATTCGTGTTAACAATAGGGAGTTTTATCTTGTGTGATGTTGCTTCGAGATCCATGTCTGATTGCTTTCTCTAAATAAAACTTGTAAGTATTTACATTTTTTTCCCAAGTCAATATCATCTTTGTTTTTACTTTTCATTCTTATACCCGAATGTGGTAGATGTGCCTTTTGAACTGGAAACTTTTAGTTGGGAATTCGGCCATGCGATGCTAGGATGCGGGATTTTAATCCCAATGAATTGTTTCTCACAAAATTTATCTAACACTCAATTTTGTTTGTTATATAAACACCCTAATTTCATACTTTAATCAGGTCTTGGTCTTTGTTACTTTAACAATTCAACTTTTTTTGTAATTTATTTTGTCCGCAGTGCGGTCTTGGTGTGCTGATATTTACCTTTATAAATTTTGTGAAGCAAAAACGGTATCAATCTTGGTAGAATCCGTCAAAAACCCTTGTTGTCTCTGTGTGCGTGGACTCTGTAAAGTGCTGGGAAGTTTGTAAATCAAAACCAAAATTGTACATATTAAAATACGTAAGAAGTGATCCCCTCTTATGTTATAAGAAGTGATGTCTCACTTTTGTTCCCAGCTTTCTGTCCAAACTCGAACATAGAACGAGAACATACCCTTTTCATCGCAACGAGAAACTCGTGATTTCACAATATAATCTAACAAAAGCGAACGTTTCCGCACTCTATGGAGCGAATTAATCTATCAAGAAGATGAATTAACGACCAACTTGATTAGCGATAATGAAAAACTTGTTCCAAGCAGTTTATTGGTTGTTCAATAATGAGCAATTGTAGACGGCAGAAACAATTACTGAACTGTCAAAAACTATCAGCGATTTCGATAATTATCCGGACAGTTAAGTTTGCTCAAATGGATTAAGGTTATTCCTAATTTAGAAAATGCAAACGATTTATAATTATAATGGATAAATCTTTAAGTTATACATATTTTTGTATCAATTTTGACCATGTAAATTTTAATCCGATTGTCATAATGAAAAAGTATTTTAATTATTTTGTTTTGAATAGTTTAAAGATGACGAGACCTCTATGTTTAGAGTAGCTGTGAAACTAACATTTTTTTTATGTGAAAAATTGCCAAGCGAGCAGACGGTTCACCTGATGTTAAGTGAATACCGCCGCCCATGGACATCTGCTACACTCGAGGGTTACAGATGCGTTGAAAACCTTTTGGAAATTGGGCTCCGGCTACCTCACTCACCAGACGAAACGCGAAAGTATTATACTTCCACTTTCCGGTCTTCTGTGAGGTCGTGGTACTTACCCGGACGAGCCTGCCCAATCGTGCAACAGCCGAGGCTGCTGCGTGGCTCTCCAACCATATGTTGGTAGAGCCACGACGTGAATGACAAGAATGGAAGTGAATGAATGAAAGTGGATCGGGACTACTTAACTCATGAGACGAAAGACGAAACTTCGCAATTAAAACACTTCCACATCACGCCGGTCTTCTGTGAGGCCGTGGTACTTCCCCGAATGGAGCTGCCCATTCGTGCATCACCACCATTAAATGCTTCATAAATATGTCTGTATGCAATAAAAGATTAACGAAAGAGAAGAACAATGAGTCACTTCGACTTTATACAAACATACTACAAATATAAACAATAAACATCGAAGTCATAAAATTTTACAGGTGTATTGAAATTTCATATCACAAATTCACGTTCATTAAAAGTGATGTCCATTCGAAAACAGCCCATAAAGTTCATCTCGTATTTCACGGTCTGTTTTATTTTGGACATATTGATGCAGTCGTAAACTTTATGTTCTTTCGTCTGTTATTAAATCTATGGAATGATGTACCTACGTTTTACCTTTATCAATAAGGTTATTGCGCTTCCTTTTTAACTTCTGAGTTAATCGCTGAAGCATTAAGGAAAATTTATAATTGTCTTTAAACGATGTTCCCATCTAGACTTTTAAAAGTTCATAAAAATCACATTTTTATAAAAGCCTTATTATTTAAAACTACATATTTGGCTGTAAACAATTATTTTCTCACCATCATCATCATAATTTTTTCAACCTGTAAAAGTCCAGGACTACATCACGCAAAGAAAAAGTGTGCATAGCCCTCTCCATATAAGGAATATAATAGATTAAGATAAAATCTACTAAAGTATTAAAGCACCAAGTTATTATTAGCTATCTTGAATCCGAGTTATTATTAATTATCTTGCCTCGGATTTTTCGGTGCAGCAAACTCTGAATCTAGTCTGTCTTTTACTAAGTTGGTTTTGTTATTATATTTGAAACACTGCCCGATGGTTAGGTTCTTGCTTGCCTTTGTCTTTAAAACGCTGTGTAGCCTTGATGCCGCAACGTATTTTAACACATGTGCTTTGTTGACATAAATATATTTGAGATCAACACGTAGAAGATTGATTTAATAATTTACATATTTGGGTCTTGTTCCTTTAATGTTTCATCAAGTACAGCTGGAATAATAGTTATTGCATTGCGTATATTTCAATAGCACTCAGCAGTAGTATTTGCCACAAATCCTTCTCGGAGGTTATCGCACGGGACATTTCGTTGCG
The DNA here is from genome assembly GCA_933534255.1 of Iphiclides podalirius. NCBI lineage: Eukaryota > Metazoa > Arthropoda > Insecta > Lepidoptera > Papilionidae > Iphiclides > Iphiclides podalirius. The sequence goes on along the minus strand of OW152838.1, from coordinate 1,260,826 downwards.
GCGTAAATCACGCCCTATGTACGTTTTCCGATGAATTTATAGTCCGTATTACAAACATCAAAGGTATTATGTGTGTGCCGTGTTTCACGTTAGGGTTTGATTCATTGCTTCCGCCCATTGTACCTTGATTAAGTGCTGGCGAAGCAAGATAGAAATGCATATGTAACGTTACTTCTAGTTTTGCTATTCTCGATTGACTAAAACCAGTGTGGGAACTGTGGTCGGGTCACACAGTTGCATGAATGGGCATTCTCATCCGGGGAAGTACCATGAACACTCATACGGTTGTTTCAAGTGAATGAGGTAACCGAGGTCAACTTTATTTAGCATCGGATCTGCAACCACTCTGGTATTGTAGACGTTTAAAGAGCGTCAGGTGAATCGTCTGCTAATTGCCACCATTTCACATTAAAAAGTGTCTTACACCCGCCATTTTCTTTAGAAGTCGGTATTTTATGCGTGTTTGTATGTGCTTGACGTTAAAAACGTCATGACGAAATGACGTTGAAATCGAAAACATGTTATCCCGCAATGAGAGATGCTGCAGTATCGGCTGGTCGAAAATTACGAAATTTAAATTTTATAAAATCCGTCATACGCTTTGATCGAATAATTCGTGATATTCGCAACATTACACATCCTGTGTTAACCGTTACAAATTTTACATAATAATAATAATACAAATACCATACTTATGATATTAACAGTACATTCACCTTAATCCCATATCAAATTACTCGGATAAGCAACACGTGTTCGTGGCACTTGATTGATTACTCGTACTTGTCAATGTATCCGATACACGCAGTTTTTGCGCTTAATTAGCAGCACGTACATATCTTTATATATAATTATTCTGTGTGTGTGTGTGTATCAACTCAATTCGTCCTAAACGGCTGAACCGATTTTAATGAAATTTTTTGTATGTCTTAAGGTTGATTCGAGAATATTTTAGATTCACAATTCGGGACACTACAACTCTTTTAAATTTTATTTTATTTATAAGTTGTCGGATTTAAGTCGTGTGTCCTGTACACGACTGTTAGGTCCGCTAGTATATTGTATGCAGGTATTATATGCAACAGTTTTATATGCAGACAATGTTTTTGTTAAGTAACTTAGGGATGGGTCCATGATGTTTCCTTGCTAAGGGTATGGTATGCAGTTTTGGTAACCCTGTTGGGCGAAACCAATAAGCAATAGAGAAGTCAATCAAGTGGCCACTGGTGGGATTGTACTTGGTAAGAACTTCATATATCGAAAATACTGAAGAAGACTGTAATGATACCGCTTGCTACAAAAAAAGTCAACTGTAAGACCAGATTTTTGTTAGGTACTGTAATAAAGGCGCGCAACAATGTCTCATTATCATTATCTGAGGCATTAGAGCCACGGGTGGGCCTTTGCCTGGTCAAGCAAATGTCTCCAGTCTGATCTATTCATCAAAGTTGAATCGATCAATTAATTAGCGTAGGTATCATAAATAGAAGTAGACGTGTCCGTCTTCTCTCTTTTTGGGTACAATTAAATAGAATAGAAGTACGAACCGCCACAAATGAGAGATTTGATCAGTATTCCAAACGTAATGGGACGCAGTAATCTTGGAAATGCACAGATTAGACGTATCGAGACACACAGACGTCTAAAACGATGGCGTAGTTGTTAAGTGTTCAACTTCAGGCTGATTCATAGATTTCAGTCCTGTACGATAGTTTCTATCGAATAATCTACTCGTATAGCTATAATTCCCAATTCAGGTGTCTACATTTAAAAATAATATTCCAAGATTTCTGTAATGGTGGCTTGGCGGTTTATATGTTGATCCGTAACTTGTCATTACAAGATTATATTCAACTTTAATGACATATGATTGACACTTTCACTCTTAGTATTTCATACCGGGGGAGCAATTATTTTTATGAGGCAATAATAAAGAATTCGTGTTGAGTTCTGTACTAACCCCATATCGTGAAACATCAAAAGAACACTAGACTCTTTTTGTTAGTATTTTAGAAATATTAGAGGTAGCCTCAGAGCAGCCAAACACTTTATAAAACTCACATTGGCATATGAATTTGGGAAAGCTTATTATTTTGTAGTGTGTACGTTAATTGTATTGGTTCATAGTAGACATTAAAGTGCAACGTTACAACGAAAAAGCGTTCGACATTTTTCCGAGCCGTGTGTCACAGACGGCGTCCAGGGTGATGCATAATGCATACGGACTTATCCTTTAACGGCTACAATTAAATCCATCGAAACGTCGGACCCACACCCCTGAGGGAGTCATCTGTGCCGTGATGGAAGGACTAAAGCGGCATTAAGGGATTTCTAACTAAAACTAGAATCGTATCGGCTTAAATGTAATCCACTTTGTAATGGAGTAGCGGTGACCGCTTGAATATCACGCTTTGTATCTGATCCCGCCTTTATATTTGATTAAGTATGTAAACTTCGGGATGTCGTGGGTGAAAGACGCGCACCAAGACTGTGTGGGATCTAAAATAATCCCACAAACACATTCAAAACTGCATACATAATGAAATACAGTGCACATAGTACTATAGTTTTCACTAATTCTATTACTTTTGCGACCTACAGTAAGAATTTAATGATATTTAATGAGGCCGGACAGCCAAAAGTGCACTAAATAAAGCCCCTTCGTAAAAACAAAGATCTGACTATATGTTGATTCCCACGTCAAGCAAATATGAATACAATAATATAAAACATATTCAAAAAGATAGACTAATTTTCTATTTACTAATACGTGAATCAAAAACCCCCTTTTTACGAAAATTTCGTGTACGGAAGAGTATGAAATTTCCCATATCTATAGTTTATATACAGGAGTGCATAATACTATTTTTTTTAAATGATGCATAAAAATACATTGAATCAACAATAAAATATTAAACACACTACCATGCATAATTAAATATGGTCGAATTTCAACCACTGGGCGACCACTAGTACGAATTAATTAATGCCTAAGTATTAAGTATTATACAAGACGTGCATTAAGATAGCGTCGGATGTGCATAGGCATTCCCCCACGTGAATAAAATAAGTGTATATAAAATGTACATAAAAAAGTGTATACAAAGTGGATAAAGTAATGTTCACCCGCAAAGCAGCTGCTAAGGATCTTGAAAACAAATTAAGAAATACATTACAAGAACTGAAAGTTTCTCAAGACTTTTGCAAACAGCTGATGCAAGAGCGTGAAGAAAGTGAGGAGGAAATTCAGATCATTATTAAAAAAAATACTGAATTAAAATGTGAACTCGCTGAACTCCACCAAAGCTATATGGACATAGTTGATCAGCGGGACAAGTTAAGTGAAATTGTGAGTGCATTCAACCAGTGCAGCAATGATCATGAAAGGGCTTTAAATAAAATAACAGAACTAGAAATTAATTTAAAGGAGGCAAACAACTCCATCCTTGAATTAGAACAGATCCATTTATCTTGTGGCGCTAAACAAACCCAAAATTTATATGCTGAGCTGGTGGACTGTAATTCTCAAATGTTTATAGACTTGACAAAAGTTGACTCTTGCATCAATCAGTCTTGTTTTTCACATAATAAACTTAAAAAATACATTAAAGTTAAAAGATTTATTAATAAAACAAATAAATTATTAAAAAATAGATACACATTCAAACAAATTTATGAAATGAAAAATGAACAGTTAAAATTGTTTAAGAAAGTAAAAATGTATAAAAATAAATTAGATCAAAGTATGACCAAGAAACACTTTTGGTTTAAGTATGACCAAGAAACACTTCAACTTCAAAGTGAAATTAATAACTTAAATAGTTTATTACAAACATTAACTGCTAAATATGAATCTTCACAAAAACAAATACAGGAACATATTCTAGCAGCTGATAATTTATTAGATCTCTGTAATTATAATTACAACAAATTTGAATCATTCACAAGCAAAAATACATGTTGTTGCTCCAACTCACATTCTCCAAACAAATTAAAAATGCAGAATATATCTGCAGACAAGTGTAGTGACTTGGTCATACATAACGAACACAATCAGCCATCTAATTACAAATGTGAAAATAAATTACATTCATCAGATGTCAAATTGTCTAATATGTCCAACAATAAAATAATAATTGTATCAGATAATATAGGGCAAGGTTTTGGTTCTTTATTATCTAAGCATGTAAGTAATGTGTACAATATATGTTCACCAGGTGCCAGTTTCCATAATAATATAAATAAAATATTAACATTACATTTAAATGAGAATAGTACAATTGTACTTCTTCATGGGGATAGTTCGTCTGTTAGGAAAAAGGAAATTATTAATAATATGGAAATGTTACTTGGCTTACATTATAAGACTAAGTGTAAATTTATATTATGCTCATTTCCATATTCCTCTTTCCTTACAGAGGAACAAAATAAATACATATATAGTCTTAACATGACTATATATAATACAACTCACCGTCATAGTGACGCTTTCTTTTATTTTGAAATGAATAATTTTATTAAATCTAGTTTTAAGGTGACAAAAAATACTTGGTATTTGCCATTATATTATAAGAAACAAATTGCTACTTTAGTAGCATACAATATACAGAACCCAGTTGTACATAGTACAACTAAGAATATTTTAACATGTAATAATCCGTCATCAAACAATGTTAGTTTAAACTAAACATTGAGACAACACCTAGGCCACAGAAATTAAATATTGTACATCAAAATATACAAGGCTTGGGTGGCAAAGAACCTGAAATAGAACTGTTCCTTAGGAAATTTAATATTCATGTCATCTGCTTCACAGAGACATGGTTACATAAGAATTGTAATATTGTAAATATAGAGAATTATAAAATGTTAAGTTCGTTTGTAAGAGTAAATGCTATACGCGGTGGCTCTCTTGTGTTAGTTAGAAATGATATAGTCTGTAAAAATCGACAGGATATAATGGCACTCTCTGTCGAACGTTCTATAGAATTGTCCTGCGTTGAGAGTCAACAGTATATTATATGTGGAGGATATATATGCGTATAGTATGCGTGTATCGACCCCCCTCCGGTGATTTCGACCAGTTTGAGTGTGTCATGGATGATGTCCTTAAAAAACTGTGTTTAACTAGTAAATCAGTCATAGTTTGTGGAGATTTTAATGTGGATTTATTACAAGTAACACAACTTAGTAAGTGGCTTTTAAATTTATTTAATTCATTCAAACTTAAAAATCTTTTTTATGAACCAACTGGTGTTACTAACTTATCCTCCACATGTATCGATAACGTTTTCTGTCACAATGAAGTATATGACAAATCTATTATAAATTATCTGAGTATCTGAGCTCTGATCATCTTGGTTTAAAATTTTCAATAAATGAAAACATTACTACAAGTGAAATTAAGATCAGATTTAGACCAGTCAATGCTAGGAGACTAAATTCTTTTAAAGATAAAGTAGCACAGCATGTATTCCATAAAGATATCGGAGTCAATAACCCTAATGATTGTTATAGATCAATGGTTGATTTTCTCATAACTTCCTATAATCATATTTTTAAACCCCGCACAATTGTTAAAAAATCAAAATTAAAATTTAGTGACTGGGCAACAGTGGGTATATATAAAAGTAGGGATTCACTGTATGAATTATATAATATGAGGCAGTGGAATCACGACCCTAATTTCCATAAACGGGTACAAAATTTTTCAAAAATATTTAAAAAAGTCTGTATACATGCAAAATCTATCTACATAAGAAATAGGATTTTAAATTCTAGTAATAAAATAAAAGCTACATGGGACATCATTACCTGTATATCTGGAAGACCCAAGATATTCAGGGAACCTATAAAGCTAGTGATAGGCAATACACCCATTACTTCAGATAACGAAATTGCAAGTAGTTTTGAAAGTTATTTTTCAGAAATTGCAATTAATATTACATGCACGTTAAAATCCTCTCCCATTGATGCAATTAATGTATTAAAAAATAATGTTACCTATTGTCGACAAACTTTTAAATTTAATCACATAGATACTAATGATATTATAAAAGTTTTGAATTCTATTAATCTTAAAAATACAGGAGATTTGTGGGGCATGTCCATAAAATTAATGAGTACAATAATGCCGTATATTGCACCATATTTGGCAAATATTTTTAACAAATGTATAGATTCTGGAATATTTCCAGATCTTATGAAAATCAGTAAGGTAATCCCCGTTTTCAAAAGTGGGGATAAAAATGATCCAGGAAATTACAGACCTATCTTCATATTGCCATCTCTGAGTAAAATTTTTGAAAAACTAATTTTAAATCAACTCTTAGTACATTTTAATATGAACAAAATTTTCCACAATGAGCAATATGGATTCACTAAAGGCAGATCGACAACGGATGCGGGTGTCGCACTTGTCAAGCGTATTTATAACGCCTGGGAAAGGTCACAAGATGCAATAGGTGTCTTTTGCGACCTTTCAAAGGCTTTCGACTGTGTAGACCACGAAACCCTCCTTCAAAAGTTAGATTATTTTGGCATTCGTGACATCGCCCTCAATCTCATTGCCTCTTACCTTAATAATAGAATTCAAAAAGTATCTATAAATGATGTAAATTCCACAGGGTCCCCCATGAAAATGGGTGTCCCACAAGGATCAATCTTGGGTCCATTATTATTCTTAGTGTATATAAATGATCTCCCCTTTTATGCCAGTGAGTTATGTGATGTTGTACTGTTTGCTGACGACACATCGCTCATTTTTAAGGTTGACCGAAACGTGTCGGATTATGACGACGTGAATAGTGCACTTTCGCGTATCCTCCACTGGTTTACCATTAATAATATGGTGTTAAATGCTAAAAAAACTAAATGCCTTCTTTTTACCCTTCCCAGCGTAAGAAGGCGAAGTTTTAGCTTAACATTAAATAGCGTAACCCTTAATCCTGTTGAGTCCGCTGTATTCTTGGGAATTACAGTGGATTCAACGCTCCAATGGAGTCCCCATCTATCATCTCTTGTGAACAAGTTAAGCTCCGCTGTTTTTGCAATTAGGAAGGTTAGGCAGCTATCAGACATCGACACTGCCAGACTTGTTTATTTCAGTTATTTCCACAGCATCTTGTCTTACGGCATTTTGTTGTGGGGTAGTGCATCTGATATAAATTCTATATTTATTCTTCAAAAAAGAGCTGTCCGAGCAATCTATAACATCGGAGCCCGGAATACACTCAGAGACCTTTTTAAAGAGATTAATATACTCACTGTTGCGTCTCAATATATTTATTGTAATATTTTGTATGTTAAAAATAATATTAATAGTTATCTAAAGAATAGTGACAGACATAAAAAAATACTAGAAATAAGGACAAACTAACTACGCCATTGTTTCTTTTATAAAAAGTAAAAAGGACGTTCATTGGGCAAGGTGTGGCATGTATATAAAATCCCACAGTCGATATTAAGTCTGCCACTTGATGAATTTAAACGAAAAATTAAAAGTAAACTTATGGCTAAAGCCTATTATTCTATTGCCGAATATCTTGACGACGCCAATGTGTGGGGTTAATACTGTTGATACTCACGTAGGCTAAAACAAGACTATTATTGTACATGTACTATTATATTGTAAACTGTTTTTTTTTTTAAAGAGCAACTGTTGAGTTTCTTTCCGGTTTCTTCTCAACAGAAACTGCTTTCCGAACCGGTGGTAACTTACGAACGTGTTAATTTCTTGTAAAATTTTGACGTTTCATAAGAACGCGCAGGCGTCTATGTGAATAAAGATATTTTATTATTATTTTTATTATTATTATTATTATATACCTCCGCCGATGGAAATATACATCATCTAGGATTTGTGAGAGTGGCCTCCGAATTCATTTCTCGTCAGCCTTTGATATGGTGGCACTTACCCGGACGAGCCTGCACATTCCTGCAACAGCAGTACCCCTACTAATATTATAAATGTAAATGTAAGCTTGTTTGTTACGCTTTCGCGCCAAAACTACTCAACCGATTATCTTGAAATTTGTACACATATTCTTAGAGGTATTAAAAAGGACGTACGATTATTTTTATTATTTTTTCTTAAATATATTTATTTAATGGCTTCTACGCGGGCGGAGCCGCGGGCGAAAAGCCAGTATATGTATAAATAGGGTGCATCGGCTTGCGTTACACAAGTTGTCACGTTTTTGCGCGAAATATAATCATATTTGGAGACGTGAGATGAATTCGTTCGGAAAATTTCTCCACCGACATTAGCGCTAAAAGGACAATTGATCCATTCGCTGAAAAAAGCCCCCGGGCAATGGCTGGGGGCAGCGAAGGGCGCTACTCAAACAAACCGGAGGATATTAAATTTGAATAAAACGTGCCGAAAAAAAGTAGGCTTCAAAATTTATTCGTACAGTATGCTGATCGTTAAATTTAAAAAAAACCGGCCAAGCGCGAGTTGGACTCGCGCACGAAGGGCTCCGTACCATCATTATCTATAAAAACTGCAAAAAAAATCATGTCTGATGTATCGGAGCCCCAATTAAATATTTTTTAGTATTTATTGTTATAGCGGCAACAGACATATTACATCTGTAAAAATTATAAATTACAACTGTCTAAGTATCATGGTTCACGAGATACAGCCTAGTGACAGACGGACAGACAGCGGAGCCTTAGCAGTAGGGCCCCGTTTTACCCTTTCGGAACGGAACCCAAAAAGTAAATTATTTAAAACCGAGAATTACTGTATTTTTTAGGAGAGAAAGTGATAAGCGGGCCGGCGGTTCACCTTATGTTAAGTGATAACCGCCGCCCATTGCCATTCACCCACCCGAGGAAACGCAGAAATAACACTCGCATTTCACGCCGGTCTTCATTGAGGCCGTGGTACTTACCAATATAATCTAATATATAAAATTCTCGTGTCACGGTGTTTGTAATTGAACTCCTCCGAAAGGGCTCGACCGATTTTCGTGAAATTTTGTGTGCATATCGGCCAGGGTAGAGAATCGGACAACATCTATTTTCCATCCCTAAATGTTAAGGGTGGTCCACCCTAAACATATTTATTCTACCCTATATTTATATGGCAAAACAACGTTTGCCGGGTTAACTAGTATAATATAATTACAAGTCGACGACTTTTTTTTTTTAGTGAAAAAAAATTATATTAAGTTATTAACATTGCCCATAAACATCTACAATTGTTGCATTGGGTTGCAGATGCATTGACAACCTTTTGGAGAAAGAAGGAAGAAGTATTTGAATTTGACTGAATAAATAAGTTAAATGGCTATCCCTCTTTTTATTTCTCTGATTACAATCACTAAGTTTATGGTAATTTTCTATCTAGGTAAGATATGCATAAAATTATTTTATCTCTGAATACATATAAAATTGTTTTATCTCTCTTTATTAACTATCTAGAATTATTTATTGGGTCTCGAAAAAGTGTGGCTGCAGTTAAGTAAACAACATCGTTGAAATCTCACCGCTAATATGATTCTCCAGCCATACCTGCAGACAAAACAACAGACGTATTAGTAAATATATCCAATAGGTTAAGCAAAATATATACATATGGTGCCTAGTATATGGTCCCAGTCGAATTCAAAAATTCTTCATTCAATTGATACTATGAACGTCAAAAGCTCACCGTTTCTGTAAACTAGTACAGATAAAATTAGGAAAAAACATTGTGCTCTGATTATACAGCGTGTCTTTACAATCGCGACAATAAATGAACACACATATAGAGGATACGCTTTTAAAATTGTATTAAACATTTACATTCTTTAAACATCAATATTTAACGAGTTATAAAATTTTCCAAAACAGCGAATTTTAGAACACCCTTACGTATAAAACTATAACGTAAAGTTCATTTGTAAAGGTCACAAAGCATATGAATGGGTTGAATGAATTTGAAAGAGACAAAACATACTGTTAGAAGGAGAGGCTTGTAATGCGACGCTGTGGCAACGAATGAAAAAGTCTCTGAATGTATGAATCACTCAGTCGTAGTTGTATAGGAAGTTACAAATATTGTTTCTTTTTTACTTAATTAGTTTGTTTGAAAAATATTTTATTTAATTATGAATTTTTTAACGTTAATTTTTTTATGATTATTGGCAAGTAAGTTCGACGTGTATTCATTTATTGTCGCGATTGTAAAGACACGCTGTATACATTTTTTTCAAATTCAATTTACAAATCAATAACAGCAAAAAGTACCGACACCAGGTTACTTGCAACGCAAGGGTCGCTTTCATAATATATATTTTGTTTCTCACGGTGTGTACGTACGTAACACATTTTAGCAGGCCATCATCGGTTTTACCTATCTTATTGACTACAAATACCCTATCTCTTGCCATTTAACACTTCTTCCACACATTACTGTTTTATACCGTTTGTGTCGCTGTATTTTTCTTCGCTTAATTAATTATCTATAAGTAATTTCACAAAAAGAAATAAAAACCAAAGATATGAAAGCAAGTTCAGAATTTCGAACAGACCTCACCGACGTTGATCACGTCGTGGATTGTTTATAAGATTAATTGCAGAAAATTAAATGGTGGTAGCACAGCAGCCTCGGCTGTTGCACGAATGGGCAGGCTCGTCCGGGAAAGTACCACGACCTCACAGAAGACCAGCGTAAAGTGGAAGTATGACAAATACTTTCGCGTTTCATCTGGTGAGTGAGGTAGCCGGAGCCCAATTTCCAAAAAGGTTGTCAACGCATCTGCAAACCCTCGGGTATAGCAGATGTCTATGGGCGGCAGTATTCAATTAACATCAGGTGAACCGTCTGCTCGTTTGGCAACTTTTCACTTAAAAAAAAATGAGCAAAGGAGCCCAGTATTGTTCATTATTGAAGGATCGCTACGTGGATCCCTATCTCGTCTCTGTGTACGCAAGGGAGGTGAGATAAAATTGGGCTCAGTGTATTACGTAAAATTTGATGATTTTGGTCATGTGTTACCAGCTTCACATTTTAAACAAGTGCGAGTCGGACTCGGGTTCCGTGTAATTATATATAAAAACGGCCAAAAATCATGTCCGTTGTATGGGAACTTAATTTTAAATATTTTTATTCTGTTTTTAACCGACTTCAAAAAATGAGGAGGTTTCTCAATTCGACCGTATACATTTTTATGCTTTCTTATGTATGTTCGCGGATAACTTCGTCGTTTATGAGCCGATTTTGATGATTCTTTTTGTCGGAAAGGAGATATTCCAAGGGTGGTACCATGATAAGGAAACCCGGGTCTGACGATGGCATCACATAGAAATCGAGGGCCATCATTGAATGTTATAATTTTCTGATTGAAGCCGGTTTTTTTTTTTTTGTTAAAAATTATACTTGTTAGTATATGTTGTTATAGCGGCAAAAATACATCACCTGTGAAAATTTTAACTCTCTCACTATCACAGCCTGCCTCTTACGCCAGGGGTCCGCATCATCATCACCATCATCATCATTTATTTACAAAAGAAAAGTATATTTATCTAGTACCCATAGTACAAGGCGTTGCTTAGTTTTGAACTAGGAACATTGTGTATAGCTTCTAGAATATTTTTAAATAAAAGGAAACCAAAAGTAGACAGCGAAGATTTTACTATCGTATTGCAGTAAGAAAATCGGTAGCATAGCGCAGTTTTCAAAAGTGTCAGAAACAAATATTTAATCGCTTGTATACTCTTCATCGAGGCAATAGCAAAATTTATTTAAATTCAAAGACTAGTAAAAAAACAACAAGATATGATTGGTTTCCTTTTCTGTATATTTTGAATAATATTTTGGTGCAGGTTTTCCACCAACGAAATTGGACTCCAACATAGGACAAAATAAAGGACTTTAATAGTACCTAAATTAAATTCATATAAAAACAGACTAAAGTTATTTTTACACCGCCTCTCTAACAAAAGAATTTATTTTTTGTTAGAGGCTTTCCGACTGTTTCCCTCAATGTATCGCATTACCGAGTTATTGTAATCAATCATTTTCTTAAGCACATGTTGGACGTATGAGCAATTCGATTAAGACCGCAATTCTTCGACCTGAATAGAAAACGAAAGGGAAAATGTGGTTAAAAAAAAACAGTGAAAGAAATAGTTTAGAATTTTTTTGTAACTTGTGTATTTATTTTGATGTGTAAAATATCTTTTAAGTAGTCACTTAAGACATTGTCAGCGGTTAAGGAAAACGTCGTGAGGAAACCTGCATATTTTCGAAATATAATAAAACGAAAAAATAATAAAACGAAACATTTTATTTCGAAGATGTGTTCAGTAAGTATGCCAATCTGCAGTCGGTTTACCAGGTGGACTATAACTTATTGCCCTCTCTATAGAGGAGTGGTAGTATTTTGCTCTATTACTTTACTTTTCTTATGCAAATACTGTATATAGTTACAGAATAGTTCACAGAATGTCTAATTAGAACGAGTTGTCTAATTAGTTTATAGGTATAAGTTTTTATTTGATGGTTAAATAAGGTTTAGTAAAATACTTTCATATAAAAATTAACTTACTAAGTTGTAAATTTTAATTTATGGTGTTTCAGTAGTTAGCTTATTTCAAGATCATTAAAGAAAAAGTGAAATAAATCCGCCAATAAAGGCAATACGGTAGATTTTTCGAAAATCGATTTAGTGGCCGAATTTGTTCTGACATTGATTTAGTGTTGACCAAGAATCCAATCACAATAAAACAATATCATCTCAAGCCATTTTGTTGGTTATTTGGAGTGTTTTATCATTATTGAAATGGTAGATTAAATTTCTAAACAACCAGTTTAATTACCAGTTACCCTGAGCTGAAAATTAAACCTAATTTCCATTATTACAGCCAGTTTGAATGATCACGACGCAATACAACGATACTTATTATGTAATTAAGTTGAAAAAGAAAATGTTTAATTCGAAATGTTATGCAAGATCATAAATTACCATAAACGATGAAAGATCTGGTTCGTTAAAATAAGCTTTATTTTATATATACATATAGGTACTTATTTACCAGGTATTCATCTGTATATATAAATATAGTTTATATTATTTTGTATATGTCTATTGTTGTTAGTAAAATTATAACCTATACCGTATATGTCCCACTGCCGCGTAAAAGCCTCCTTTGTGAAGGCGGTATTAAGACATAGTCTACCGCAATGCCACTACAGGTTGACAGACTTCACATATATTGGAAATATTTTTCTCGCTATAATTTCAAAAGTATGAATGCTCTCCTGATGTTTTCCTTCACCGCCGGTTTCGTGATAGGTCAGTACTTAAAATGGAAATTAACGATTTCGTTGGTGTCAGCATCGTGATTTAGACTCGAGCTGTTCTAGTACACTATCCAGCAAGCCTGGTTACTGAGCTACATTTTATAGTAACTGCAACACTTTCACTGCATATTTTCAAAATAATAGGTAACAAAAAGAATATATTTCGAAGATATGTGAAGTCCGCACATCCACAGTGGGGCAGGAGGGCTTTGCCCAGCTGTGGGAAATCTATAGGCTGTTCCTTTACTTTTTTAATTTCACTATCCTTTTGTCAAAATAAGTACTTTTATATTCAAAAAAAATCTTTAATAAATGAAACTAATTTTACGGATTTATCGCGTTTATTTTTAATTTAAGTTCCCGACGTTTCGAACCCTTTACAGCGTTCATGGCCACGGGACCGACCAGAAAATAAACGCGATAAATCCGTAAAATTAGTTTCATTTATAATGTGTAATCGCGTAAATACAAGAAAAAATCTTTAATGTTATATTTGCAATTTGAAATGGCAATTTATAGGCGTTTTTCATAACATAAAAATACGAAAAAAAATACTGCTAAGTTTTAAAACGTATTTTTCATTAAATTTATGCAGAATTTTATTCCGACGCTTCACGATAAGCCTTTCGAAGCCTATGAAGGTATAAAATTTCCGAACGTCAATTTTTGTTTTCATTCCATAAATCGGAAATTAATCCAGGCGAGCATTTCTTAGCGGGAAAACGGATCGCTTTCAAAGTTTCGGTTAGCATTTTCCCGATTCGAAATTCGAACAAGGCTTTCTTTATTTCGTTTTGAAATGTATAAAAAAATCTTTTAAATATGATTCAATGATGTACACAAAGAGAAAAAGTATAACGTCACTGAATACGAAGGAGATTAAACTTAAATTACATTCGCGGAAAGCTCCTTTTTCCACTTTGGAAAATCCCCCAACGAAAGTCTTCAAATTACAGTTTACATTACCGCTTTGCTAAAGCGATTTTTCTCAAAGCCGTAGCTGAATTATATCTCCGAAATAAAAGGACAGCGTCTCAGCCTGTGGGGCGATTTATTAATGACTCCTGCGTTTGCACCGCGTCTACAACTGTTTCTGTTTTATTGGCTCCAACGGAATTATTCGAGGGCTGTCTTAAAAGAGAAACTTGAGCCCCATTTCTTAAAAGGTTGTCAACGCATCTGCAAACCCTCGGGTGTAGCAGATGTCTATCGGCGGCGGTATTCACTTAACATCAGGTGAACCGTCTGCTCGTTTGGCAACTTTTCACATAAAATATAAAAAAAAGAGTTACAAAAGAGCAAGACGTTCACCAGATTATAAATAATCATCACCAGGAAGGTATCAGTTTTTTAAAGGTCCACAGGTCTTACTGTAGAATAATACTATCGTGTGTTATAAAGCACCTGCTAACCTATGTGTGTTGCAAATGTCAATGGGCGGTGGTTATCGCTTAACATCAGGTGAACCGCTAGCTCGTTTGCTACTTTCTAACATTAAAAAAAATTGTTAACTCAATCGCAAAGAAAGCGACAGCCTGTCATCTGTCACTAATACCTACTGATAGTATTTGTTATGTCAAGTATATGTTTTAAAGTCATGGAAATAGGCCAGAAGTATTTAATAAAAATCTTTAAAAACAGTAATTAATACGCAGTGGTGGCTGAATCGCGTTAAAAAATATATGTATGTACAAAAATACCATGTCTTACAATTACAGCAAGGCAAAGATTGTGTTTTATAAAAATTAAATTCTGTATGTGCTCTTAAATGAAGAATTAAAACAGAATACAAAAAAAAACAATTGTAAACTCTTGACACTATAACATATATGACTTACAGGTCTTCCTCATCTTCAATTACTATTCGCAATTATTATTTTTTGGCTATTTCTCACAGCCTGAGCGAAAAGCTCCATCTTAAGGTGCGGAACATTTATCAACATCAATTAACGGTGAGCGGCTTTCCTTGCGAATGATTAATTCCCTCATCAGGGCAGGTCATTACCGGCGCAGCCTAATTTTTTTTTTAATTCCTCAACTCCTGCTAAAGTAATTATTCTCCAAATATTACCGTGTAATATTGCCGAGCGAGATTAATTAATCTTATTGTAGCACGAAGTAACGCTTGGAAGTTTTGAGATACTTTGTAAAGGGTGTTTTTCTTTTTAACGAATTTGTTTAATAGTGTTGCATGCGGCCAGTCGCAAAGGTTAAATAGACAAACATTAGCAGTACACGTTTATTGTTTACAACTCTAGTTATTCTTTCCTTAAGTCGCTGAGGTCGAACGATTTAGTAAGAAGTTCTCTATTCAGGGATAACTTTTAAACAGTTAAAACAAGCTTTAGAATTTAAATTTATTAATCTGTAAGCATATTCCATGTCTTGCGTCATAGCGTCCACTTCCTGTTTTTTTTTTCTTTTCTGTTTTTGTTATTTTGTGCTTTTGGTGCACCTTATAAAATAAATAAAGAATTAACTTAGCAAAGATTGAAAGAATACAAAATATCGAGTACCATTTTATGTGTATCATGGTGACCTCGCCGAGTTTATGAGAAAAAACATGTTTTTACTCACAGAAGACCAGCGTAAAGTGGAAGTATGACAAATACTTTCGGGTTTCGTCTGGTGAGTGAGGTAGCCGGAGCCCACTTTTCAAAAGGTTTTCAACGCATCTGTAACCCTCGGGTGTGGCAGATGTCCATGGGCGGCGGTATTCACTTAACATCAGGTGAACCGTCTGCTCGTTTGACAACTTTTCGCATAAAAAAAAAAAAACAGTACAGAGCACACCTTTACCCAGCGACGATATCCCATTTCGCCCGAACGTCATTGCTGGGTTAATAACCTCCGTACTAACTGTGTAACTTAGACTCTAATGCCCCCCGGTATTAGAGGATAAGTTCACCACGCGACTCTACTACGGATTGGCAGATTTCACACAATCATCTTCATATCGGAATATGTAAATTATAATAGCGCCATTTAAATGAACTGATTAAATTATGTTGTAATGTTTGAGACAATAACTCATTACAATGAGGAATAAAAGAAAGTCAATGAACGAAAGAATACATAATAAACTATTAGTTAAAATTCTCTTCTCATCATCAGTTTATACGATTTTTTGGTTTGAAATCAATTTCCATTATATGATTTGTCTTGTACATATTAATAATGGTTGGTTAATAATTCATCATAAATTCAATAACAAATGTAACAGTGTTATTAAGTAATTAGATTTTTTCTTTGTTGTAACAACGAAAATATGGACGAATCGCACCGGGCATTCCTTCCACATATTTGAGCTGTCTAAAACGACGATTTTAAACATTTGCTCCGAATTTTTTATGAACAACCGACCTCGTTGGTGCTGCGTAATCAGAAAAATATTTACAAACAATGCCGCCGTTGTAATATTTATGAAATGGGACGCATGCACGCAAGCAATGGGCAACAGTATGTGCATACATTTAAAGGCAACATTTTATGCAAAAAAATTCAAGTCCCCACAAAGCCGATTGCTTTGTAACACATTCCTTCCTTCTGTTTCACATTACTACACAGTCTGATAGCTTTTGACGTCAGCTTAGTCTAGTCATGATTATATCCAGCAACATTTTCGATGGACATCATCACTCTACTTCAAAAGTTTGAAGGGGTAGAAATTTCGAAAACGTTAGTAAAGTTGACATCTAGATAGTAAAAGATAAACCTCAGAAATATTCACGTTTCTACATCTGAATGTGGTAACGTGACGTTTCAATGTATGTATGTTGCACTTTTAGATTAGTTAGGTAAACATTGTCTTCTTGTATAGACGTATATGAGCTGTGATAGCTATGAGCCGTGATAGCTCAGTGTCCGGGCGCTCGCCTTTAATTCAACATACTCGAGCAACTTGAGTTCGATGTTTGCACCAATGAAGTTTTTAACTTTAAGTGCTGACTTATCGCGTGCTCCGCGGTGAAGGATAACATCTTGAGGAAACCTGCATATTTTCGAAATAATAACAAATAAAAAATATTTCGAAGATATGTGAAGTCCGCCAATCCGCGGTGGGGCCGCGTGGTGAACTATGCCCTGATACCCTCTGTATAGAGGAGGCCTTTGCCCAGCAGTGGGACATGTATAGGCTGTTACTTTACTTTTTTAGACGTATATGCAGATTGTTAGCGCCTAATTGAGCCTTTACTGTATCGGTGTGCCAATTATAACTACTTGCTTTAACTAAGCAGCTAAGGAAAGTTGGCAAGCGAGCAGGCGGTTCACCTGAGGTTAAATGATTATCGCTACCCATGGCGATCTATAACACCTGAGTGTACTTAGATGCGTCGCCCGCCATTAAATAATCTACCGTCTTACTCCCCAAATTCGATTTTGTTTTTGTTTTCGATTCGAACTCACTCTTGATTCGAAGTCGATTTGAAAAGCTTACTCCCGAACCGAATCGAAACTAGAAATAAGATCGTGCTTTATCAAATCCCGTTAACTGTATCCGGCCTATTACGTCACAGACAAATGTTCCATGTTCACCGTTATAACGTCTTTTTTTAGATAAAATGTTAATAGGTTATTTTTTTCCGAAAAATTATTTGAATTTAGTTAATTCCAATTAGAGCCACCACTCGATTGTGCCCTGGCGTCAGATTCAGTGGTACGAACTGTCATGTATTCGAGTCAAACTCGATTGATTCAGGACTCGAAACTGTCGGGAGTAGGCCTGCTAGTCCCGGCTACCTCGCAGAGGGCTGTTACCCAGGGTGGTGTGGCATTGGCGGTCAGCTTAGATATAGTCAATGCCTTCAATTCATTACCCTGGCATACAATCAGGGAAGCACTGACCTACCACCAGGTACCCCCCTATCTGCTGCGTATTATCGGGGCGTACTTGCACGGCAGGTGCATTCAGTACGTGGGTCGGGACGCGTTAGTCCATTATAGGGAGGTGAACTGCGGGGTTCCACAGGGGTCCGTCTTAGGGCCATTACTTTGGAACCTCGCATATGACGCCGTCCTACGAACTGCTCTCCCCGTCGGTGTAAGTGTTATCTGCTATGCAGACGACACTCTAGTAGTGGCCGACGGGGGTAGCTTCGAGAGCACCAGTTGGCTCGCTGAGCTTGGGGTGGCTTGCGTTGTGGGCAAAATCCGTGAGCTGGGTCTTCGAATAGCGCCTCATAAGACCGAGACGCTTTGGTTCCACAAACTTCCTAGAGGAAGGGATCCACCCAGCTGGTCGGTTCGCGTGAGTGACGTGCAGATCCCGGTGAGACCAGTGATGAAATATCTTGGTCTCACTTTGGATAGTCGCTGGGGCTTCGAGCACTTCAACCGCTTGGCCCCCCGTATAGAGAAGGTAGTAGGTGCCTTACACAAATTACTGCCTAATCTCGGGGGCCCCAGGGAAGGAGTTCGCCGCCTCTATGCGGGAGTCGTGCGTTCGATGGCCCTCTACGGTGCGCCCGTATGGTTCTACCGGCTAACGAGCGTCCGCCGCTGCAGAGCTAAACTTTATAGCCTGCAGCGGAGAATGGCCATCAGAATCGCACGAGGTTATCGAACGATATCCTTTGATGCGGCCACTATCCTAGCTCGGTTTCCACCACTGGACATCCTGGCGGAGATAGATGCGCGAGTTTATACTCGCCTTCGGTTACCCCAGGATGATACCGAGCACCTGGATGCGGGAGAGGTGCGGGAGCAGGAGCGTACAAGGGGGTTTGAGATTTGGCGCGAGCGCTTGGGAGAACCTCAGAACTCGCGCCAACGGATTGTCACTGCGTTCCTGCCAAGCTTCGAAGCCTGGCTTAGTGCGAGGGGATTTGCGCACGTCACCTTTCGTCTGACACAAGTACTCACCGGGCACGGATGCTCTGGTGAGTACTTAAATAGAATTGGACGCGAACCAACAACGCAATGCCACCACTGTGGTGGGGACCGGGACTCCGCGCAGCACACGCTTGCTGAGTGCCCCGCGTGGGAGTCAGAGCGTCGGATCTTGGTCCAAAAGATCGGGCAGGACCTATCTCCACCTGTTGTAGTGGCGGCTGCGCTGATGGAGAAATCCGCTTGGATGGCACTGGTCTCCTTCTGCGAAGCTGTTATGCTTCAGAAGGAGACCGCTGAGCGGGAACGGGAGAGGGCCGACTCCGCCCGGAGACGAAGACACCGGGTCGGTAGAAATGGACGAGGCGCCCCGTCAGCTCTGTAGTCTCGGGCTCGTAGAATAGAGCTAAGGTATCCCCTGCCTGTCGTAAAAGGCGACTAAAAGGGGACACGGATTGGCAGCAGCACGAAGTGGTCTCGGGCTGCTGGAAGACGGCGAGGGAATCGGGGAAGGTTTACCCTTCTCCGAGGCGTGCTCACGCCCAGTACCGAGGGACACCGGTGCGTTCCATAGGAGATCCCGGAGTCCCTCCAAAGGTACAGAAGGTGGCCACCGAGGGGGTTTTAGTGGGTACGAACCCCACATAACCCTGTCATATCATGACAGGGTATCTTTTGAAGATTTCCCCCCGATACCAAAAAAAAAAAAGTCCCGGCTACTTCACCAAAGAGATGAATCGCGAAAGTATGATACCTTCAGTTCACGCCGGTTTTCTGGGTTCTGTCCGATCTGCCCAATCTTACAACAGTAGAAGCTGGCACCCAATCTGAAGGAGTTCCCCCCACCACCCTCCACATTTACTGTCTCGGGTACCCCTTGTTTATATGGTATGGTAAATACAACACCGATTACAAAGCAGAAATCACTCACAAAGAGTGATGGCAATCTGTTCCACTATTATGAACGGTTATCGGTACAAATTGAAGTTTTTGGAGTGAAATACCGTCATGCCTCTGGCAGGCGCATCACTCATGTGTAACGAAAAGTTTTATATGAACCAGTTTCACATAAATTTATGATATTTATCGATAAATTTATCATTGATATTTTCGTGAGACATCTTTAAATCGGCGCATAAAATAAGTAATGCTATGTTTTATTAAAGAATAATAACAAGAAAAAACTAAAAAAAGAACAGAATAAGAACAAGAAACAACACTTGGATTGTGAAAATGTATGCACCAAAAAGGTCTCCGCTCAGTATAAAGCCGTGGCAGACAATACTACGGCACTGGTTTTCTGCGGATACCTTGTAAGATTGGCGTTCTCAGATTAATGCATATAGCAAAAAAACACATTGAAATAAAATAAAAACAAAATTTGCATTTGCTGTCTTTTTCACAAACAAACACAGAATAAATGGCGACCCGAATGGCGTAGACTTCTGCGCCAGAGGGTGTGGGTTCGATTCCCACTACTGGAAAAATATTGTGTGTTGAACATAGTGTTTTTCTAGTGTCTGGGTGTTTATATATGTATAATATGTATTTATTTACAAAAAAAGTATGTTTAAGTATGTTTATCAGTTATCTAGTACCCATAGTACAAGCGTTGCTTAGTTTGGGACTAGAGATCGTTGTGTAGAAATGTGTCCTAAAATAATAGAAATGTGTCCTAGAAATGTGTCCTAAAATAATAAAATTTTCAGTTACTTTCTTCAATCACTTTTGTTACGCTAAAGACGTGTCACATCTTACGTGCGTATATAAGTACCTTTTTTATGCGAAAAGTGGCAAACGAGCTGGCGGTTCACCTGATGTTAAGTGATAACCACCGCCCATGGACATTTAAACACTCGTAGGGTTGCAAATGCGTTGCCCCTTTAAATAAACCTACACGCACGTTTTTTTTTAACATTGTGACTTAGAGACTACTTTTGAACTGTCATAAGGGTCTGAATTAAAAAATTGAGAATCAGAAATTATAGTGGTCACTTCTAGATTGTGCTCCGTGACTACGTTATCTGGCAGAAACTGTATTGAGGCACACTAATGACAGTAGAAAATGCACTATTCTACCTTCGATCGAAACTTCACTACGAGGTAATAATCCGCACGTGGTTTAGAACGGTACACATTATAATAACAACCTTAAGCGCTCTAATTTATGCCTTGTTATACATAAATTGTCCATACATCAGGACGCTGCGTTATTCTAATCACAATAGCCCGCACTACACGAATTTGCAGTGCTAATTAGAGCGTGAAGTTCGCAGTGAACGCGTTTCATTAATTCCTATGTACGCGCACCGCGTGCGCACGCCCGCCCCCACCGAACAATGTACGCCAAATTCCGCAAATTACGTACGCCGGTCACCACTACTTCCATAACAGTAAATAGCCCGATTGTCTGTGCACTCCTCAAATAGAGATAGTACTGAAAACCGGCCAAGTGCGATTCGGAATCGCGCAAGAAGGGTTCCGTATCTATAAAAACGGCAAAAAAATCAAGTCCGTTGTATGGTAGCCACGTTTTTTATTATGTTTTTTAGTATTTATTATTATAGCGACAACGGAAATACACCATCTGGGAAAATTTCAATAGTCTTACTACCACGGTTCACGAAATACAGCCTGGTGACAGACGGGTAGACTGATAGGCAGACAGACACACAGACAGACAGTGAAGGCTTAGTAATATGGACTTATGGACATCTTTTTAAATACAATATAGATCATTCCATCACAAAAACCAATGTAATATAATCATACAATCGATGGATAATTCTAACTCTTTTTCGCAAAGCTTAATAATTAAACAGGGATCTATTCTGGGGCCTTTTCTCTTCCTCATCTACATAAATGACCTGCCCTATCTTGTAAATAATGATCATGAGATAGTATTGTTTGCTGATGATACTTCTTTAATTTTTAAAGTTAAACGACATTCTTCAAATTATGACGACGTTAACAATACTCTCTCCACTGTAGTGCATTGGTTTAGTGCTAATAACTTAATGTTGAATAGTAAAAAAACGAAATGTATTAAATTTACAACTCCCAACGTAAAAAGTGTAAAAACTGATGTACTTTTACATGGGGAAGCGTTAGACCTCATTGACTCGACTGTATTTCTTGGCATAACCGTAGATGCCAAATTGCAGTGGGGCCCCCATATTAATAAACTGTCGAGTAGACTTAGCTCAGCAGTATTTGCAGTCAAAAAAATTAGACAGTTGACTGATGTGGATACGGCTCGTCTGGTATATTTTAGCTATTTCCACAGTATAATGTCTTATGGCATTCTACTTTGGGGAAATTCAGCCGACATAAATACTATTTTCATCCTGCAAAAGAGAGCTATTCGAGCGGTTTATAACCTGGGCCCCAAAGACTCACTAAGAAACCTGTTTAAAGAAATAAAAATATTGACTGTAGCTTCTCAGTACATACTTGCTAATGTTATGTATGTCCACAAAAATAAGAATGACTTTTCAAAATTTAGTAATGTGCATGATGTAAATACTAGGAACAAGCATAAATTAGTTCTACCCTCAACTAGATTGCGTAGAATAAGTAAATCTTTTATGGGACAATGTATACGCTTTTACAACAAAATCCCAGAAAACGTTCAAAATGAATCCGTTGCTAAATTCAAAAAACTTGTAAAGGAACGTTTGTGTGTTAATGGCTATTATACTATTAGTGACTATATGAATGATAACACACTCTGGAAATGAATTGATCGCTCCAGGCTCTTTCAAGTGGAGTTTAATAGGAGTTTAATAATTGTACACATATTTGTAATTTTTTTGGCAAGTTAAAAAAAAAAAAATAATGTCCCGCTGAGTTTCTTACGCCGGTTCTTCTCAGGTCAGTGGCTTACCTTCCGAACCGGTGGTAGAGTTTTTTGACTATCAATAAGTAAGTGAATGCTTCTATATTGAATAAAGATATTTGACTTTGACTTTGACTTTGACTTAATGAACCTTGATAATTAAACCTTGTGACAGTATCGGATTTAGTATTTGGATTTTAAATACCATACCTTTACAAAAAAAAAAACAACAGACCGTAGACCGTAAAAGTATAATAAAATAAAAAATACTAATAATCAATTAATCCTTAAAATGCACTCTCGGTAAAAAAAAAAAACTATCAGTCGTGATCTGCTATGACTGCGGCATCTTCAGCGTCATTTTCAAAAGCAGTTTCAAACTTCAGCGGCGTGTCCTATCGGTACAAAAATTTTCTTTATTTTTTTGCTTTCGGTTCGTCAAATTTTAAGTACTGCCATTAATGGATATTTTAACATATGAGGAATTGCAGGCGCTGTGCGAATCTTTGAAAATAGTGCCCTTCTGTTAACTCGTTCCTCAAACGAATCGCATGAGTATAACACTTGCACTTCACACCGTTCTACCAACGCAATGGTCCTCTCTGGACAGCATAGTATTATCTTTTATGCGCGATGACTGCACGATGCCAAAAAGGTGAAAGGCAAAGGTGAAACACCTTTGAACTTGACTAAAAATGTCATATTAAAATTTGAAGACTAGAGCATTAAGATTCCAATCCGAGAACCTTTAGAAAACGGTATCAACATTCCCGGTATTAAATAAGACTTCGGAAATGTTAACAAAAGGGGAAACATTTGTAAAAGTCAAACAAGCCCGGGAGTGATTAATAAATCTCCCCAAGCGCTGGATTTCAAAAATATAATCCAGCGCTGGCTTTAAGAAAAATCGCACTCGGCGGGAGAGTAGGTGAACTGTAAATTAAATACTACACTAGAGTTCATACGGCACAGACGAGAGATTGCTCAAATTTCTCATTCAACCTTTTATTTCGGAGTAAGACAAACAGATTGAAAGCAACAAAACACAGAGCTGACCCAGTTAAAAGAGACCAGGAGGGCAATTCTTACCCAACATTTCATTACCCGTTCTCAAATTACATTTATCCATCAAAATTTTTGTAAATCAGCTATCAAATACATTTTCCTCAAGCAAACAAATAATCGGCACTGTTGTGGTGATCCCCGTATATGGAACCATGAACATTAGTTTCATTCCAACATTAGAAGGTTTGCGAAAATAATGCCTGTAAATCTTCTAGAAAATCCTTTTTACTTCTTGGATATTCATAAAGTCGTAGAACCCATGGTGAAAATGCCTCCAGTATTCAGTCACAAAAATGTATAATGAACTTTTTCATAAGTTACGTAAGTTGAATATGCAGATGTTAATTGCGTTTTAAAATAGGAGACGTTCACAGTAATTTTGGTTTTTATAAATTGGGATCAATGCCATGCTTGAGACCTTATAATTAGTGACGAGGTAACTTTCAGTGTTAAATGCACATCAGTTTTGCTTTTCGAATCGCTATTGGAGCTTTAAATCTCGTTTAAAAAAATAATATTTCTAGTTTTAGAGGCTCTCAGCAAATTCCAGTGCTTCATGTATATGTTGGTATTGCAGGAGAAGGAGTCACAGAAGCGGGAATTACTGAAATATTTTGAATAAGATTTGGTGGACAGGTTTGGTGGTTCGGTGGTTTGGTGGTTTGGTGGTTTGGTGGTTCTCTGCTCAAGTACTCTCCTAGACACTACTGACAGTGGAATTGGTGTTAAGCAATATATAAATGCTTTTATTGTTGTAGTTATTTTATGTAATAAGTTGGCAAGCGATCATATAGTTCATCTGATGTATCTATTAGAATCTTCTGTTGACCCTACAACAGTAAAAATAGATTAGTAACAGGGGGGAGTATTCATTGGACAAATATCCGTTCAATGATTGCCAAATTCAAAAGTCTAATCTTGTATACGTCGTCAAAATATCACCGAATTCATGAATTATGAGAAACGAGTTGCACTTTTTATATTATAAATGCTGTTCTCTTTCCGTAACCTTAAAACAAAATGTAATAATTGCATATTGTTAGTGATTTTTAAAGAAAAAAAGTTTTTTTAAAGATTGATATGACTTCACGCTGTAGGGATACTTATAGACTAACTTCACGTTGTTAATGTTATCTAACTGTGTGAGGACATCGTAAATATTCATCCTTATCCACTTTTTCCCTAACACGTAGAAAGAACTGTAACTTCAATAATAAAAACAGACAAAAATATCTCTAAGTAATTCGAGGAAGCGACGTAATAGTGTTCCCATCATTTCGCTAGGCAGGTCACGTTTTGCTGCACTCAACTTAATTCCCTTTTCACTCATTTTCGTCGCGTTATGCAAAGTGTTTCGGAACGTAGCATGACGTCTACTATACTATGAGTGGAGTTGAGTTAAATTTCATCTTTGCATAAAACATTTTAAGATTGGAACACTGTAATTCCTAATTGCATAGCTAGTACTTTTATCATACTCGTTTTTTTTTATGTGAAAAGTTGCCAAGCGAGCAGACGGTTCCAGGTGAATACCACCGCCCATGGCCATCTGCTACACCCGAGGGTTACAGATGCGTTGACAACCTTTTGAAAATTGGGCTCCGGCTACGTTATACAAACTCAATTGGAATTTTATCTTATATAATGTGCATATAGATTATATACTAATCATGATTAAATAACTTTGTTCTTTACGCGAATATTACAAATATTAGTAAAAGTAATTAACGAAATTTAATTATTTATGTTTAAAGAAACTTTAAACTCCTGACCTTTCTTTACAACGTTCAAGGTCAGGGTCGGACTGAGATGTTTTACGTCCTGATATAACGAGCTTCTGGCACCGGGCCTGTTTAACACAGATGAAGTGAAACCAGACATAGTTAACTGACTGTTACCATTTTTAGTTCTTCGATATTTTAACCCAGTCTGGTTTACTTTACAGAAGGCCGCGATTTATTTCTTCATCTTTACATTTATGAGAGTGGAAAAAGAGAAAGCGGACATTAGAAATATCTGCTTACTTATTGAGTGACATGCGTAAAAGTTTATTTGTATGTATTTCGAAATTTAGATATCTGTAGAAAAACTTTAAATGTATTTTCTGTTCTGAGACTAAATCAAGGCCTTCAAATGAACATAGTTCTTGGAAAATCAATTCCTTTATTAATTAATTAATGCGTGTCTTACTTTACAACGGCTGAAATGTTTTAAACGAATTTTTAATAGATAGCTTATATTTGAACAATTCATTAACTACCCTTAAAAATTATCAATGACGCTTAAGACTGATACGCTTTCTCTCATGTAGATGTTTGATAAGTTTTTATAAATCTGAGAAATATGATATACAAAACAATGTTGACACTCACTTAATTATTCTTCGCTGCGTGTTTACGAATTTCCCAACTCAACAAGCTGTCCTGATTTTGAGAACAACAATCGCAAACACGCCCCTAATTCTGAAAGTTTCTTTCGTAATTAATTTTGCAAAGAGGACTTTCGCATCGCATATGGCCTATTTATTATTCTCAATAAGAAAAGACGGGAAGTTCTGTTTCGTACATGATATTTTAAATTGTGAACACAGTTAAAGAGTCGTCTGTACGAAAAGTTGTGACAATTCCCATGTGAAGTTACTTCTGTATGGGGATTTTTAGTTGTTCACACAATAATGCACTCTATCAAATTAAATGACGGTGACCACGACCTCACAGAAGCGTGCGTAAAGTGGAAGTATAATACTTTCGCGTTTCGTCTGGTGAGTGATGTGGCCGGAGCCCAATTTTATTGTCAATAGGTTGTCAACGCATCTGCAACGCATCTGCAACTGCACGGCGTTCACTCTTAACCGTTACAACAATATGAATTGAGTTACAAATTACTGTTAAATTATCGTAATCGACAACAGATATAAGAATAGTGGTTCATCAGGTGGGGTGGCATTCAAGTGCTGGCCAGTTCTAAATAAAAAAAATGTACAACAATAGATTCGTTTACAGTGATTTACTAAATGAATTAATGCATGCTGCATATTTTTTCACGACACCGACTTGATAAGCCATCAACTTCAACCCTGAAAACCTCCAATATAAACTACTGGAACCACCTTCATAAATTCATGGACACATCTGGTGTATCACAGGATGGACCATGGAAAAAGCAGCCACGTTGCATCGACCACAGACGATTTACATGAGAAAGTTCACTGAGAACATATGGGGATAGTTAAGTTCGTTTATTATTTTAATCTAACTAAAGGCTGAGGTGACAGATGTCAACGCGAAATGTAGGAATGCAATTTTTTCTAAAATTCCGACACAAACATGGAATTTAATTTAAAATTAAAGGAGTAACAATCGCTAACGCAAAAGATGATTACTAAATAGGTGGTAAAGAAGTTATGAAGTCCCATTCAACGGATAACTAACAACATTTGGTAAACTTCGAACAACTCTTATACAAGTTACCGGGTAGTTATAGTCAACACTTCATATTGAATAGTTAGTTAGTTTCAAATTTTCGAGTTGTGAGTATATTATGACTATTCGTCATAGATTCATTCAATACACACTCACATTGGCATGTGATAGATTCACTCGCTATTTTGAAATTTAGCAATCGAGCAAGTCAACGCAGAAATTATCTTGTAAGAAATATATTCTAAACCCGTAGTCATCATGCTATCCTTGTAAAACGGAAAAAAAGACTAATTGAATTTGAATTACTAACTTTTCATCCAATATTTACAACAATGTATCTAACAAAATACGTAAATTATCTATTAAAATCGGACTACTCCGAGAACGCTAGCTGCATTTCATCGCTGAATATTTATGCTTAACCTTTGAGCGAGAAATAACCAGATGTCTTGTCACCAGTATTAAGCCAATAGTATTAAACATAGGGCGTAAACCATTCAAAAATTATTTACTTATACTTTTGATGCAAAAATAGGCTCTAATTTGAAGATTCTTGAGACATTAGAAACGATTCGAATTTCGTTGCGTCTTTTTAATAAAATTTTCTTTAATCTGGGCCCTAACTACGATCTTACATTAATTACAAAGTTTCACTTTCTCGCCCAGACGCTTTACCAACTAAGCTAGGCGGCCGATGATTTCACGGCATCAAAAACCCTGACATCTATCTACGTTCTGGGCGCTATCTAGCTATCCTTTACAGCATGACACACCTTACAAATAACATTCAACGATGAATATTTTTAACGAGTGATCCTGCCGAAACTTTTTGTTAATTTATCAACAAAGAATTAAAATTTAAAGTTTCTAAAAAGACTACTCTATTACTACTGGCCTTTTTTAAAATTAATGAACGTTCACAACTCAATCGGAAATTGGAACAAGTGTTTCGGCTTCCGTGAACTGATTGCACTTCCCTTGAAGGGGCCGGTCTAGTTCTCTCAAAGCTGAGCACACTTGTAAAAACGCAGTATCATGCGCTCATTTGTGGAACCCTATAGAAATTAATAACCGCTGTAAACGGTCCTTAGAGTAGTTGTGGGGTTTAGGTATGGCCAAGTAACGAGCTTATAGCGACTTAAGTGGCACTTGTTGTTTGAATAATTACTAACAATTAAACTTAACAACTGCGCGTTGTTGACCTATAAAGGATTGGGGGTAAATGTACATTGTTAGCAGAACTGTCCCAGTTTTCTAAATGACTCCGACACTTTGAAATTTTATTTTTAGCATTTATGATGTAAAATAGGCTCGTGTTAGTTTTTATATAACTTGAATTTTATGTAACATTTATTGTATTTACTCTTTTTCATCCTATATAAAATACGATAGCTCTGTGTTCCTCAGCAGTTTATTCCAAACCAATAAAGATAAATTTAGTGAACATTCAATTAAAGATTAAATTATTACACGAAGAATAAGACAATATTGCCGAATTACGGAATAGTTAAATGATTTCAGTAGAAGAATTAAACCGAATCTTATTTGCATCTTAAGTTCCAATAAATCAACGATTTCTTGTGCTCAATTCAATACTATATAAGCATTTTCAAACGAAACTAATTTATAAATTTTGTCCCGTTTGAGTTTGATTTAGTTCCCGACTTTGAGATAACTTTTTAAATTCATAGATTTTCTGATCCGTTCTTGTATGGTCATCTGTAATAAAAGTTAAAATTAAATTGAAAACAATCAAATTTCTTTCGTAAATTTAGTAAATTCTTCTACTTTTTTTTCACGGCATCTCCAACTGTGATAGTGCTAAAGCCATGGCCTGATATTTTCATTGAAAAGGCTTCTTAAAATGTGAAGACGGTAATCGAGGCAACGCTTCTGCCCATAAATAAGAGTGGAGGAGATAAACAAAACCAAGTCAAGGCTAGATCAAAGTCCGCTTCCATTCAGGAGTACCGATACGTAAAGATCTGTATATCTTATCAAAGCACCAGTCAATATCTTCGTACTCAAGTCAGTGTTCTCAGGTCAGTGGCTTTTCTTTCAGAACCGGTGGTAGCGTCTTCACAATCAATAAGAAGGTGTAATGCTTCTACATTGAATTAAAGGTATTTGATTTTGATTTCAAATACGTTAAGCTTAGTAGCTTGGTTCTTATTACAGGCCTATTCGCAGACCTACTTTAAGATTTAAGTGAACCAACGCATGCTCAACAGTGAAAAAACCAGCCGACAAGTGCGAGTCCCACTCGCACACGAAGGGTTCCGTACCATTATCATTCGTTACAAATCATGTTGTTGTATGGGAGCCCTAATTAAATGTTTTTTATTCTGTTTTTTAGTCTTTGTTGTTATACCGGCAACATAATTCCATAATTTGTTAAGATTACAAGTCTCTATCACGGTTCATGTGATACAGCCTGGTGACAGACGGACAGTTCAGACATATAGCGGAGTCTTAGTAATAGGGTCCCTTAAAAACTTGTCAAATCAGACAATTTATTTGTCTTATATTTGCATGATACGTATCGAGAATTACACATTGTCCTCCTGCTATTAACATGTGAATTGTGTTGTAAGCGGTTTCATGTACGGTTTTTACGACCGACGCCAACCCTCCTTGGGAATGAAACACCCAAATCCGGAACAATTGTCTGAGGGTCACACAAATACTTGTCCCGTGTGAGAATCATACCCACGACGGTTATCATTGTACTTCCGTTCTTCTTCTTCCTCGTTCCCTCAATACTGAGGATCGTGACCACGAACAATATATCGCCAACCAGTGCGACCATGCGACTCATGGACAGTCCGATACATGCTACCGCCCACTGCCTACTTCACAGCTTCAGACCATCTTGCAGGCGCCGTG
Organism: Iphiclides podalirius; assembly: GCA_933534255.1. NCBI lineage: Eukaryota > Metazoa > Arthropoda > Insecta > Lepidoptera > Papilionidae > Iphiclides > Iphiclides podalirius. Next base: position 1,230,492 of record OW152838.1, on the reverse strand, counting down.
TCCCGAGCACATTTGCCTTCTATTTGACCCAAGATTATAAGCCTCTCCAGATCATGTCGCGACTAACACATAATGTGATCGAAGAAACTAAGGGCACGTTCTTGGTCACTTACTCATTGTATATTAGCCACCAGCTTTTCGGCCGCGGCTTCGCTCGAATTGAAGCCCTTAAATATCTTTTAATCCTTTACAAAACTCTTTTCCAATTAAAAATGCCTATGTCTTTTCTCAGGCTCTAGACTATCTCTGTACCAAATTTCATTTAAATCGTTTCAGTAGTTTTGGAGTGAAAGCTAGACAGACAGACAGAGTTACTTTCGCATTTATAATATTGGTCTGGAAGTATGGATAGAGTTACATACATTAGAATGAATACAGACTACGAACATTAGAATGGGGGATTAATTCCTTTCTTTCCAGTGAGGGGGATTGGTCTCTGAATTGTTGCTACTTAAGTAGCGGGCCACACTTTCCTCGATGCGGTATTCTAAGACTTTCTAGAAAAAACGTTCGTTGTAGCCATCCGTCAAGCCCACTTTGTCGGAATTTTCTTATTTTTTTTTGTGCAAAATCTCTTTTTATGCCAGCGCAGACCAAATAGGAAAACCTAGATGTTACTTTGTCGACCTTTACACTCTGAAATAGATTCCTGTGCGGGTGTGGTCTAATAACGACTTGGTTTAGTTTTCGTATTTATTTATAAAAGTAATAAAGTAAACTTTACACCGAGCCAAAAAGGAAGTTGTAGAACGTCAGATACATTAAATACAAGAAAGAATTATTTAAAAAGAAACGTTTGTTGTACTTAAGGGCCATGTGATGGTGATTATTTATATTGTTACTAGTTGACACGGCAAACGTTGTTTTGCCATATAAATTATTTGTAGGGTAAAAAAAAATGTTTGGGGTGGACCACCCTTAACATTTAGGGGGATGAAAAATAGATGTTGTCCGATTCTCCACCCGGTACACGGTTCTACATCGGTAACACGAGAATTTTATATATTAGATAAGTACACAAGTACTCCCAAGGTAAAATTGAGGCATAAACCTACTATATTTATTTGGTATGTTTAGGAAAGTTTAATTAAAAAAACACGCAAACGCACACGCACATGGACACACTTGTGGTGTGTGTGTAAAAAATCCATTTGCAAGTTGGAAACTCAACGACAACATCATCTTGCGTATTTTTTATGTGAAAAGTTGCCTTACGAGCAGACGATTCTCCTGATATTAAGTGAATACCGGCGCCCACGGACATCTGTTACACACGAGAACATGCGTTGACAACCTTTTGAAAATTGGGCTCCGGCCACCTCACTCAACAGACGTAACGCGAAAGTAATGTACTACCACTTTACGCCGGTCTTCTGTGAGGTCGTGGTACTTACCCGGACGAGCCTGCCAAATCGTGCAACAGCCGAGACTGCTGCGTGGCCCTACCACCGTGGGGTATATTCATGGAAATATGTTATCAATTGAATCAGATGATATTTGCAGTCAAAGAATCCAGTAAAGAGTCTACCGAGCATCGACCTAGTGAGTTCAGAGCCTAAGCCAGCTGGAAATAATTAGTGTACATAGCAAGCTATTTCCGCCCCGCTTAATTGCTCGTGGCATCCAGATCCGAAACATTGCATTGCAAATATATCCGCCGCAATGCAAATACCCTTCAAACAACGCCAATTATTATCGTCGAAATTGTCCAATTCGAGCACGGCGCGTTAATTCCACCGTCAGATTTGACGATCATTTCGCTGATTAAAGTTACACCAATTGCAGATTGAATTCTAGACAAGATAATATATCAGATGTTTATCTATTCAATATATCAGATATTTTTTGCAACGAAAAAAAAACATTTGATAGATAGCTTAGATATTGATTACATCTCAAGACGAGCGAACAGAAAATTGTTATAATTTGTGTTTCACTCCAAAGATCGAATGAACACTTAGAAGGGTTGAGATTTTTAACATTTACTTGTTTTTCGAATATTTTATTCAAAAGCCATATTTTGAATTTTCTCACCAGCCAGCTATTATTAGTCACATGTGAGGATTTACGGTATAAATAAATAAAAGATTAATATTTGTGGACACATACTATTTATCACTACATAGTATAAAGCAAAGTCGTCTCGCTGTTTGTCCCTATGTATACTTAGATCTTTAAAACTACGCAGCGGCTCTTGATGCGGCTTTTTTTAAAAGATAAGAGTAATTCAAGAGGAAGGTTTACATGTATACATTTACCCATGCGAAGCCGGGGCGGGTCGCTAGTACAATGATATTTGAAGAGCAAAGCTTGTAGTATAATACTATAGTACTTACTAAGTAACTGAGAAACATACTTGAATAAGTTACACTTGTCTTTTCTACATAAATACAAATTGTACATGTACAAACACTCAGACACCGCAAAATACAATATCATGAACATTGTATTTGAGCAAACAATATTATTCCAATAGTGGGGATCGAATCCACACAATCTGGTTAAAAGACAGGTTCACTATCCACTCCACCAATGGGGTCATCAAAACATTATAAAAATATGTAAATATATTTATATCGAACTCTCTCAAAATTTTATTGAATAAGAATATATATGAAAATATATAGAAAATAAATAACCTTAATTTATAAAAATATTTTTTTTTATCAAACACAAAAAGGGGTATTTACATTTAATAACAAAGAGTTTCGTTTATAAACACCAAATTATTTTAAGAAAATCACCAGATTAATTTTTACAAAAAGATCGAAGTCATTGATTATTTAAACTTATTATATATTAAGTGGCATAACTTATATGGCAGTAAACAAATTCGAAAACTTCTGATAAAGTCATCACCACTTAACTGGGGACGTCCCAGTTGATCTGAATTTGCTTAACCTAACTTTGGCAATAACTTAACTTGGTTGAAGACGGTAACTTATAAAGTTTGCAAATGCGTTATTGAATCTATTGTTTGGTTTTTGTTAAACAAAAATGACAACAATATCTAAGGAAGGAGTAGAGTTTTTATTGAACAATCGCGTATTGATTTCTTGATTTTTAATTTATGACTTTTGAACCCTTTCCTAAACTAAAGTTGTTCTGGTTTTCAGTCCAGCCCGCACTTCGAGGCAACTCTTGCAGGAACCAGTGCACTTGCAATAATACAACGCCGAATGGCGGAATTTAAATTATTTATCTTTAAACTTTTTATTTATTTTAGACAGTGGATTTTATGTATGAATTTATTTTAGTCTGCGTGAAATTTATGTTTGTAAAACGTCATTACAACACAGGATACTATTATCCTAAAGTAATAGCAAAAAAAAGAAAAAAAAAAAGTAAAAAAAAAAACGTTATAATTCATTCATCATCGTCTACTGAAGGTAAGTTAAAATTAAGTTAATATTTTTCTTTGCAACATTTTCTATAGCAGTCTCTCTTTTTGTGCGTCGGCCAGTTCTACTGAAACTTATGTTACGACACAAACGTAAGCTGGGGTCCCTTAATTCTATTAACTCCAGTCATTTCCGCCTTTGACCATATTTCAATTAAACCGCCGCGATAGCAATAAACACGTTCATTAATCCTCGCAGTTAATGACCTCGGCGTGGACAGCTAAATCCCGGTAGGACGGGTCAACGGAAAATAAATTGATCCAGTTTCATTACGGCCTTTTCGGTTTACAACGAATCTCCATCCCAAAACAAGACTTTAGCCTTACTTCGTCGTGTATTGTTTGATGCATACTCAGCCCTCGGACGGGTATCGCATCGATTAAGAGGACCTTAAAGCAGGCTTCAATTAATACATTCTACAAGCCGCTGAAGAAGATTAGTCAGTTTTTACCATCTGTCAAGTGTAATATCCCTCTGCAAGATCCAGGAGTGTACAAACTTAACTGTGAATGTGGGCTCTCTTACATAGGTCAAACGAAAAGAGCAAAAAAAACCCGCGTGAAAGAACATATAGCTGACATAAAACACAATAGATTGAACAAGTCTGCAGTTTGTGAGCACATTTTGAATAGGCTCAACCACTACATCAGGTTTGACAAACCACAGATCCTTGCAAAAGAACACCGATTCCTCCCAAGGATGATTCGCGAGGCTATTGAAATTAAAAAACACCCTAATTTCAATAGAGAAGAAGGTTGGGTACTACCATCAGCTTGGGATCCTGTCATCAATAAAATTAAATCTAGGCCCAAACGAACCACTACTGCAAGACAAGATACAATTAGGTCCCTCTGCATAGATCGGACACAAAATTAATAATTCAAAAAACTGACGGTAGCCCGGGTTAACTATGACAATCAGACGTCTAACACCTCAGTCTGTCCCGTGACCATGAACGCTGTAAAGGGTTCGAAACGTCGGGAATTAAAATTAAAAATAAACGCGATAAATCCGTAAAATTAGTTTCATTTATAATGTGTAATCGCGTAAATACAAGAAATTATTATGTAAACCAGTACGGACTGGAAGTTGCAAATAAAATTCGCGGTCTGGAAGATCTGAAGACTAAGCGCGCAAGATATATAACATCTTTAAATTTCTTGAAGAGATGCTGAGACAACAATCTCATTCCTACGTGTGTCAAAATCTCATCGAAGAAGGACATTCGAGGAAGCGCGAAGATCTTAAACCAGGCCAGTATAAAATTGTTACGTAGGGTAATTCGTCAAAATAGATCCGATCTATATGTCATTAATTCTGCCATAGATAATTCATCCAGTCAGCTTAAAACAATTTTAACGGCATTTGATTACCAAAACTGCATGTATACATTAAATCAGCGCGAAACAACTAAATATAAGCAATGCAAAAATAAACTTATTGAAAAATATCATAAAATATTCAACAAATCAAATGCCAAACGATCTTCGCAACGCATGAACGAAACGCAACCGTTGACCACAGACACAGAGAATAGACATCGCGCGGTCTATAATCTGTCACAACAAACACTGGATAAATCTACTATGAAGGTGTTATCGAAAGGTTTAAATTTCGCAATAACGCCGCGAAAAATCCCGTACGAAGAAATAATCTGTAGTGTCGAGGACTGTTTATATAAAAATAACATCGGTAAGGAAGATTTAGAAGGTATACGACAAGATATTTCGTCCTTATTACGTCGAAGTTCGGTACCGAAGTCTAACCTCCCTAAAGATGAATTTAACGCGTTAAACAGCTTACGCAACAACAAAGATTTAACTGTTCTCCGCGCAGATAAAGGAAATGCTACGGTGGTTATGAAAAACGTCGGATTATAATTTGAAAATACAAGAACTGTTGTCGGATGTAAGCACGTATAAAAAGGTCAAAACAGACCCAACCACTAAAACGCTTAAATTAACTAGCGATCTCATTAAAAAATACTCCGAAAAATTAAATCTAGACGTGAAATCGATGACACCTTCATGTGCTAAACCCCCAAAATTGTATGGGTTGCCTAAAAATACACAAACCAGACATACCATTACGCCCTATTGTAAGCCAGATCGACTCACCAACTTACAGACTGGCTCAACATCTAGTACGAATTCTCTCACCGCTGAGGACACACAAGGGCATACACAAAGGATTCTTACCATTTTGTTAGTGAGATAAAACAACTATGTCTTGCTGACAATGAAACAATGGTCAGTTTTGATGTACAGTCTTTATTTACATGCCTACCATTAGAAGACTGCATCTCAATTGTAACAAGAAAGCTAAAAGAGAATAATATGCCGGAAGAGTATGCATTACTACTTAAACATTGCCTAACATCCGGCTACTTGCTTTGGAAGGAGGAATTTTACATACAGATAGATGGTGTAGCAATGGGCTGCCCAGTATCTCCCATTGTCGCTGACATATTTATGGAAGACTTTGAGGAGAAGGCCCTTCGCACAGCTCCCATTTATCCAAGGTTTTACAAGAGGTATGTAGATGACACCTTCACCATTTTACCAACAAGTAAAGTTAATGCATTTCTAAACCACCTTAACTCAGTAAATTCCAAAATACAATTCACTATGGAATTAGAGCATAATAACTCTTTAGCTTTCTTAGATGTTTTGGTCATCCGCAATCCAAATAACACTGTAAGTCACACTGTGTATAGGAAGGCAACCCATACAAATAGATACCTAAACGGTGATTCTCACCACCATCCATCCCAGTTAGCTACCGTGGGTAAATCTTTGTTTCAGAGAGCACAAGGGATCTGTGACAAACAACACCTGGCCGCTGAGCTTCAACATGTCAAGCAAGTTCTGCATGACAACAAGCTTCGAGCACCGCGCCTACGTCACAGTGACCGAGTGAAACCAGCCACAGTGGAGCGAGTACCTGCTGTTCTACCATACGTCAGAGGAGTCACCGACAAGATTGGCTATATCTTAAAGCAGGCTTCAATTAATACATTCTACAAGCCGCTGAAGAAGATTAGTCAGTTTTTTACCATCTGTCAAGTGTAATATCCCTCTGCAAGATCCAGGAGTGTACAAACTTGACTGTGAATGTGGGCTCTCTTACATAGGTCAAACGAAAAGAGCAATAAAAACCCGCGTGAAAGAACATATAGCTGACATAAAACACAATAGATTGAACAAGTCTGCAGTTTGTGAGCACATTTTGAATAGGCCCAACCACTACATCAGGTTTGACAAACCACAGATCCTTGCAAAAGAACACCGATTCCTCCCAAGGATGATTCGCGAGGCTATTGAAATTAAAAAACACCCTAATTTCAATAGAGAAGAAGGTTGGGTACTACCATCAGCTTGGGATCCTGTCATCAATAAAATTAAATCTAGGCCCAAACGAACCACTACTGCAAGACAAGATACAATTAGGTCCCTCTGCATAGATCGGACACAAAATTAATAATTCAAAAAACTGACGGTAGCCCGGGTTAACTATGACAATCAGACGTCTAACACCTCAGTCTGTCCCGTGACCATGAACGCTGTAAAGGGTTCGAAACGTCGGGAATTAAAATTAAAAATAAACGCGATAAATCCGTAAAATTAGTTTCATTTATAATGTGTAATCGCGTAAATACAAGAAATTATTATGTAAACCAGTACGGACTGGAAGTTGCAAATAAAATTCGCGGTCTGGAAGATCTGAAGACTAAGCGCGCAAGATATATAACATCTTTAAATTTCTTGAAGAGATGCTGAGACAACAATCTCATTCCTACGTGTGTCAAAATCTCATCGAAGAAGGACATTCGAGGAAGCGCGAAGATCTTAAACCAGGCCAGTATAAAATTGTTACGTAGGGTAATTCGTCAAAATAGATCCGATCTATATGTCATTAATTCTGCCATAGATAATTCATCCAGTCAGCTTAAAACAATTTTAACGGCATTTGATTACCAAAACTGCATGTATACATTAAATCAGCGCGAAACAACTAAATATAAGCAATGCAAAAATAAACTTATTGAAAAATATCATAAAATATTCAACAAATCAAATGCCAAACGATCTTCGCAACGCATGAACGAAACGCAACCGTTGACCACAGACACAGAGAATAGACATCGCGCGGTCTATAATCTGTCACAACAAACACTGGATAAATCTACTATGAAGGTGTTATCGAAAGGTTTAAATTTCGCAATAACGCCGCGAAAAATCCCGTACGAAGAAATAATCTGTAGTGTCGAGGACTGTTTATATAAAAATAACATCGGTAAGGAAGATTTAGAAGGTATACGACAAGATATTTCGTCCTTATTACGTCGAAGTTCGGTACCGAAGTCTAACCTCCCTAAAGATGAATTTAACGCGTTAAACAGCTTACGCAACAACAAAGATTTAACTGTTCTCCGCGCAGATAAAGGAAATGCTACGGTGGTTATGAAAACGTCGGATTATAATTTGAAAATACAAGAACTGTTGTCGGATGTAAGCACGTATAAAAAGGTCAAAACAGACCCAACCACTAAAACGCTTAAATTAACTAGCGATCTCATTAAAAAATACTCCGAAAAATTAAATCTAGACGTGAAATCGATGACACCTTCATGTGCTAAACCCCCAAAATTGTATGGGTTGCCTAAAATACACAAACCAGACATACCATTACGCCCTATTGTAAGCCAGATCGACTCACCAACTTACAGACTGGCTCAACATCTAGTACGAATTCTCTCACCGCTGAGGACACACAAGGGCATACACAAAGGATTCTTACCATTTTGTTAGTGAGATAAAACAACTATGTCTTGCTGACAATGAAACAATGGTCAGTTTTGATGTACAGTCTTTATTTACATGCCTACCATTAGAAGACTGCATCTCAATTGTAACAAGAAAGCTAAAAGAGAATAATATGCCGGAAGAGTATGCATTACTACTTAAACATTGCCTAACATCCGGCTACTTGCTTTGGAAGGAGGAATTTTACATACAGATAGATGGTGTAGCAATGGGCTGCCCAGTATCTCCCATTGTCGCTGACATATTTATGGAAGACTTTGAGGAGAAGGCCCTTCGCACAGCTCCCATTTATCCAAGGTTTTACAAGAGGTATGTAGATGACACCTTCACCATTTTACCAACAAGTAAAGTTAATGCATTTCTAAACCACCTTAACTCAGTAAATTCCAAAATACAATTCACTATGGAATTAGAGCATAATAACTCTTTAGCTTTCTTAGATGTTTTGGTCATCCGCAATCCAAATAACACTGTAAGTCACACTGTGTATAGGAAGGCAACCCATACAAATAGATACCTAAACGGTGATTCTCACCACCATCCATCCCAGTTAGCTACCGTGGGTAAATCTTTGTTTCAGAGAGCACAAGGGATCTGTGACAAACAACACCTGGCCGCTGAGCTTCAACATGTCAAGCAAGTTCTGCATGACAACAAGCTTCGAGCACCGCGCCTACGTCACAGTGACCGAGTGAAACCAGCCACAGTGGAGCGAGTACCTGCTGTTCTACCATACGTCAGAGGAGTCACCGACAAGATTGGCTATATCTTAAAGCAGGCTTCAATTAATACATTCTACAAGCCGCTGAAGAAGATTAGTCAGTTTTTACCATCTGTCAAGTGTAATATCCCTCTGCAAGATCCAGGAGTGTACAAACTTGACTGTGAATGTGGGCTCTCTTACATAGGTCAAACGAAAAGAGCAATAAAAACCCGCGTGAAAGAACATATAGCTGACATAAAACACAATAGATTGAACAAGTCTGCAGTTTGTGAGCACATTTTGAATAGGCCCAACCACTACATCAGGTTTGACAAACCACAGATCCTTGCAAAAGAACACCGATTCCTCCCAAGGATGATTCGCGAGGCTATTGAAATTAAAAAAACACCCTAATTTCAATAGAGAAGAAGGTTGGGTACTACCATCAGCTTGGGATCCTGTCATCAATAAAATTAAATCTAGGCCCAAACGAACCACTACTGCAAGACAAGATACAATTAGCTCCCTCTGCATAGATCGGACACAAAATTAATAATTCAAAAACTGACGGTAGCCCGGGTTAACTATGACAATCAGACGTCTAACACCTCAGTCTGTCCCGTGACCATGAACGCTGTAAAGGGTTCGAAACGTCGGGAATTAAAATTAAAAATAAACGCGATAAATCCGTAAAATTAGTTTCATTTATAATGTGTAATCGCGTAAATACAAGAAATTATTATGTAAACCAGTACGGACTGGAAGTTGCAAATAAAATTCGCGGTCTGGAAGATCTGAAGACTAAGCGCGCAAGATATATAACATCTTTAAATTTCTTGAAGAGATGCTGAGACAACAATCTCATTCCTACGTGTGTCAAAATCTCATCGAAGAAGGACATTCGAGGAAGCGCGAAGATCTTAAACCAGGCCAGTATAAAATTGTTACGTAGGGTAATTCGTCAAAATAGATCCGATCTATATGTCATTAATTCTGCCATAGATAATTCATCCAGTCAGCTTAAAACAATTTTAACGGCATTTGATTACCAAAACTGCATGTATACATTAAATCAGCGCGAAACAACTAAATATAAGCAATGCAAAAATAAACTTATTGAAAAATATCATAAAATATTCAACAAATCAAATGCCAAACGATCTTCGCAACGCATGAACGAAACGCAACCGTTGACCACAGACACAGAGAATAGACATCGCGCGGTCTATAATCTGTCACAACAAACACTGGATAAATCTACTATGAAGGTGTTATCGAAAGGTTTAAATTTCGCAATAACGCCGCGAAAAATCCCGTACGAAGAAATAATCTGTAGTGTCGAGGACTGTTTATATAAAAATAACATCGGTAAGGAAGATTTAGAAGGTATACGACAAGATATTTCGTCCTTATTACGTCGAAGTTCGGTACCGAAGTCTAACCTCCCTAAAGATGAATTTAACGCGTTAAACAGCTTACGCAACAACAAAGATTTAACTGTTCTCCGCGCAGATAAAGGAAATGCTACGGTGGTTATGAAAACGTCGGATTATAATTTGAAAATACAAGAACTGTTGTCGGATGTAAGCACGTATAAAAAGGTCAAAACAGACCCAACCACTAAAAAAACGCTTAAATTAACTAGCGATCTCATTAAAAAATACTCCGAAAAATTAAATCTAGACGTGAAATCGATGACACCTTCATGTGCTAAACCCCCAAAATTGTATGGGTTGCCTAAAATACACAAACCAGACATACCATTACGCCCTATTGTAAGCCAGATCGACTCACCAACTTACAGACTGGCTCAACATCTAGTACGAATTCTCTCACCCACCGCTGAGGACACACAAGGGCATACACAAAGGATTCTTACCATTTTGTTAGTGAGATAAAACAACTATGTCTTGCTGACAATGAAACAATGGTCAGTTTTGATGTACAGTCTTTATTTACATGCCTACCATTAGAAGACTGCATCTCAATTGTAACAAGAAAGCTAAAAGAGAATAATATGCCGGAAGAGTATGCATTACTACTTAAACATTGCCTAACATCCGGCTACTTGCTTTGGAAGGAGGAATTTTACATACAGATAGATGGTGTAGCAATGGGCTGCCCAGTATCTCCCATTGTCGCTGACATATTTATGGAAGACTTTGAGGAGAAGGCCCTTCGCACAGCTCCCATTTATCCAAGGTTTTACAAGAGGTATGTAGATGACACCTTCACCATTTTACCAACAAGTAAAGTTAATGCATTTCTAAACCACCTTAACTCAGTAAATTCCAAAATACAATTCACTATGGAATTAGAGCATAATAACTCTTTAGCTTTCTTAGATGTTTTGGTCATCCGCAATCCAAATAACACTGTAAGTCACACTGTGTATAGGAAGGCAACCCATACAAATAGATACCTAAACGGTGATTCTCACCACCATCCATCCCAGTTAGCTACCGTGGGTAAATCTTTGTTTCAGAGAGCACAAGGGATCTGTGACAAACAACACCTGGCCGCTGAGCTTCAACTTGTCAAGCAAGTTCTGCATGACAACAAGCTTCGAGCACCGCGCCTACGTCACAGTGACCGAGTGAAACCAGCCACAGTGGAGCGAGTACCTGCTGTTCTACCATACGTCAGAGGAGTCACCGACAAGATTGGCTATATCTTAAAGCAGGCTTCAATTAATACATTCTACAAGCCGCTGAAGAAGATTAGTCAGTTTTTTACCATCTGTCAAGTGTAATATCCCTCTGCAAGATCCAGGAGTGTACAAACTTGACTGTGAATGTGGGCTCTCTTACATAGGTCAAACGAAAAGAGCAATAAAAACCCGCGTGAAAGAACATATAGCTGACATAAAACACAATAGATTGAACAAGTCTGCAGTTTGTGAGCACATTTTGAATAGGCCCAACCACTACATCAGGTTTGACAAACCACAGATCCTTGCAAAAGAACACCGATTCCTCCCAAGGATGATTCGCGAGGCTATTGAAATTAAAAAACACCCTAATTTCAATAGAGAAGAAGGTTGGGTACTACCATCAGCTTGGGATCCTGTCATCAATAAAATTAAATCTAGGCCCAAACGAACCACTACTGCAAGACAAGATACAATTAGCTCCCTCTGCATAGATCGGACACAAAATTAATAATTCAAAAACTGACGGTAGCCCGGGTTAACTATGACAATCAGACGTCTAACACCTCAGTCTGTCCCGTGACCATGAACGCTGTAAAGGGTTCGAAACGTCGGGAATTAAAATTAAAAATAAACGCGATAAATCCGTAAAATTAGTTTCATTTATAATGTGTAATCGCGTAAATACAAGAAATTATTATGCAGCATATAGACAACATAAAATGACACTTCAATGAAGCTGCAGCGGAGCATTTGATAGGCTCAACATAAGTAATTATATCAGTGTTATTGTTGTACAAATATAAGTGTTCTAACGTTTTTACCTTGATTCTAATATTACTGAATTTGAATATTAACAACTATTATAACGACAAGCAGCACTAGTGGTTATATCATCGTCTGGGAACGCAGCCGAAATCCAAGTGACCACTGCTCCATGCGACCATGTGTCCCTTGGCTCGAGTAGATAACGTCATATCCGGTATACAGTGTTGCCAGCGCCAACACAAAGTTAAACTATTTTGTTCAACAATAACACTGATTTATTTGAAAAAGTATTTCTACCTTCTTAGCTCGATAAAACAACGTAAAGCTTATATTGGTGATATTAGTGCGTTTTAAATATATGTTTATTATGTATTATTATTTTTTTGAATTTTTTATCTGAGACGGTAGTAAACGAGCTGGCGTTTCATATGATGTTAATTAGTGATAACCGCCGCTCTAAAGAACTCTTTTTAGTGTTTAGCTCGCCTTTATACGCTTATTTTTAGTTTGCTGAGTTTTTTTTTGTGTATAATAAAGAAAAAAAAGAAGACGTTAGCTCTGGCTACAATATGAGAAGAATTATATTGATTTCTGTTGGATCAAGGTGTTTTTCCTCTGGACGAGTAAGCCAATTTATGTGAAAACTCTATGCTTAGTGACACCTAACATAGTTATTTGTAATGTAATTTTTAAACAGTTGTTCCGGGATAATGCAACTTTTCATTAGTGTAATAATAATAGTTAACAATTAACAATTAACTTTTTTAAATACCTTTTTTTTAAATAATAAATTACTACATAACAATAAATATACGTATATTGAGTAAGATAACAAGTACACTTTTTATAATGAATTTAATAGTATGAAAGAATTTTTTTATATCCAATACACAAGTGTATTTTTTTTTAATTTATACCAAGTAAAATGTATTTTGAAACGAATAAATGCACGATATTATTGTCTAAGATAATAACTAACCAATATACTTCCTCGCACTTCTCTTATATTGTAGAAGCGGCGGAAAACCGTGGATGTAATTCAATTGTCTGGGCCGTATATCACTGTATGAAAAACGCTTGTTGACCTCCCATGGGTGCCCTGAAATATTTCGTTTCCATTGCACGTCACGAGACGACATTTTCACTTGGTTTATCTGGTTGGTACTAACATTGGTTGTTCACTAATTCGAGCGAATGGGAATATGGTTCGGAGGGCAAAAAATTTTAAAATATCAATATAATAGTTCATATTTTTATAATAAACTAATATCTGTTAACAAATTATAGAGATAGGCTTTTTTTCCGTAAGCATTTATTGCACTCATTTAATAAAAACTGATTTTCTTTGCTTAAAGATCAAGTTGAGCGAAATGACAAATTCCACCAAATAGTTTAATGCCATAAATGAACCAATTAAATTGGAAATAACGAAAGTAATATTTTAAAAAAATGTTTCATTAACCGACTTCAAAAAGGAGGAGGTATCTTAATTCGATCGTATATATATATATACGGTATATATATATTTTATGTGTGTTCGTGGATAACTGCGTCGTTTATGAACCGATTCTGATGATTCTTTTTTTGTCGGAAAGTAGATATCCCAAGGGTGGTACCATGATAAGGAAATCCGGATCTTGATGATGGCATCCACGAGAAATCGAGGGCCATCATTGAATGTTATAGGTATTAACAATGTTGTTATTTTTTGAGTGAAGTCGGTTTTTTTTTGTTAAAAATTATACTTGTTTATTAAAACACATGTTCCATATGTACACATCTAAGTAAACCTATGTTCCTATGCCTTTCGCTGGAAAATGTACGAAGCCTTTTATCTAGTTGCCTCCAAAAGTTTTGCATAAATCGTTGGTCCACTCAACCTATCTCATCTAAGCAACGCGCCATGCATTTACCTTAACGCGGTGTTCACTGAACACCACGTCTAATTTTCTGCGCAAAACGTGACCACCCAATGTCCTTCAGATGGCAGATTCGAGAAACATTCGTCTATTTTGCATTTTGTTAGTTACGTAGGTCCTAAAATTTGAAATTGTTATTTTTTCTAGTAGTATCACGGAAAATTAGCCCAACCTTCGTTCTTTTATTCGTGCGAGAGAACACTAATGTATTATTATATACATTTATCGTACGCTAAGTTATTTATGTACAAAAAATAACAAGAAGCAAGAATTGAAGTGTGTGCCCACCGTACTGGTCAGAGGAAAATCGCTTTTGACCGTTCTTTTTTTATTTCTCATCCGTAATAAATGGTCACGTCTTCATGAAATATAGTTTTTTATGGCCTCGTCTTCTGTCAGTACCATCAATATATGTCATAACAAATTATATTTTGGGAAACATTACCTTTTTATAGATTGTTGTAGTAATAAAATCAGTTATGATGGAAGAACGTGATCTTATATATGTTTTTTTTTAATCTACCACCGTTTCGTAATGAGGTTCCTCTAGCGGAGAAGAAACAGGCGAAAGAAACTCCGTAGGTATCCTCTTTTTTGTAATTATTTTTTTTTTCTTAACAAAAATTATAGAACTGATTTTTTTCCTTTTAGAAATAGCTTGGGAGCGATCAACTCATTCCCAGGGGTTATTGTCATTAATGTATTCATTTGTATTAAAATAATCCTTTTTATAAAGTTTTTCTTTACATAAAATAAAAAATAAATTAATTAAAAAAATAATAAAATAAATTTCTTAAACCGTTTTGCGCATTTACTGGGATTTTGTTGTAAAAGCGTATACACCGCCCCATGAACGAGTTACTTACTCTATGGAGTCTAGTAACTGGCATTACAAGCTTGTGTTTGTTCCTAGTGTTCACATTATGTATATCAGTATGCTTATCAAAATTATTAATATTTCTACGCACATACATAACATTTTCATATATATATATTGAGAGGCTAAGGTTAATATATTTATTTCTTTAAACTTCTCTCTCAAAGATGCATTCAGATCTAGATTATAAATAGCTCTTATGGCCTTTTTTGCAAAAAAAAAATTGTTTCTATATCGGCCGCGTGCCCCCATAGCAAAATACCATATGACATTATGCTATGGAAGTAACTAAAATACACAATTCTAGCCGTTTTTACATCAGTTAGACATCTTATTTTCCTTATAGCATACGCTGCAGAACTTAGTCTATTCGCAAGTTTGGATATATGGGGACCCCATTGAAGCTTTGCATCGAGAGTTATTCCAAGAAAGACAGTCGTATCCACAAGGCCTAACTCCCCCCCCATTTATAAGTAGATTGGTAGCACCCAAATGTTTAACATTAGGTGTTGAAAATTTCATACATTTAGTTTTATAAATATAACGGCTCAGTGACTAAAAACTTGGAATACGTTTGGTTTGTTTTATTAGGCACATATATCATATCTTTGTAACCAATATAACCAACAGCAATTGATACAATTTCCTACAGCAACATTCGATTGCTGTAGGAATTATGTCGTTTAATCCGCAATTAATCCGTTTACCTACAAGCTGCAAACCTTCCTAGGTATCAAGGGAAGCAAATGTCTTCGATTCGTGACTCACAAATTCCCAAACGAAGTAGGAGGCCATCACACACTACCTACATTATTTATAAGAAATCTAATATAAATAAAACTTAATGACGCCTACATTACTCCATAATTCGATATGCGACCACAAAAAGTGTCTGATTTGCAGATATCACCCCTACAGATATCAAGCTATACTAAAATGTACTGCAACCGACACTGTCAGAAACTGTAACCTTTTGTCATTACAGTATACATTGGTTACGAAATTAATAATTTACAAACTGACGCTAACCGGGGCTAACTATGACATTCAAACGCCCCACAGTCTGTCCCGTGCTCAATAAACGCAGAAAAGTGTTCGTAACGTGTCGGTTACTAAAATAAAAAATAAACGCGATATATTAGTAACGTTTAATCGCGTAAATACAAGAAATTATCCTCCTTTTGGATTGGATTATTGCGACAGTTATCCTTTTGTCACTCTTTAAACATTGGATTATCACGACAGTTACAAAAAGTACAGACTAGGCGTTAACGCTGTCACGCGGTGAAACCGCTCCTCTACGAATAGCCGAACCGAATGAAGCCCCATTTTTGCAGCCGTTCAATCTTACTTAAGCTAAAGCCGTAACTAAGATCCAATCAAAGCGTTGCCGGCGCAACGATCGCTTTCATTCATCCTCGAATGTTTATACTGCGGCGCTAAGCGACTTAATACCGCCGCCACAACTAAGCGGGCTGGAGACAAACGATTCGAAACTCCCCCGTGGTTGTTCGGCCATCTAAATTTTTAAGAGCAAGCTATAAATGAGATGGTCACAGAAATGGACCATCTTTGTGACCATTATTTTTTTTTTTTTAATTAATACATTTTTTTAAATTAAAAGATTTTTTTCTTTTTTATTTGAGAAGCGAACTCGCAGTTCACCTGATGTTAAGTGATAACTGCCACTTATGGACATTTATAACACCGATTGTAAGGTTGCTACCACACTCACACACTTCTACTCCACGCCAGTCTTCTGTGAGGTCGTGATACTTACCCGGACGGACCTGCTCGTTGCGTGGCCCTACCACAGTTATAATGAAGTGGTGCTATGCATTAACACTTGTAATTTACGCTGTGATTCCAGTGATTTCCCAAATAAAGTTGCATGTCATTATAATACTAAAGCTTGATCTATTACTACGGCATCAGCTACGCCGTAGCACTACTCTTAAACGATGCAGTAAATCCTTACTAATATTATAAAAGTTTGTAGGTATGGATGGATGTTTGTTACTCTTTCACGCAAATACTACTGAATGGATTTTAATGACACTACAATAATATAGCTTTTATATCAGAATAAGACATAGGCTATACTTTTTAAACACATTTTATGTATATCTGTCTTTCTGTCTGAATGTTGCGTCTTCAGCCTATTATACGTAGACGTAGTCGCGGGCAGCAGCTATTTTTATAATAAAACAAAGCTAAAATACACTTTCAAATGGCTTTTTTATACGTATGGCAATTTAATGCGCGTCAGAGTTTAGAAAACCAAAAACCACCAGCAGTTCCACGGTGATTCGAAACGACAATAGATTTTTATTGGAAACATTGCCCTTACTTTAGGATAACATCATGATAATGTAATGCTAAAGTAAGGGCATTACTTCACGTGGACAAACACCCAGATGTGAAAAACCTATCTGTAACCTATCGGTAAAAACCTAATAAGCTTTAGTGATAAAATAAAAAATAAGCGTACTGTGGCAGGACCACGCGACAACTTCTGTTGTTGCACAATGACAGGTTTGCCTGGAGTTTTGCCACAGCCTCACATTAGACCGGCATGAAGGTGAGTGAGGTAACTGAAGCCCATTTTTTAGGGTTCCGTACCCAAAGGGTAAAACGGGACCCAATTACTAAGACTGCGCTGTCTGTCTGTCTGTCAGGTCGTATCTCATGAACTGTGATACTCTTATTTAGTTAAAACTTTCACAGATGACGAATTTCTGTTGCCGATGTAAGAAAAAATACTAAAAAACAGATATAATTTCTTTTGCCCTTTTGCCCAAATAGGAAACAAACCCATAGGACCCCTGACGCCCAAGTCAATACCTTACAACTGCACCACGGAGTCATCGATGAAAAGTTTAGCCCCTATACCTCCATTAAATTACTATTAAATATCATATATATGGATTACTAGCTTTTTCTTTAAAAAAAATTTCCAAATAAAAAATAGCCTAAAATTGCCCAAATAAATAATAATAAAAAAATATGTCCTTTCTCAGGCTCTAGACTATTTGTGTGCCAAATTTCATTTAAATCAGTTCAGTAGTTTTGGCATGGAAGCGAGACAGACAGACAGTGTTACTTTCGCATTTATAGTATTAATGTTAGTATGGATTTGTCTTTTGCTAAATCATTTAGACGCCTAAATAACCTCCACGTACTGGTATATATTGTGCTGTCACATTGGTATTGACAGCACAATATACTATAATCTAACTTTTTTCATAACAATTTACCCTAAATTTTAAAAACATATTAGCACGTATGTGTTACATAAAATTATACCGAGCAATTGTGTAAAATCTAACAGCCAAAATTAATACTTCACAAATACTGAAATAACAAAGAACTTATTTTGGTTATACCGTAATTTGTTAGATAATCACCAGCTAACTTACGACGTATTTTAACCGGATACCCTCATAAAGCGGGTTGCGTTTTGTTTTATGTCGTTACTAATCATCGCTTTATACATAGCGTAGCATGAGAAAATGTCGTTTCTAAACAAAATATTTTGCGTGTTATCACGTTATTTTATATTAGGAATGGATGTATACTCTGGTAATGGTGCTATATAAAATATGTTTCAGAATTAGACTATGCTTTCTTATCATACTAGCTGCTACCCGTGACTACGTCTGCGTAAAATAGGCTGAAGGCGTAACATTCAGATAGAAACACAGATATACATAAAAATATGAATATAAATTATAGTACAAGCTATATTATTTTAAAGTTTCATTAAAATTCATTCAGTAGTATAATAGTATTTTTATTGTGAGTTCGGTGCAACTCTCATATGGTATCATAATGATTTCACTGGTATCAGACCTTTAACCTAGAGAAATTGAGGAACTTCTCAAGATTAAATAGAAAATGGTTTCCATTTTTGAGAATAACATGTACTCATACAACAAGCAAAGGAGTTGGTATTTCTGATGTGTTTTTTTAAATTTATGATTATTGGTTCAGAACATATTTCATAACTCTGCACTGTCATTTATATTAAAATGATGCCGTTCGTTTTGATGTTCCCACAATACAATTATTGTTCTAAGAGGCCACAATACATTGTATTCTTTACCATTAAATTGATATCAGCAGATAAAGGTCACATTCAGAGAGAGAGAGAGAGTAAGAATTCAGTTTTTCGTCATAGCGGCAATAACAAAATATTCAATATTTTCTTAACTCAAATCAGCATTGGATTCACTATACATATAAGTTGACGTTCACGCTTGTCATCAAAATGAGCAGATGGGGTTCGCATATGTTGTATTCACAAAATACAGTTAACACGATTTTGAAAAATTAAAAAAGAAAGCAATGGAAACCGAATCCATCCATTCCAGACAGCCCATCAAAACGGCGTTGAACAAAGAAATCCAAAACAGGCTCTATTTTCCAGTGACGCGTGCTATTTTAACAACACGGTTGAATACAGTTTGGCCCAAATTGAATAATTCAAGCAAATGCGCCGTGTCAACACTCATCTACATAGAGTGCGTGTTAACTCGTCCCAACAACAGGTAAGGTGATGTACAAACACGTCTACAACTTTCAGTTGCGCTCGTTAAACCTCATTTCGTATGCTATTTGTAATTATTTAAGTTGTTCTGAATATCTAAAAGCCTTGCTATTGAAATAATCAAATTGTTTCACGTATGAGTTAGTGGAACAACTCTGTTAAACAGAGTTGTTAATATGTATGAAAATATATAAATATCCAAACTTTGGATTTTTATTTCCGATTTTAACTTCAACTGCCAGACAACCCGTTGCGCCTACTTCGCAAACTACAACGCAAAGTGCTTAATGACAACAATTTAATGATATTGAAAATATTTTAATAAAGCGTTCATTTAAGGTGGTAGGGCCACGCAGCAGCCTCGGTTGTTGCACGAATGGGCAGGCCCGTCCGGGTAAGTACCACGACCTAACAGAAGACCAGCGTAAAGTGGAAGTATGACAAATACTTTCGCGTTTCGTCTGGTGAGTGAGGTAGCCGGAGCCCAATTTTCAAAAGGTTGTCAACGCACCTGGAACCCTCGGGTGTAGCAGATGTCCATGGGCGGCGGTATTCACTTAACATCAGGTGACCCGTCTGCTCCTTTGGCAACTTTTCATAAAAAACATTAAAAAAACATATAAAAATATTTTCAACATTAATCCTTCGCACTGATTTGCAATAATCTGTGTTTCAGTTGTTTGTAGACTGGTTCTTTATTCGCTTAAAGATAAGTTAACAATGTATTTTTAGTTGTCAAATATGTAATTTTCACCAAAAATATGTATCACTTTCTGAAAATTAATGTATTAAGCTCGGGAATATTTCCTGAATTCACCTTTCTTAGCATTCTTCACGCTATCCGTATCATGATACGAAATTAAATATTCATGTAGTAATTCAAGGCGACATTTTTTCTATGGCAAATTTTCGCTCGGCACAGCTAACAGAATCCTGTAGATGACAATGCACAGTACATTTTACCATTTTCCAAAAAAAATATGCATTCACAAATACTATACAATACTTAAAAAACTTTACGCATTTAGTAAAAAAAAAAAACAAAGTTTCTTTGTTAAAGATTCATTGTATTACCTAAACGCTACATTGTTTTACATTGTTCAATACAAAGTTAATTATAAACTCTTCGAACGAATATAATAAACCAATTAATGACAGTTGATGTCCCAAATATTTGAAAGCACTATTAGCACTGTGATGTGGCACTTTCATGAAAACTTTCGCGATCTGGTAGCGGTCATTAGAATCATCTGTTTATCATCGGCCTCTATTTGACAGTGCATTACATATTACATTTTTTTAAAGTAATATAATCTTATCCTTTAAACGAGCAATTCTTGTTCTTATTATATATATATATATATATATATATATATATATATATATATATATATATATATATATATATATATATGATCGGAATCTCGGAAACGGCTCCAGCGATTTTCATGAAATTTAGTATGTGCGTAGATTCGGGGGCGAAAAATCCATCTAGCTAGGTTTCATTTTTAGAATATGTCCTTTTATCCCTGTTTTCAGTGAATGAAAAATATCATTCGAATATGATGGGTAATTTCGCCGCAAGAGAAAATGTCATAATAGCTCGGTCGGTAATCGGGCGGCCCCTAAACAGACGGCCGTAGTTCGCCTCACGATCATTTACACATTTATTTTTTTACTTTTTTTTCGATTCCAGATCATTACTTTGTTTATTTTTAATTTTTTGTCGATTTGTTATTTTGTTATTTTTTTCCCTTTTTTTTAAAGTTCTTTCTTTTGTGAAAAACATCAGTTCATATTTTCTTATTATTACGTCGGTAAGATCTAAAAATATTATGCATATTTCATTACTCAG
The DNA here is from genome assembly GCA_933534255.1 of Iphiclides podalirius. Taxonomy (NCBI): domain Eukaryota; kingdom Metazoa; phylum Arthropoda; class Insecta; order Lepidoptera; family Papilionidae; genus Iphiclides; species Iphiclides podalirius. The sequence continues at coordinate 1,208,944 of OW152838.1, read as the reverse complement.
TAATTTGTATCTAAATGTAATTTCCAAAATACACGACTTACCAAAAAAAACAAACCGAGCAAAGCTAGGTTTTCTATTTATATTTAAAGCTGTACGGTAATTTATCTTATGGGTCATCAATTACTTTTGTAACACCGTCTGGTCCAGAAAATAATGAGTAAGGTAATCTTAATTATTACACATACAGTTCGAAGCCCTACCCTGAAAGAGTTATCAATTAAAAAGTGAAAAAAACCTTAAAGCTGGAAAAGATTCCTATATATTACTATTTATTTTATTTGTCTTTGTTTTAAAAACATTGCCCTTACTTTAGGATAACATTATCCTGTGTTGTAAGGACGTTTTACATACATAAATTTCACGTGGACAAACACCCAGATGTGAAACAACTATCTGTGGGTCGCACAGATAGTTGTCCCGTGTGGGAATCGAACCCACGACGCCCGACGCCGAAGCCAATACCTTGGTAACTGCGCCACGGAGTGATCAAGAAACCAATACTAAAGAAGTTGCTATGGCTCCAATCAGTTTCCCTGAGTTCCACCGCCAATATGCCAGATATTTTTATATCAAAATAAAAGCTGATTAGATTTTGTTTATTCGGTAAATACTACGTGTGGGTTAAAAGAAACCGGTAAGGCTTAGTCTGCATCGGGGGCGTCACGTATTGATGACGGCGCTCATTATAGGCCTCGAACACTGGCCACAGGCTTGTTAATATTTAACTGCGAACAAGATATTAATTGCTTTAGCGAGTTGATTGAACAAAATATGTAAATCGGTTCGAAATTGATATCGAGTCTCTCATTTCATTATAAAAACTTATATTTTAATGTTTAGTTTTTATGTTAACGCGAATAGTACACATTGTTAATTAAAAATGATTGACGGGTATTTTCACGTTTATTGATGGTATTAATTTCTTGTTTTTACGCGAATGTTACAAATTTTAAAATGAAACTTTTTTACGGATTTTATAACGTTTTAATTTTATGTTTAATTTCCCGATGTTGTGGGAATTCGTTCCAAGTTTTATTTATTCAATAATTCTTTGTAAATCAACGTTCGTTTCGAAGCGCCGGGAATTTAAAAAATAATGATTAAAACGCGATAAAATAAGTGAAACAATTTTATTTAACAATGTTTATTAATGTTTTAAAATTTTTTCACTGTATTTTTCTTTCTTGAGTCCCCGGACTAACTGAATCTGCAGTATTCGATACGTCAGGAGTTAAAACCTAAATTAAATACGAAAAAACCCGTGAATTTATATTACAATTTATACTCCACTTTTATTATATTAGTTAAGGACTGAAAAAGCGACAGCCTGCTTTTAATTCGATGCATGGCAAGATATTTGCGGTCCTATTAATTTATCCGTTGACCGTTCCGCATAGAATCATTACAATTTTACGGTGGTAGGGCCACGCAGCAGCCTCGCTGTTGCACATATGGGCAGGCTCGTCCGGGTAAGTACCACGATCTCACAGAAGACCGGCGTAAAGTGGATGTATAACAAATACTTTCGCGTTTGGTAAGTGAGGTAGCCGCAGCCCAATTTTCAAAAGGTTGTCAACGCATCTGCAACCCTCGGGTGTGGCCGATGTCCATGGGCGGCGGTATTCACTTAACATCAGGTGAACCGTCTGCTCGTTTGGCAACATTTCACATAAAAAAAATCATTACAAACTCCGATTCATAATGGACTCGTGAAAAGCACTACCTAATACTACCGGCTAAAGACCCTTTTGATAATATTTAACTAAGTTAACGTTAAAAAGACTATGGAGCGGAGGCTTTTAATGTAAATCAGGCTTCGCAAACGCAATTTCGCAAGACTCTGATAAACGTGAGCATTAATAAGTCCATTTTTATTAAGGAAATACAATACCGACTTCAAATATCTCGCTCTGTATTCATTTTATAATTGATTTTCAGGAGTTCCCCAAGTATCTGCTGAGCCCAAGATCCAATACCAAAGGAATTAATATGGAACCACGTGGGAAGCACCAGCTTTCAAACAAATAAAGAATTATCAAGATCGGATCACCTCGTCAAAAGTTATGAGGTAACAAACAAGAAGACGGTTGAAAACCTCTCGATTCACTTCAATTATTATGACGACTCCGTGGCGCAGTTGCCGAGGTATTGGCTTAGTGTCGAGGGTCGTGGGTTCGATTCCCACACGGGACAGCTATTTGTGTGACCCACAGAAAGTTGTTTCGCATCTGGGTGTTTGTCCGCTTGAAATTTATGTTTGTAACGTCCTTAGAACACAAGATTATGTTCTCCCAAAGTAAGGGCATTTTTATTAAAAAAAAAAAAACTTATGTTTGTTCTCACGAAATTTACGTCATCAATACAGAGTATTGCATACGTAGATGGCAAAATAGAAAGCATTCAATATTGAACGGCTAATAAATGGCCGCAGTGAAGTATCAAGTAACTTCTATGCAAAATTCATACGACCAATAATTGTTATTTTGATAACCAATGTTGACAAAGTCAATCTAATATCTGTTAAGAATCTCTAATCCATGTGCATATTTTTTTTGCAACAGATTATTAACAGACGACCCGAATGGCGTAGTGGGTAGTGTACCTGCCTCCGGCGCCAGAGGGTGTGGGTTCGATCCCCACTACTGGAAAAATATTGTGTGATGAACATGGTGTTTTTCTAGTGTCTGGGTGTTTCTATATGTATAATATGTATTTATTTACAAAAGAAAAGTATGTTTAAGTATGTTTATCAGTTTTCTAGTACCCATAGTACAAGCTTTGCTTAGTTTGGGACTAGAAAATGTTGTGTACAAATGTGTCCTAAAATTTATTTATTTATTTATTTATTTATTAGCAAAATATTCTTTCTATAACCTGCTATGTATTTAAAACTTTTAAAGAAAGTAAGAATTATTGAATGGCCTCTAAAAAATTTTGCTCTGTTATCGAGTTTTGAGCCATGTTTAAATATTCATTTCTGTAGTTCAGTTGTAAGGTAATAAACATCATAACAAGTTGTATATCGAACGGGTAGACAAACAATAAAGCCAGGTAATAAAAAAGTTGTTAAAATGGTTAGAGAGAATTTGTAGTATATTTCTTCCTGAGAACCATTATAGTACTATATTTTTGAGAAATCATTGTGTGTTTATATTCCTTTTGTATGTTTTTATTACACGTCTTTAACTGGAGGGTATGCTTTCACAATTAATACCAGTATGGTAGATAGATATAACTACTCTCGAGTATTTATGACAAAAATGAACAGCATAACGAAGCATCAGCTAATTGACGATTCAATAAGTTTTGATATATTTATATTAGTTCATTGTGTGTGATATCAATTATGAAAATAAATGAGAAACTCCATCACAAAGCATCGAAACACTTTTCGAGCAGGACCGATGCAGAATGCAGTACAGCGGTAACGAGATCCCACGTACGTAACACGAGGGAATTGTATTAATGTAAATCAATACGTGGGTCGAGGCCCCACGTAGAGCTCTTACGAGATATTGGCCGGAGGAAACGAGTTTCTTTAGAAACCCGCAACGCTACACAATGCATCGACCGCCTTTCATTTTCGTGCTGTAGCAATCTTTTCGTTTCGTCCTCGCGTTACACCTTTCGGCTCTAAATATTGGCCTTTTATTTTGCTCGATCTCCCCCCTTTTGACCGAAATGGTGTAGACAGAAATACATAATTCCACGTTTCACCACGTTTATTCTGTACAAGAGTTTAGACGCGAGAATTAGTCGAATGTTTTTATGTACGAACGGGTTTTTTTTTGGCACGGGTTCCCGAGGGAGCGTCAGCTCGGGCTATTATTATCATTACGGGTTTGTGAGGCCAAGCTCTTAGGGCGCTTTGGTGGACGCTCCATGCGATGAACCTAGCGGTAGGGGCTCGTAAGTGACGGCACTTACAAACAACGTATTGGGATACGCGGCGGCGGATTCGAGTAGCGGCGCGACGCCGACTTCAGGAATTGAGCAATGGTTGGCGGCTCTAAATCTACATGTGAATCGATGTTCCGCATGGGCCACGGTGCTCCCGTAGCTCTGCGCAAAAATTGACTCTGGATGACCCGAAGCCGGTGTATTTGTGCGCGAAGACCGGACTCGCGTACGTCATGATGGGGCGAACTACAGCCTTATATAATCACATTTTTGAAGTTTTATTTAAAAGGGGATACAGGCGACCTAGTACGAAGGCTGCCCGGTTCCTGACGCGAGTCACGTGCTGGCTGAATTTGAGCTTAGAGTCAAGGACGACAACTAGTATTTGACTTTATTTACCCATGGAACCGGACTATCCATGAGTTTAACGGGTGCACCGTAAGACGTAGCTGCTTTGGCGAATTAAACAGTCAAGGTCCGATGCAGCTGTGCAAGTAGTGGCTATCTGCACCATATACCGGTGATATGTATCGCCACATAAATGTTTAGGTAGCAGACCTTCATCTAAAATCATGTCGGAATGCCACATATCACAATTTATTGCTGCCCAACATAATATATCTTGTACCGGGCTGACATAGGTGACGCTGCGATGTCCGTTATGAAAATTTAGTGCCTGACTCGCAACACGTGTTCGGTTTTAAAATAAATAACTTTGTTTTTCGCCTAACAAACGTTTGCATCGGGCGCTGATGATGCAAGTTTAATATTTAGAAATATATTGCCCTTTTTATGACCAAACTATGAAACTGGTAACTTTCAATCATCAGTCAATAAATGAAATATATTTACGTGAGTATCCTTAAGTATGGAGTCAGATATGGCTTAGTGTCTGAGATTTTGACCTTACGGTTTTCAGGTCCCAGTGGATTTATATAAACTGTACTGTACCTTGTAGTTATGTACCGTGGTCAGCTAAGCGTCTAACCGCATGTGGGCAGGACACCTAATGTTCACGTGCAGCCTTCGGACACAAATACACGAGCCAGAAAGATCGTCCTTAATTGAGTACATCTAAAAATAATAACAGAAAGTAACTGGTCTGATATCGAAGAATTAAACATTTTGAACAAATTTAACATTTTGATCAAGTTTCGTCAAACTTCAAATTACCAATATTTACAACTCCTAAATGCGCAACAAATTAACGCTTTAACGATCATTTATTTAATTAATAAACTGTTAGCACTCGATTTTTGGAATAACAGCCTCTTTTCCTTAATAAGGCATATTAAATTCAACAGCGAAACGTTTATAATTAAATACGGTTTAAATAAACAGAACAGCTTTATTATCGTCGCCCCGTAAATAAATTTTACAAACATCCTTGAACTTAATATTTGCCCTTTTTATTGTATTTCAAGTAACTTCCCAAACTTACTTAGATTATAGATTATAGGTTTGTTGCTCAAAAACAAAAATGTACATACAAATTATAATAAAACCAAGTCTTTGTAATAAAAGTAAAAACAACAGTTTTCATTATTTTGTATGTGTCAACATTTCAATAACTTATTTCATTGTGTTCGTTTAAGAAAAGTTCAAACTATGGCAGTCTGTTATGTGAGTCAGCAGTTTCTGACAAAAAAAAAATATTTTTAATGTTGCTGATCACAACAGAGCTCCTGGCAAAGATCTATCGTTATTCTGAGTTTCCAAAATACGCCACTGTACTTTCGAATTATCGTTACAATAGATGCGCCAAAAATTGCCTAAAATGCGGAAAACTTATGTGGATGTAGAAAATTATGTTGAGATTTTCGTCAGTGTAGCAATCAGCCGTTTAGCTTCGTGATTCGATTTACGAAGCGGCGAAACTTTCGGCGGAACTTTTCGTCCATTTATTCGTCCATTTTCTAATTAGATTAGCATTAGAACAAAATATATTTTTTTTTTTCATTCAAATTATCACAACTATGGTCTTTTCCTATATTCGCCCGAGATTAAAATGCGATTACATATTTACGCCAATTTACGGATATAATTGTTAATTTAAGCTACAATAATATACGTCAATTCTTAGATTGGAGTGTTTACTTTTGGGGCCTAGGAATACATACAAGCCTAAACTTTGGCAGTTGCACTATGCTATAACATACGTTATTAAACTACAAATATTTTTAAGTCAACACTCACCTGAGTTATACTCCAGTAGCGGTCCAGTGAGATGAGGCACAAGTTCATAATAGACGCCGTACACAATAGAACGTCCATCGCGGAGTGTATTTCGCACCACCAGAAACCGAAAATCCAGTAGCCCATCAGCTCGTTTGCCAGCGAGAAGGGCATTATCACCAAACCGAGGAAGAAGTCCGACACTGCCAGCGACGCTATGAACCAGTTCTGTATGTTCTTCAGCGCTTTCTCCGTCACGATCGCTATGATCACCAGCATGTTGCCCACCACGACCATTATCATCAGCACCGTCACCACCACGGACGCGATGATGATGTGGGCGGGGGAGTAGCCACTCGGGTACCAGGTCTTCAGCACCACCTGGTTGATGAACGTGTCGTTCGGCCCAGACGTGGTGTTCGCGTCTGACGTGTTGGTCATCTGCAGCGCGAGGAACTCCTCCTGGCTCATGTAGGTCGGCACTAGGAATGAGGAGTTCAGGCCCATTGTCCCATTAAAGTGCGTGCTCATGGTCGTCTTCGCGGCATACAGGGTGGTCGCGTTTGCTATCATCCCGCCTATCTAACTGTTTACGTTTGCGAAGCACGTTTTCGTGCGTAATTCACCTAGCTACGAACTTTTATAGTGCGAGACGTATTGTGGTAATTGTGAATTGGACCCCTATTGTTTTAAAAGTTTCTCTAATCTTGATGTTTAATTTTCATTTATTGTGGTTAGTAACAGTATAAGATTATTTTGTGATTAACCTATCTATTGCTTTCGAACGAATTTGTTTTAAGTTTCAATTTTATTTAGGTTCTTGTTTTAATAACGTTCCAGCTGACCGTTATATATTGTACTCAAATATATTAACAAGTTTCAAAAGCCTACTTTATTACAATTATCATTTACATTAAAAACGCTTCTATCATTTAAATCCGAGATCGCTGCGGGAATTACTTACCTAATATTGCTTTCAAACGACACGTTAAACTTAAAAGGAATCGACACAACAACGAAAAAATTACGCGCAAATCAAAAGTAACTTTAATACACACACGCGCACCGGATGGCGACACACAAAGAAGCGGAACTACTTTAACTAGGTCAGCGTTCTTCTAAAACGTAAAATCGACCCCGGTCACTTTATACAGCTGTAGGAACGGTGTCGTGACGTCATCGCGCGACCCTAGTCTTTCTCCTGTCTGAGAATCTGTCGGTAGCTGCAAACATCGTCCCGGTCATGCCGCGTCACATCGTCACTAGCTGGCTCGCATTTCCCGCACTGATGTTGATTACCGTCGCTTGACGGTCACTAAAACCCAGCCATCGGGTGCTGCCGGTCGAACTGGGCTGTGCGATACGGTCACTTGCAATTCCTAAAATCCAATGGATTCCCGCGTTATACCTGGAAAAGAAAACCATGAATAAGTTCATTAGCTCCACGTTATTTTTTTATATTTTTTTCATATATTTTTTTTAATTTTTACTTTTTATTTATACTTTTACTTTTGTGCTTGTTACTGTAAGTTTTGCATGAATAAATAACACATAAAAAATGACGAACTATCCATGATGGCATCAATTCCAGCCGATTGCTTTTCGAATTAAATTTTTATTTATGTTCAAATTATTTTTTTTATTTTATACCTGATTGTTTACGACCTCCCGTATCGCGCAACGTTTCTAATAATGTTGCGCGTTTCTAATTCGTAAATTGCTTTAAAAAGTCAACGGTTGCAGCAAAAATAGGTCCATCTACGTTCCGCAAAAATCATTAGCGACGCTCCGCAAATACTTCAAAATGAAAGCACACATACACTTTATTTATCCAACATTTACCACATTTAATCTATTAAAATTACATATTATCTAACAAACCTAATCCACGCGGCATGGTGCCAACAACGCTAGCTGCATTTCCTCGCTGAATAGTTATGCTTAACCTTTGAACGAGAAAAGCACCAGCTCTCCCGTCACCAGCCGCCTTAAGCCTAGGACATAAACCTTTAAAAAATTTCGATGTCACCCACGGACCCAAAGTTTCAACAGCAAATGGCACAAGTACATAATCTAAACACAGAGACTTATAATTGCGCCATTTACTTGATTCAGCTGCCTCCGAAGTACCCCTTAGATGAGAGGCAGCCGAAGTATCTACACAAGTAGCGTCCCAAACAAGAGCAAAGTTAAACCGTCGGGTCTCTTACCATCGTCGCGAAATGCCACAGGGCTCTAAAATATACGGTACATTGATGGAAACAAGAGCCCTACGGATGATGTACGGCCGGCACTTTTTCCACAAGAAAGCCCGTGGAGACCAAATTGGGCAACATTGACTCCACAAGGGCATAATATCAGAGATACAGAAAAACCAATGACCACCGACGCCGGTTACCTTGGCAACTTCACCACGGAGTCATCAACAGTGAGTTTGATGTTTGAAGTCCGTTCTGTTTTTTGTTACTACAAATATTTACTACTACAAGGAGTATTTCAGCATCAACAACTGAGCGATTAAAACGAAAAACGAATTTCGAAAGATCCTAAAATTTCATGAGTACTAATAAAAGGAAAATCACGCACGACGAACACCGCATGTTTGTCGAAAAGTAAAAAAAAAAACCGGTCGAATCAAAGTCGCGCGGTCATTTCACATGGAAGTCAAAAGAACTCGCTGCCCGGACGTGGAATCAATCTTTACTCCCCTAATTGAAATCCAAACAAAAAGCGCCCTGGCGATGTGAGATGGATGCTTTTTGCGTCCTGCTCTTTTATATATATGTTGAACAAAGGCAACACTGCTACAGCGGATAGCTGCAATGGGTTTTTCAGTGCAGTACGTTTCTCTTTGAGCGCGATTAGCTTT